>VWZX01002926.1:116742-141037 GCA_013399015.1 Galbula dea | reverse complement strand
ATAATATCTAAGTTCAGCCTAGCTATCAAGAGGTAGGGAAAGGAAGAAGTACAATAAAGTAGTGACTCAGCTTCTCTCAAATGGGTTTTAATTTAGCTTTTTGTGATGAAAAGTTAAGGCTATCTATTTCCTAGAGATGAGTAATTCGATGTTGCAGCTGTAAAGCAAGGAGATAGGACTGTAGTTAGAGAAGGCTTGCAACAAAATACAGTAGCAGGCTTTTGGTTGTTCACTAAATATTTTAGATACATTGTTATCCTGAGGGGAGCTAAAATGCTACCTCTTTCTGTACCAGTTGTACACTTAAGGGTAACAAATAGGAACACTATGGCTGAAGCTAGACAAGTATTTTTAACAGGGCTGTTTCCTGTTGTAATTCCTAGAACAGGAAGTAAATATCTGTGTCAGAGAGGATTTGCTATTACCACAGATAATTGTGATGATTCTCTTCTATAAAAGCTACTAACAACATAGTTAACTACATATTTTAAGTTATTTGTATGGCATGCATACAAATAAGGTCTCTTTTTAGTAGTATTCTATACCTCATTTCTGCATTGATCAGCTGCAGTACATTTGAGTGCTTCTGTATATCATTTAAATGAAAGATTTTACTGCATCTTAGGAATGAATGTTTATGCTTCCAGCTTCTTGCATTTTCTCCTCAGGTTTCTTTGATCTAGATATGGTGAAGTAGAGAAAAAGGATAGTCCCAGAGACCAGTGGTGTTCAAAATACCATTATCTGAAAATGTTGCCTCAGATTAGTAAGCTTATTCAGGCAGAACAAATAAGAACCAAAAATACAGATTCCATCAACAGGTCTGCCCTTCATGTCTTGCTAAAACAGAGAATATTAACAGATCTCCTTATGTTACTCTATCTGCTTAGCTATATCTGGAAAAAATGAGCTTTTCCTACTCATTTCAGTCACAAAGGAAATGTGAAGAACTTGGGCAGTGTTTTCTAACTATTCCCATTTTTTATATTCTTATTTGAGCACATTTAAAAATAATGTTTGTGTGTAGCTATCTTGTGCTTAGAGCTGGGGAATTTTTGTTCTTCCAGGGGTTTCAGGGTAGGAGGTGTTAATTTATTCTTATCCTCCAAACTGGAAAATATTTACCTCCTAGAACACCACTTAAACTTGCGTAGTTTTTCCCCCACTCCATTTTATAACCTTGGAAACTGGCAGACTGATATACTTAAAGCAGTCACACAAGAGTGGATCTTGCTCAGTGTAGTATAAATGGAACCAACTCTGTTAGTGAAAAAGCAAAACACAAGAAAATCTTTATCAGTTCCTACATGGCTGAGCCTGTATTTAGCTTCAAAGGTCTTGCAACGGAGGAAGGTGATGACAAGAAGAAAGTATTCAGTGTGGAAGATCATGTAGACATCAAGAGGATTGTAAACAGAACCAGCAAAGTAATATTTCTAAAGAAGGCCTTGCATAAGAAAGAAAATAGAAGTTAAGTTGGAAGCTATGTCTTAATATTAAATATTTTAAGGAACAAAAGGCATGAAGATGGGAGCTCAAGCAGAAACCAAAGGAACAGTTAAGACCATAAATATGTGATGATAACTGTAGCAGGATATGAAGTAAAAAAGAAGCTGGATTTTGTAGGATTGGGTGAGGAGTGAATCATGGTTTTTTTGTGTGAGCTGCTGGACAGAGATGCATTGCATTACTGGCACTTCTGTTATGAAATCCAAGGCCATGTATTTATCTAGAGTGCAGTTCTTCCATTTAACATTTCTCTTAGGAGCATGTACACAGACTTCTTGATTTTCTGCTTATTTCAGTAGAGGCTGCTTTTCTAAGTGAAACTGGGCATCATCAGTCTTGCCATAAGAACCAAGCCTCAGAAACAGATCTATTTCTAGCTCTTCTAGTTGTGAAGAAGGTGGGTCTTCCTCTCTCTATCAGTATGCTGCAGAGTTGCATGGCCTATGGCTATGCAGACTGAAAAAATATTGAGGAAGTCTAAACTTCAGCATTCGTCTTTGAGGGGTGACTAGATTTCCTTGCCTCTGTCCATCCATTTCAACATGAGAACTTCCACTGGAAATGAAACTTGTCTCAAACATAATTCAGAGCCTCGTAATAAAACATGTCGTGTGGTTAACCTTTATTACAATGTTAACATTTAAAGAATAGTTTGCATCTTTGGCTGGTAAATTACTACATAAATATTTAGATTAGGTAGGAATAAGAATGCGGCATTATTTATGGATCCGCATTTCTCTGGCATTTGAGATGCATAGTAGTTTTACTCCTTAATAAATGCAGACATTAAAAGAACAAGAATGCACAAAGTGCTACTTTTAAAGCTTAGCAGCTCAGGGGAGAAAAATCTCCACGTTTTGTTAGAACTGCTTGTCATATGCAGTTGCATGATAGAGAGAAATGCAGTTGCATTAAGCTTCTTTCTTTCTGATACTTGTCATGGAGTGACGTGTCTCACCTGCTAGTGCAGATTGGTAGCAGAGCAACCTGTCAGATCTGAAGATATTTTGGTGTTCTCTGTTCCTTCTCACTTGAGAGGCAGATGGGTTATGGTACAGTTACTGCTTTAATTTTTGCCCATACCTTGCCTCACTTCTCTTTCACCTTAATCCCTGGAAGAGGAAGGCACAATATATGAAATGTCTTATTGGTGAAAACTGTCAAAAAAGGAGGAAAACAAAGGTTCCTTTTTTTTTTTTTTTTTCTGGTTTAGCTAGAGATCAGACTGTTAGGGAGACTGACCTTAGAGCTGCCTTGCCAGCATAGGGCACAACAGTTCAGAAAATGGTCTTGAAATAATAGTTGCAAGCTGTTGTGGAAGCATTCTGAATTCTAAAACATGTTAATTGTCTTACTTGCCCTGCACAAATTTCTGAGAAGTCTCTTTAATCACATACCTGCTCTGTAGCTCACCTTCCCCATAATGAAATGTGACTTTTGTTGTAGAGTGAACTTACAAGGATGATGATAGTAAGTTCATTGATACCTCTAAGCAATTCAGATACTGTAATGGTGAAGCTTCCTAATTATTAGCACAGAAGTAAGTTTCCATTTGAGGTGGAAAAGGCATGGTGTTTCCCTCATCTGTTGGAATACTGAGCAGCTCTGCTACAGTCTTGACTTCTAAATTAATCCTGCACTTCAGAAGTTAATTCTTTGGAGGCTATCATTCCTCCATGGTCTCCATGATGTTTATCAATGAGAACACCTCACTGAATGTTCATGCTTTTTTGCCTTGGACTTGACAGAATTATCACTTGAGACCTGTAGGATTTTGTATTCCGGTTCACTGAACTGTTCACTGAACTGTTTCTTGTCTTCTATTTTGAACTTCTGTGATGAAAGTAGCTCTCTATAATTATTTATCTTTATTTATGGTCTTCCTTTTAAAAGCCAGTCAATTCTAGTCTAGGGCCTTTGCAAGCTGTCGAAATACACTATTTTTCCTTTCTTACTGTTGACAAGAAACAAGCTTTCCCATATAGCTTGGTGTGCAGGTTACCTTGACAACTTGTTGATCTGGAAAATATCCCTAGTTTCTCTGATTTTTATAGGCTTCTATTGTAGTAAATAATTTACTATTGAGCACTTTTTCCCATTTACTTAGTGTCTTCGATTTGATGTCTTAACATTTATTATAATCACAGGAATGTATTTTACAAGAAGGACTTTTCAGTACCTGACTTGATTAAGCTCTTCTAAGCAGAGAAGGACTGCTTAGTATTGGTTGACAAGAAGCTCAACATGACTTGGCTATGTGCACTTGCAGACTAGAAGATCAACTGTATCCTGGGCCGCAGAAGGAGAAGTGTGGCCAGTAGGTTAAGGGAGGTGACTCTGCTTCTCTACTCTGTTCTGGTGAGACTCCACCTAGAGTACTGCGTCCAGCTCCGAGGCCCTCAACATAAGGATGTGGACATGTTGGGGTGAGTCCAGAGGAGGGCCACAAAGACAATCAGAAGGCTGGAGCACCTCTCCTGTGAGGATAGGCTGAGAGAGTTGGAGTTGCTCCGCCTAGAGCAGGCTCTGGGGCAACCTTGTAGTGGCCTTCCAGTACTTAAGGGGGCATACCACAAGGCCAGAGAGGGACATTTTACAAGGGCATGTAGTGATTGGATAAGGGGTAAAAGGGCAGATTTAGATCAGATAGAAGGAAGAAATATTTCACAATGAGGGTGGTGAGGCACTGGAACAGGTTGCCCAAAGAGGTTGCGGATGTCCCATCCCTGGAAGTGTTCAAGGCCAGGTTGGCTGGAACTTTAATGAACCTGGTCTAGTGGCAGATGTCCCTGCCTATGGCAGGGGTAGGAACTAGATGATCTTTAAGGTCTGTTCCAACAGAAACCATTCTGTGAAGCATCCGTGGTGAGCCCTGTGTTATCTGCACTCAATTGCAGAATTTTCTGGTTTTGTTTTTATGGAAAGTATGCATGGAGGCATCTGACTGTAGTTCAGACCACATTGCAATAAGTAAAATAAATGCCAAAGAACAATATAATTATTCAAATATTAATCATGTGAGAGAAGTATATCTGTAAGTGTCATTTTTTTCCTGCCATGCAAACTCTTTAGATCTATTTTTTAATTCTGATGAACACTTTTGAGCTTAGACTTTGGAATTCCTGTCTTCTGGAGTAACAGCCTCCAGCACTGATATCATCAAGCTAACACTTATCAATGATTTCTCTAACAGGAACAGAGAACTACAATGGGGAAAAAAGTCATAGCTATGTAGAAGAGATTCTCTCTCTTCCACACCAGTACATCAGACTTTGTTTATATTTTTCCAGCTGGAAGAAATCCCAGGAACTGTACATTTGGCACTTGAAGTTAAGTCTTTGCTATTGTTACTTCCAAGTAGAATTATTCCAGGTCATTCGTTTTCATCCTGTTCAATAAATATTAATCATTTGATTTGGAAGCCTTTTTGTTGGCATAGGATAGCTTCAGAAAGTCAAGTGTGAGGGAAAGAAAATTTTGTTAACATGTTTTCTAACAATTTATGGGTGGTAGCAGTTCTCTTCAGATGGCTGGAGGTGTCTTCATTATACTTAGCAAGCTTTATTATATTAACTTGTTAATTGTGTTATGAGAACATAAAGTGTCTGTCTGTACTGTGTCAAACAACAAAGTCTGGTGTTTTAACACTGGCAGTGGCCACAAGCATGTGACAAGTCTAAGGACAGGATAAGGAAGTAGTAATACTTACCCCCAAAAGTCTCCCACTGTCCAGACACAGGTAGTTAAAAAGTGGAGTCAAAATGCTTCTTTGTGTTTGATAGTACTTGATAGCTTGGTTTTGTTATGAATTTGTTCAGCTGAGTCCATGTAAACTTTAAATGTTCTCCGGAGAGCAGTTCTACAGCTTAGGGGAACTCTGTGAAAAATCACCTGTCTTTCTTCGGAAGCTGGTGGGTAGAAGTACTGAAGTGCCTGTAAACACCTGAATCTGTTCAGTTGCTGGACGAATGCATATCCTCTGTTCTGAAATGTTTCTAATACAATTTTTCTGTATTGCTGAGTCCTATGTTTGTCTGGCTCGCAACAGTTTTCCTGTTTGTACAAGAATAAGGACCAACCTGGTTCCCCTTTGGTCTATCGAGAATGTGAAAATGTCTATTTTACCTTACCTGACTCCCTGCTATATCTATGGACACAAATGTATGAAAGCTGGTACTTCTTCCACCACACGGCTTCCTTTTATTCTCTGATGATCCAGATCTGAAGAATTTTAAAACACCTGTTAATTTGAGGAGTTATGGTTCACTTTACCTTCTAAACTTCAAATTGTCCAGAGGAAAGAATTTCAATATTCATTAGACTGGGAAGGTATAAGTTTCTTCTCTCACAGTGTGTGGATCTATCACTTTTTGGTCTGGGTGTAAGTGACTAAAGTCAAGAAATAAAATACAGAGTGTTGGGAAAACAAGGAATTTTATTTTTAATTTATGTCAGTTTTAAGCAGCCCTGTTTACCTAGTCATGTCTTCCATTTTGAGCTGTGAGACTAATTTTTGACTGCAGTTACTGCAGAAAAAGCCTACCACCAGGAAAAGTAGCAGAGCACACCCCGTTTCAGGCCTTAGTACTGTAAATGATGTAGAAATGTGCATCTATTAATGAGGGATATAATAGGTTTCAGTGAAAATGGGAGATGTGTTAATCTTGTATATTAAATAGTCCTACAACAATGAACGTTATAATGAGGCTGTTATTAAATATTTTCTTCAGTGGCTTCAGTTCAGTGAAACCAGTGCTTTTCAGTTTGTTATGTTTAAGGCCAGTTTTTAAAAGAAAGGACAAACTTTCTGGGGCATTTGAAGTTATTCTGAAGTACTTATCTAATTAGAGATGTAATACAGCATGTGGTGAGGAAAATCAGCACTCTGTCATGGAATACTTTCCTTTTTTGGGGAGTTTGGGAGCACCTGCTTTAAAATTAGTTTTAGCCCATTTTGTGTGGAGTTTGATTTGACCTCAGCTGTCTTTTAGGAAAAGGAGCATTGCATTTCTCTCACCAAAAATGTGCAAACAGATTGTGTTCTAACAGTGTTAGAAAGACTGTCAAAATAGCAATAGTTTTAAAAGAAAAAATTAAATTATCTAGAAGGATCTGTGATTTTCACATTCTGTGGTGTTTTCAGCTATAACACTGAAAGCAGTTCTATAAGAAGGGCAAGATATCTTGGCTAATTGGTATTTATTTTCTTCTATTTTGCTACAGCAACATTTACAGATTTTCATCTTGCCACTTGCATAGATTGCTGATAGTCAGACTAAAATCTGTGTGCTCCTGTCCGAGTATGTTCTAGCTTAAAAGGAGGGAAAAAATGTTGAAATACCCAAGACTGATTCTGACTGTGTAAGATAGAGAGAGGCAATCACTTCAGGAAACAGCAAACTGGAGAATTCTTTGTAGTGGCCAGGTTTCCTTTCCAGTGTGGACCTGAATCTCTCATTCTGAAAGTGGTGGGAGCTTGGCTTGAAGGAGGGTCTGCTTTCCTGTGTCAGCATTATTCTCATTTAAGGGCCATAAGGGAAGGTTCAGTGAGAGACGTCAAGTACACAGAATTAAGAGTGAGGGTTGAGTGTTTCCTGCAAGGAAGCAACATGACAGACACCACTATTCTCAAGTGATCCCCATTCTGATAGTAACTGAGACCAACTCTGATTAGCTTCGTCATAAAATGAGTTGATGTTTTGTGATCTTACGGTGTTACTTCCTGCAAAGCAGAGACACCTTTTTGTTTTACTATGTATGTTCTTTAATTGAGAGGGAGGTGCTGTAGCTCTGCTCTCACTAGGTTCAGATTTTGCCTTCCATTTCTCTTTTGCCTCTTCATCCCGTTTCCTCCATACATCTGACTCTGAGCTCACTTTTATCCTATTAAATAACTCCTCTTACGGTGTCTAAACATAACAGGCTGGGCATCCTTACTTAGATACCTCAATTCCCACATAGGCTAAATGCATCTTGTATCTCCTCAGGCTTCTGCCAGGAGCTTGTTGTCAAATTAAAGAACATGGCTGTTTTAATATCGGGTAGTACTGGTATGACAAATGGCTTTGTGCAAACAGTAACGGTAGCAACTGTGAAGGATTTTTTAATTCTCACAGAGGCCTGCAACTAGAACAGCAAGTATTTCCAGTGATGGGTATTTTATGTAAAGCTGTGACTGCCTGTGTGGATGGAGGCGAGTGTAAATTGAAGAAGAACGGTAGCAGGAGGACTGCACTACGGATTTTCGTGTTTCAAAGTGATGTGTTAGATCCCTCTCCGTAACAAAATTAACCTCAAAATTTGACAAGCACTGTGCAAGTTGAGTTAGGAGGAGAGAGGTAATATCCAGCAAGGTCACTAGGTGGAGCGACAGGTCCATTTTTCATGTCGCAGAGGCTGACCAGTGCCTTTGTCAGCTTTGCAGATGCACATATGGTAGAATATTATCATTTTATGGTTACAATTATGAGCAATTTGACAGAAAATGAAAGCTAAATTGTGCAGTGTTCCTTTTATTTGTTTAATTTTGCACTCTAAATATTTAAAAGGAAAAAATGGCACTCTGTGTGGATAGTGAGAGGTGCAATACCTTCTTTTGGCTTCATATTCTCACACAGTACAGGATGAGATTGTTTTCCATCGTACATGATGGACTGTGTAGTGGTGTGCTCAGATGACAGGACTGTTTTGCACAGAGATTGTATGTGGCTGAATCTGCAGCCTTCTTTTCTCCATAGAAAGGGATCGTATATTTATTTACCAGCTGATAGACAAATACATAAGTAACAAGTTCCTTCACAGTTTCCAGTCGGAGAGGCTGGGTAGCTGTGCTGTTTAAGCAAACGCCAAAGGAAATCTTTAAATACTGAAAGTCACTATGGGTGTTGGCAGTGTTCACCTGAAAGGAAGGAGTACGTTCTGAACAAACTCTTTCTTGCCAGTGAGGAAAATGTCCTGCTGTCACAGTTCTTAAGCCAAAAGTAAAAAAATTTTATGACCCATGCTAGGACTAGTAGTTTGTTACAATGATCTCTGGGTCCATTTTGTGTATTCTGTTTCTTAGTTTTTCTGTTATCAGATTCCTTATATTCATTAATATTAAAATGCATGTTTTCTGCAGTGTGTGTAGTGGGATAACTTGACTTTTATGGATTGCATTCTGCCTTCCTTTTCACTAGAAGAAAATTGCTAACCAAGCCAGGCTGCAGAATAAACATTTTTGTGTTTTTGTTTGCTTGTGAGTATCCTTTTGTTTGTATTAATGAAGATAAGGCCAGAGATGTGTTTTCCATTTGGAACGGAAAGTGCAATCTCTGAGTTTGTATTTGCATTTATTGATCCAGGCATATCTGTTGGCTTATGATGTCATGTGATTTTTTTTGTCCTTACCCACCTTTGAACAAGAAAACATGGTAGATAAGCTGTCCAGTTTGATTGACATGTCCTGTGGAAAGAATTTTCAATACACAGGAACAAATCCTGTACCCTAAAATGCTTTTGCATTTTGAAAGTATGGTAGAGGCTTCTCTCTTGTGCTATGTAAGGAATTAATTTTACGTTTAAATGCTTTCCTTGCTCTCTTTAAATCATGCTGTGTATCTTTCTACTTGGCCAATTTCAGATGCACTGTGTTTACATTGTGCATCTCAATATTTTTCAGTATGTTTAAAGTGGACTTGGGAATGTCACTATCTAGGCAGAACAGAACATGTTGGTAGATGATATAAAACTCAGACTTTCTACAAAAGAAATTAAAAACAATGACAAATACTAGGAATAAATCATACTGACAAACTTAACCAGCATAGGAAATCTTGTGTCTTTTTTTGCTTTTCTTTTTTTTTTTTTAGGATCAATTTTAACAGTTGCCATATAGATGGTATGGGTGAAGATGGAAGGATTATTTTTTTGAAAAGTACTCATTCAGCTGTTTAGGATACTCTTAGTTTTTATTTCTGTTCCCACCTTACATCAGTAAGTCCAGAGACTAAATTTGAATTTGTTCTACATATGCTTCCTGAAAGCTCCAAAGGACTGTCCTGGCTTTGTCTCTAACTTTCTTCTTAACTCTAACTCTGTAGCTTTTCTTTAGGTAGGTAACCATAACTAATTTGTATGCATCATATGCAGTCTTGGCTCGCTTCAAAGTGTAATCAAGTCATGAACTAATTACAATACCATATTCCCAAAGAATGTAAATTTAATTTCCCTTCAAACAGAATGGGAATGTATTAAGCAGTTCTTTTGTATGAGAGCTGTGGCATTCCAAAACATCATGCTGATGCTTCCAACAGAAATAAGTTCTTAACTTTTGTGGACCTTATGACCTTCTTCCCTATGCATCTTCCTTTTTTATTCTTGCATCTTGAGTTAATTTACTGGCTGGATAACAATGTTAAAATATTCAAGTGTAAATTAAAATGTAACTTTGGGGCTCCAGATTGGAGAACACTCTATCTTACTGTATGTGACTTGCATCTTTATAGTGTTTTCAGAAGGGTTCTTCCTGAGGATTTTGGAACAGAAGGAGGTTGTCTTTTGAACTGAAGGCTCATAACGTTCATACCTTCAGCAGATGATTTCCTTTAAATTACTGAAAATTGGAAAGCTCCAAGTTCCCTACAGAAAAGAAAGTTCCCTACAGGTTCTTAGCATCCCTGTCATCCTTAGCCAAGGAATCCACATAAACTTGGTTATTTAAGAACGAGCAAAGTGAAGCTGTTCATAAAACATTTTATTACCTTCAATCTTTGCAGCATCTTCAGAGTTGAGATAATAAACCTTCATAGAAGTGACTGGTCTTTACCCTTTCACAGAACAATGATTCACATAGGTTCAAGCCACTTATTTTATTTCTCTTAATTTTAAAGGCAGAAGAAACATGGTAGGCTAGACTTTGATCTGTGCCTGGATAGTTCGATTTCAGATTTGAAATGCAGTTCTACTGTTGCTCTTCTGAGATGAGATTGTCAAAGTGCAGAACTGTATATGCATTAAACACCAGTTGTATTTTCAAATTAAATGTGGGTCAGCTTTCAGTGAAGTATGTAATTGTTTAACGCTAAAGGAAAGAGTTTAGAATATCTTATTTATATTTTAAAGTGTTCCTTTTAGATGTTTATTCATTAATACCAGCTGTTGATTTTTATTCATATAACTTTTCATATGTAAGTAGTTGAAGCTGCATTATTTTAATCCTTTCCTTGGTTAGGAAGAAGAAAGCCTGCAGGTGGAAATCAGAACGACATACATAGTGCTTCTTTCCCAAAAGGCACTGTTTCTTTCTTATATTGATATGCAAAATATTAGGGTAGAAAATAAACCTCATTGCTTTATGTGTCTAGGTGATGCATGGAAGAATGTAGGCACACTTCAAACTGAGCACACTTGTAGTGGAACTTGCCATGACACTGTCATGGGCTTTTGGGGCAATGGGGACTCTGGAAATTCTCTTCCCTTGCATTATGAGCATTTAAATGCAACCTTAGTTCTAGATGCATGTCCTTATGCAGAGATTTTTAAAAAGTGTTTTGTGGCTGCTAGGTAATGATCGCAGATGTCAGAAGGTTTCTTTATCATGTGATGAAATCTTATCCCTGAAAATTTCTTGTATCTCTACCACAAAGTGTAAGTTTTTATCTTATTTAAATTTAAATCTAACATGTGCCTCTTTTAACTTTTTTCTTCCTTTACTTGCTTTATTCATCTTTGCATATCTCTGTAATAACACTGAGTCTCTAGATAGTCTTCCATTGGATATAGGGGCTGATGGGACTGAAACATCTTGTTTCTGAAGACAGATGTCTTCAGCTCTTGTGTTCTCTGCATCAGAGTATGCAACCTTGAATGAAAAGGTGGTCCCAAGTCAGTGCTAGTCAGGGACTACAGCAGTCAGTCATCCCTAGGCATCTTGTTTGATGCTTGGGTAGTCTATATGAGCTTGTGTGGATTTGTGAATGCAGTCAAACTTGCACATAGATAATCAGGTGCACAATGAATCTGGTCTGTTAGTGCTGTGCCAGAGCTGGGTTAACTTACCCTACAGCTTCAAGAGTTGTGTGCTGGAGCTGGCTTATAGAGTGATGGACTGCTGGGCTGCACCTGTGTGCACAGACATGCCCAAAGACTCCCTGTGCCACTGTTTTTCCATGTGTAAAAATGGAACACTAGAGCTTATGCCTGTCCCAGAAATGCTTGTGACAAGCCATTGAGGAAGGGCTCACTAGGTGAGAAATTCTCACAAATGCTCTGAAATACAGAATCACAGAATATCCCAGGCTGGAAGGGACCCACAAGGATCATCAAGTCCAGCTCCTATTTAGGCACAGGACAACCCCAAGGTCACACCATGTTCCTAAGTGCAATCTCCAATTGCCTGTTAAACTCCATGAGAGTTGGTGCAATGACAGCCTCCCTGGGGAGCCTGTTCCAATGCTCCACCACTCTGGGTAAAGAAGCTCTTTCTAACATAATCTTATTTAATTAGATTTTGTTATTACATTTAATGCCAAAATATCTCATTAGTAGTGTTCTCTGTCCTTTCTAATGACTTCCAGAAACATTTTTTCCATCTCCAGATTCTTGTGATTGGAGGCTGCTTGAATTTTTTTTATTTAAAATAAATTGAGGTAAACCTAAATATATCTTCTTGAATAATCTGTGCTAAAGAAACCTACTTTCTAAGGAGAATGTCTTCTACCTTTTTTCTCTTCTTCTTTGTTATCCCCTCCCCCTGTTAGCCTTATAAGAAGTGACTTAAGAAAGACGAACTTCGATAAATAGCCATTGTGGAGTAGCATGGTGTTGGCTTAATTTGAAAACCTTGAATGCAGATGAAGAGACCAGTGGGTGTTTGAACTGCTGTAGTGTGAACTTTGCTTACAGAAGTATGTTAAGGGTGATGTGTAAAACTCAAAAGCTTTCTAGGAAGTTGCTGAAAGCTCTAAGCCGAAACAGTTCAGATTTTAAGCTGGGCTTGGCGTACAATCAAAGAAGCAATGGAAACAGCATATTGGGAACAGTGTGGGAGGTCAGTGGATATGCTAGATATTGGTACTTTTTTCCCACTTCTTCCCCCCTTTCTGAGTCTCTGGGGAAGCAAGGAATCATAACTCTTTGTCCTGCTTCACCTTGCAAGAGGTTTAAAAGTATTTCAACATGGAGTTAGCTGGGAGTGGTTGGTGTAGTCATAGAGCTTAAAAACCTGAGGCTTAAGAGTGGAACTGGAGAAAGAGTGGGGCTGAGACTTTGCATGGAGGATGGACCCTACTAGATGGGTCACTGCTGCTGGAAGAAGTGTCCTTCTCTCCCAGCTGCTTGTTCCTTCTGCTCACTTTGTGCCTACTCTTGTGCTCAACTGATCCTTTCCTTGCTGGGTCAATTTGCCAAGCCCTTGAAGTGAGTGAGAGGTTTGGGAGAGCTGCAGAGCTGGTGCAGATGGAGGGAGTGAGGTGTGGGGGTGAGCAGTAGTGTGTATTCAGTAGCAGTTAAGCATTAGATGGTCTGTGCCTTCTTGTGAAGCTCTACGCTGAAGAAAAAGCCCTTTGTTCTCTGCCTAACGTCCCTCTCCCTGGACATCTATTCCTGGCCGCTGTAAGCGTGCCACTGCTGCATGCTAGCAGTTGCTCTTCTAAAAGCCAATTCTAGCTACACTGAGGTGGTTATCTCTTAAGAGCCATAAATAAACTCTTAATTCTGTGACTTACCTTCAGTGATGAAATTAATGTTCTATAAAATACATAGTGCTTGCAGTATGACATCTAAATGTGGCTGTTGAAATCTTAACCTTTGCATTTCTGAGTTTGTGGGGGTTTTTTTGTTGGTTTTCCCCCCATGTACGACCTTAATACTTTACTAATAAACTGCATAAAGCATATTACTCGGATACGTTCAAATGTGCAGTTCTTGGGTATAAAACTACCATTTAGTGAAATGCCAAGTGCCACTTCTCTCCAGTAACTAACATCTTGTAAATCCAGTATTTGTGCTCCTGAATGTATGAAGAAATCTCTGATATGAACCTTTAGGCACATTACTTTTTCTGTAAAATACAGATCTGTAGGTCTGATTATTCTATAGGGTTTTTTTACCCTTACAACATTTTTTTAAAAGCATGTTGTGAAAATAAATATCATTACCTATGTATTTGTCTGCAGACTGTGTTGCCATGGTACATGTGTGCACTTGTTATGTGTGAATGACTTAAATTTTGTGGCAGTGTTTTATATTGTTCATTTGTAGGGGAAAAAAAAGATCATCTGTCTGCTTCTAGCAAAAATTCAATAGAATGGAAGAGTAAGATCTGATATTAAGGCTTTTTATTTTCTTAAGAACATACTCTGCTGTAAATGTACCAGTACACCATGGAAAATTATCATACTTAGAGCTATTCTGCATGTGTCTTAAATTAACTGTTTTTTTTTTTCCTATTTGAAGCCTCATGTTTGCCTGCTTACAGGGCTTTGGACTCTGACTGTAGTGGCTGTAACAATATGTTGTTTAACGTAGAGTGATTGTGTGAATGAAAAAAAAAATTGATCTTCCAGTTAAGGAAATTTTAACAGTTACAGTGCTCACCAAATCTTAGAAGAATTTCAAGGTATCTCAGCTGCCATTCAAGTTCATGTTAACTATTGCTCTTCCTGCTCATTATAACATAATTTCACATACTTTCCTAATGTTAGTTTTGTATGTCATGTTTTAAGCTGTATTTTAAATAAATTTGGCAAGCAAGAGGTGGTGGCATCGTGCACCACAAGGGCTTTGCTGTCGGTAAAACACAATTTGGATACTTCTTTTATGGTACACTTGCAACATATATGTGTTAAATTTAGGAATGAGAGCAATCTTGCCTAGATTTCCAGAAGAACTGATACTAACTGTGGCAATAGTAAGGATGGGTGCATGGCCGTCAGTCGTGTATCCTAAGGCCATTTAGGATACTCGTTCCTTGTGCGAGCAGTGTGCTAGCTGGAGGGAGAAGAGGGTAAAAATCTGTTTTGTGGGGAAGGGGTTGCTGGGAGCAAAGTGAATTAAGAAGGCTGTAGAGAATGGATAAAGATAGGACTGTATGGTTTTATATTTAGCCACATAACGTGGGTTTAAATGAATTTCCTTATAATTTGTCTTCAAATACTGACATTTAACTCTTAGGCTGTATAAATGAACTGGCTTTTTCTAGAGTAAAATTCTTGCCCTACGTCCAGGCTAATATGTTCACCTACTATAAACATTACTGCCTATGGTTACAACTGGAATAAAAAAATCCTTTTATATACATCATAGCTGGCAGAGTCTCCTGAGAGCACCACAAATCACTTCAACCTTTTGGTTCTCTCTGATGAAAAGGTCTGAAATGTAAAGCAGATCAGGCTTCAGGCAGGCTGGCTCTGGAAAGCAATTAGCTTGTTTAGACCATTGTTTTGTACCCTTCTATAGTTCCGGGCGCTGAGCAAAGATGGTCTAGGAGCTCTTCTAATTGATTTAAACATTGGGGTTTAATAGCCTCCCATTCCTTCCTAAAATGTTTTACTTACTCTCTGTGTAAACTTTTATTTAAAGGAAAGAAAAACAAACAAAACCCTAGCAAAGCCCCCTGCTCCCCAAGACGAGCGAGAAAAAATACAAACCTCAGGGTCATAACAGGGAGTAACAAAG
This sequence comes from Galbula dea, assembly GCA_013399015.1. NCBI lineage: Eukaryota > Metazoa > Chordata > Aves > Piciformes > Galbulidae > Galbula > Galbula dea. The sequence goes on along the minus strand of VWZX01002926.1, from coordinate 125,872 downwards.
CAGTGAGTTATTTATGCAGCCACGATTGGCAAAATGATTGCAACATGAATTTGCCCAGAAGCAATGATTAGATCATAAAAATGTTAAGGAAATCTGTAACTCAAGACTGTTTTATAGATTGAAGAAGTTTTTGTTCCCTACCTTAATTGCAGTGACTTGTTATTAAAGTATTTATTCAGAGTAATCTCTTTGGACAGCGAGCCCTTATCCCATCTGCATGCATAATTAAAAGTGAGGGGGGAGAGAGGGAAGCATAAATGGTTTACCATGCTACATGAGCAAGGGAGGGAATTACACAATGACAGGTGAAGAGCAGATTTATCTCCTGTTGGAATTTCAATGCTGCAAGCAAGGCAGGACACTGTTGCTTGCTAATATCCTTGCAAACACCACAGTTGCTGCTTCTGCAGATTACTATCCAAAAATCATTGCTGGTCTCTCAAAGGCCTGTAATGCTGCATCTGTGACAGTGGGTTTTTGAGCTGTTAGTGCTCAAGCAAAGAGATTGGATTTGGGTATGTGGGCTTGTGAATCCATGTCTGTGTTTAAAAATGGACTATTTACTTACTTGGCTGGCTATTTATTTATTTATAAATAAACATTGGTAGTGTTTGGCTTTGCTGAATAGAAATCAGAGGGTTGTAATTGTTCCAGCTGAAACAATGTCATCACCTGCCTCCTGCTTGTATCCCTTTTCCAATAATAAAAAAATTTGGTGCAATTCTTCATTTGCCAGTCTGAACAGAAAGAAGGTTGTACTTGAACATTCAGATTTATGATCATTAGGTGGTACTCAGACACACAGTATCTGTTTTTAAATTGAACTGTTATGGATCTAAATCAGATTTACATAGAGTACATTGGTATCTGGATGGAGTGGCTGACACACCAAAGGGTTGTGCTGCCATTCAGTATGACTTAGACAGGCTGGAGAGTTGGGCAGGGAGAAATTGAATGAAATTCAATAAGGCCAAGTTTAGAGTTTTTCCCTGGGAAAGACCAACCCCATGTACCAGTATAGTTTGGGGACTGACCTGTTGGAGAGCAGTGAAAGGGAAAGGGACCTGGGGGTCCTGGTGGATGGAAGGATGACCATGAGTCAGCAGTGTGCTCTTGTGGCCAGGAGGACCAGTGGGATTCTGGGGTGGATTAGAAGGGGTGTGGTTAGTAGGTCAAGAGAGGTTCTTCTCCCCCTTTACTCTACCCTGGTGAGGCCTCATCTGGAATATTGTGTCCAGTTCTGGGCCCCTCAGTTTAAGAAGGATAGGGAACTGCTGGAGAGAGTCCAGCGCAGAGCCAGAAAGATGATGAAGGGGCTGGAACATCTTCCTTATGAGGAAAGTCTGAGGGAGCTGGGTGTCTTTAGCTTGGAAAAGAGGAGGCTAAGGGGTGATCTCATCTATGCTTTTAAATATGTGAAGGGTGTGTGTCGGGAGGATGGGGTCAGGCTCTTCTCAGTGGAGCCCAGTGACAAGAGAAGGGGCAGTGGTTGTAAGCTGAAGCATCAGAGGTTCCATGTGAATACAAGCTAGCTTGTTTTCCCAGTGCGGGTGCCAGTGCCCTGGAACAGACTGCCCAGAGAGGTTGTGGAGTCTCTTTCTCTGGAGATATTCAAGACCCATCTGGATGTGCTTCTGTGTGACCTGGTCCAGGGAATACTGGTGTGGCAGGGGGGTTGGACTACATGATCTTGTGAGGTCCCTTCCAACTCCTAACATTCTGTGGTTCTGTATTTGACATTACCTATTCGCTAAAAAGTATTTTTCCCTTAACTTCTGATGTCTTACCTCTGCAGCAGCAGTACAGAGAGTGCCAGGAACTTTTGAGCCTTTATCAGAAGTACCTCGCTGAGCAGCAGGAAAAACTATCACTCTCCCTTTCTGAACTCAGTGCTGCCAAGGAAAAGGAGCCAAAGGTAAGCTCTTTTTTCACTATGTCCTTTTTTAATGACGTCTTCAAAATACCTTTTCTCTTCTACTAGAACTGTAACTTCTAAGTGTGTTTTCTTGCATTATACATTGTTGAATACCATTTTGTGATTGGCTTCCCATGAGTTTTCCACTTAATACATTAATTGCAGGACTTACCTGAAGTTAATTGACCACTTTGTAATGGAGTAGAAAATGTAGGAACCCATGCCTGTGCAAAGGAAAAAGTTAAGATGCTCATTTTCTTTCCTGTTTCTTAAACACTAACATATTTGCGTTTGCTGTAGACACAGCCTTTCAAATTTTTACTCTGTCTTTTGACAATTGAAGAGGACGTTACAGATTATGTATTTGGTCAATAAGAGCCTTCTCAAGTCTTTAAGGCATCCCATCTGATTTAAACTGTTTACAGAAGTCCTATAAATACATACACAGTTTAAAAGCAGAAGAAGTTTTTAAATGAGTTAAATTAAGTGGTAAAATATTTCTCAGATGTATGCACTCAAAGCTTTGGAAACATTGTTGCTTGTGATTTCTTTCTGATAGCTAGGCACTTGATTTGTATCCATGCTGATAGCAGATTATGCCCCGGAAATGAGGGCTACTTATGCAAGTGCTCTACTTGGTGTTTTTACCTGCGATTCTTTTTTGGTAGCTTCCATCACAAGATCTCCAGCGTCTATCCTACTTTTTGACCAGTTGGGCCCTTGATCCTTTCTTTTGTGGGAAGAGTCTTAAAAGCTTATAACAGGGCTAGAGGTAAAGCACTCAGCACGCAGAATCCCGAAGATGCCCTGATTCTGGCCTCTCAGTGGTTTCCTTGCTAACAATGTGACACAACATCAGGAATCATGTTTTATTCTACTGATGGTTTTTTGTGTGTGTGGTGGTGGGTTTGGTTGTTGTTTTTTTGTTTGTTTGTTTTTCCCCCCAAAACCTCCATACTACTGGGAATTGAGCTGTTGGTCAGACTTTTTAGCCTTTATAAAAATTCCACTTCCATTCTTTTGTATTTTTATCTGCCATACATTTTGTGATAGCGTTGAGTTCAAAACAAGAACTTTAGAGCCTCTTTCTCTGAGAGTGGATGATGCCTGTGTTCTTGCCTGTGGTATGCAACTTGCTGGGGATCTCCACGGAAAATAGAGGAGCCCATGTGGTCCAACAGCAGTGTGTCAGCTGTGTTTGGGATTATGTCAATACTTCTCAGGGTTTGCTGTGCTTAACCTTTCACTGTTACCCTTTCAACTTTAAATACAGTATCTTGTACTAGTTTCACACCTGGTACAAAGGTATCCAGTTTAATCTCATATACAGTGCAAAAGTATAGAAGCAGGTAATAGGAAACCTTCAGCCCATTAACTGTCAAATCAGCATCTAATGGTACAGCAATGTATGTTGATCTCCTCTTATTCTTCGATCTTCATAATCATTTTTATCAGTATATACAGAGACTTCTCTGAACTTGTTTTCTGATTTCCTGTGCAAAATTTTATCAAGCTTATTTTTGATACCATTATTTATTTTCTCTATACTTATGGGTACTTTCGTCCACAAATGCAAATTCAGGTATTATATTGAGGTTTGTCTTGACATTTCATTTATGATTACCTAGTCTTACAGCTCCAGCCAAGCAGGTCTGAAATTACACTAGCCCTTTTGCCCTGTGCGAAGCTTTGTAGACATAGATAAAAACCCTGTCAAAGCATGTTTCAGCTGTTATTTTCTTATATCTTGTAAAATATTTTTAATGTTTCTGTCCTTGCTCTTCAATTTTCTCTTTCTATACAGTCCTGTTAGTCATAGAGCTGTTTATATCTTGAACGCATTTGGCTTTATAAATTACTGCCTTTTTTCCAAAGAAGCACTTCATGCAGTGTTTATCCTCACAGCTGACAAAATCTGGACATATTAGCAAGAGTGCCTCAATTGTGTTAATTCTTTCCCTAACACACTGCTTTATTTGGTAGCTACCAAAACCGAAGAAAAGTCATTGTTGCTGTATTTTGTCTTCATATGTGAACTATGAGCTTTTAGGGTCATGATGGGTCTTTTTGTTCCGTTTAAGTGTCATCTTAACACAGTAGTTCAGGCAGGAATAGAGCTTGCATTCTGACGACTGTGTCCATGGGGAATGCTACAGGGAATGCAACAGGGAGGGGGTCAGACCCAGAAAACTTTCCTCTTGCTTTCAGTGCTGCCCATGCAAACTCTGTCTGCCTTGCTGAAGCTCTTACACTCTCCCTCTTTTTATTTTGGGATGGACTTTGAAGAAAGCCACCTTGTTTAAATATTAGGTTAAAGGAGGTTTTCTTGAGTTTTGTTTCAATCGTGATCCATTGGGAATCTTTTCCCTGTTTTATTTGTCTTGGCTGCGCTAAGGAAAACCTGGATATGTCTGGCTTTAAATCAATAGATACTGGCTTGCTACCTAGTTTTGCCTTCTTTAAACTGTCTAGGAGGGGTAATCCACGTTTCCTTTTTCAGGTGACTGTTACCAGGACAGACTGCCCAGAGAGGTTGTGGAGTCTCCTTCTATGGAGATATTCAAAACCTGTCTGGACGTGCTTCTGTGTGACCTGGTCTAGGGAATCCTGCTGTGGCAGGGGGGTTGGACTAGATGGAGGTCCCTTCCAACTCCTAATATTCTGTGATTCTGTGATTCTGCAATCTGTGCTTCAGTGTAAGGTATCATTCTGATTTTCCTGTGTCTTACAGAAACATGTGGCTGCACAATTATACTCTGTACTGAAGTACTTCTTTGTTCTGCTTGTTATGAGCTGTTCTTTCTTGTTTCTGTTCATTTTCACCTCTTCTTCCTATTTGTTTTGATTCATTTCTAATGCTACCACCTATATCTTAACATCACCTGCTTTTTGCCTGTCTGGCTCTGTTGTTATTACTATACAATAATGCTGACCGTGAGCTGTCACCTTCCCCCGTGGTTAGAGAGGTATTTGAAAGCATCTCCTTTCAGTGTTTAAATACTGGGCTTTGTGCTAGGGTGAGACAATTAATAGGTTAAGAGAACTGTAGTGTTACCAAACATCTGTGGAAGTGGAGTTGTATGGGCAGCAAAGAGCTGCAGTAGCTCTCTGCATGTGGCTGAAATGCAACCCTGGTTTGTGGCTATATTGAACTAATGCAGATTTTTTTTTTGTCTTTTTTTGTCTGTTTTGGCATCGCCTAACAGTTGAAATAATTCTGACCCACGCTTTCCTCTTCCTTAATACTGCTTCTTTGTAATGAAAGTCAGCCTTCGAAATTTAAAGAAGCATTTTGATAGTAGTGAAATAAAAATGCTGAAGATGGTGAGATGATTTAAGACACAACTCTTGTGAAGTCAATAATCAGTAACAGGAATATGGAGCTTGATTTTTTTGTGAGAGAAAATTAATTCTATTTGAAAAGATACTTAAGGTGACAGGAATTGAATTATTCAAACTGGCCTTCTCAGCATTAACTCTAGGTTAGTATCTCATGATGCCTCTGATTTCATTATAGGAATTTTAAGTACATAACTTTTTATAATAAATTCAATACCTACAAGCTGAACTGAAATTGGTTTACCTTCCACCAACCCATAAAAAGAAGCATTAATTGTAAAGTGAATATTAAAGTGGTCACTAAAGTTGACTCGGACAGATTCGGAGAGGTAGCTATTGGTAAAGGAAGTGAAAAGCCCTACTGAACAATGGGCTTTTGCCCTGATGCTAATAGAAAATACCATCCATATTAGAATGTAGTTAAATCTCATCTATCTAAAACGACTTTTCTGGGTTCTTTTTGCAGCTCTGAAATGTTTAGGCTTTGCTATTTTCAGAAGCTTTACACAGAGATATAAAGAAAATTGTTCTGGGTAATCAGGTGTGGCATTCTTATATGGTCACTCCTTCACAGACATCTCAAACAGTGGCAAGATTCCTGTTTACTTTGGCAAGTTTCTGGCTGGCGAATCTGTAGATATTTTGCAGCAAAGAGTAGGACTTTAGTCACAAAGTTGGACAGAAGCTGAGTTTCTGCAGTGCTGAGGTTCTTGAGAGATTTTTCTAAGTGAAAGATAATGCCTGTAGTCTCAGTACTGCCTATTAACATTAATCTTTGAGTTTACAAGTGCAGCTGGCAGCTTTTGTTTCTTATTTCTGAACAATAGCAACAATAGTTCACTTGCTTTACATAGATTCTTATGGTGTATGTATTTCAAGTTTTGGTTCTTTTCTCCTGTGTAGAAGTGATACAGATGAGAGGTGGGCTTGTAGATGGAAAGGAATATCATAAATTTATTTTCAGTGAGCTATTGATTAAAGGGGAAACTAACATTGAATATTTGCAGAGAATGGCTGAAGACAGGATCATGGGACAATCTAGGTGTGGAGTACAACACAAAAGAAAACCAAAGATCGGCTGGAACCGATCTTCAATCTGGATCTTCAATCTGGCACCAATTCCTAAATACAAAAGATGGACTGGAGGGGGTTGGTGTATAACAAAGGGGGACCTAGGGGGTGGTGTATATGCATATGTAATACTTTATAGATATGTTGATAGTTTCCTGTAACTCAATTGTACACCTGAAATACTTTGTAGATGGTAGCCTATTTCTTATGTAATACTTTATAGATATGTTGATAGTTTCAATTGTAACCTAAAATACCTTGTAGATGATAGCCTGTTGCATATGTTATACTTTGTAGCATAAATAGAGCACGGCTCAGGCAGCAAGGCGTGCGTATTTTGGTGGAGATATCCCCTGCGCACCCGGCACTGAGAATAAACCTTTCTGTGAGTAAAATATTGATTAATTTCCTTAAATCACTATCTGTGCCCTCCCTTTCTTGTGCCTGGTTGTCTGCCTTTGGTGTTTCTATTTCATTAATGCCAGAGGTTCCCATCAGGAACGAGGTACTGCAGTGTGCAAGCATAGTGAAAGACATGGTCTGCTTTGGGAAGACCAACATCTTAAGATTTTTTAACTTTTTTTTTTTAATGTTACTATTTGTATTGAATTACTACTTCTTTGCCTTTAAAATTGTAGACACCGTTGTGGTACCAGTCATTTCACACTGAAGTCCAAAGGAAGTCTTTTCTTCAAGGATGAGAAAGCCTTGCTTTCTTTTCAGTCAATGAATTGAAGTAAAAGAAATTTTACTTTAGCAGAATAGAGCTGTGCTAAGGAGGCAACAATCAAGGCCCTGTTAGAATGGAATGTGGCCGTGAGGTAGGCCTGTTGTCTAATCTCATGACACCTGGAATAAGCAAAACCCCTTTTGTTAAGCTGGCTATCTACACTGTGATGAGGCAGAGGCCCTGAAGACCACCTAAGGACTATAATATATATGCTGAAAAGGATGGCGATGCATACAGATGATTTCTCTGAAACTGTATAATTATTAACAAGGGTTTTGGAAAACAATGTACATCATGTATGCACATCTAGTATATAAAAGGTGTGAGCAACTAAGAGTGACACCCAGTTTTGGAGGAATGATCTCCTGTGTGTCCAGCTCTGCATTAAAAGAGTACCTGGTTAATAACATTTCAGTGTTGTTGAGTTTCTTTAACTGAACACCGAGCCCAGCCGCACTTAGCCTGGCACTTCAGTGAGCAGTGTTAGAAAGCAAGGGGGTTTGGAGGTTCTTTTCTTTGAATCATCAGTAACTAAAATTATTGCCCATATAATTGTCATTTTTTTTCCTTGATAAGAGTAATTACATGCTAAAAAAAGCTTCAAGCATTGGTTGTTTATTATTTTTTTCCTTTGAAAAGGATATTGAAACAAGCCAATCTTCAGAAGCCTTTCCTTTCTGATTGTTCCTAAACTTTCTTATTCCTCTTTTTTTCGGCACAGGTCACCTTTAAACACATTCTTAGGTTGATTAAAGAAAAAAAAAAAAGCCCACATGTGCAAAGGTTTTTGAATGCTAAAGGGTAAACCTGTATGATAGATTGACTTTGTCTGTTTACCCAGCTGTACGGGAACAATGGATGAGCCCATCTGAAAGATACTTGAGAACGGGATAATAAATTAAGAACTAATTTGACTGGGGGCCCAAGAGTATTGGAATAATTTTATGAGGCTAGACAGAGACAGAGTTTTAGCATAAGTAGATATAGGAAATAGCCTTGCCTTATGCGTGTTATGTCAGCAAATCCTCTGATTTGTCTGTGTGCCTTTAATCTTAAAAAAGGAGGTGATGGTTTTATCCTTATTCCTTCTGTTTTCTACTGAGAATGTCAGGTTCTGGGTGCTTCTTGATATGTATTCAAAGTGACTAGCAATGGTACTTCAAACTTAGGGTGGTCTGGAGTAGACCACCTTGTGATTGGATGAAGAAATGTCATGTTTTTTCCTTTCGCCTCTGGGTTACTAAGTCATAGTAAATTTACCTGTCTTTTAAAAAAAATGCTAATACCAAATAGCAATGCAGATGGGCATAAATATTTCAACAGAAAAAACCCCATCAGTATTGAAATATCTGCCTACTGCTAGTATTCATAACAGAACTCCACCTGCTCTCAATCCCCTGGAAATGTGTGCCATAGTAAAACTGTTTGGCTTGCATAGAAACCCTCTCTACTTGCATGCTGTGAATGATGCTGTATTCGTGGTGATAAGCACTTCACTCTCAGCTCATTGCTTAAGAGAGGTCTGAACTATTCACTGCATAATTGAGATCTGTGCCAGTTCACTGTCTTTGTTCTGTTGTCTTTAATCAGCCTTGTCTTTAGTCTTTTTAGTGGTTTTTGATTTTCTTTTCTTTGAAGATGCCTTTTGGTTTCATCCACTTGGCTTTAAAAACTGGCCCCGCTGTGGAAATTTTTTCCTTAGGTGGACACTCATGTCTGGTGTCTATTTTTCTGTCGGAGGATAAATCTGGAAAGAGCACCTTCCTTTCCAGTGAAACATTCTCTTGGTATTGTAGACTTCTGATGATATTGTTACTATTGTGAAATTGTATGTCTGGATTTTTATGAGAATTTAAGAAATTCATAGCAGGACTGACTGTCCTTGAGAAGCATTTTGCAAACTCTTAGATCAGATACAGCAATTTGTTCAGTTGATTAAGGGGGAAGATAACTTGAATATTTGCAGAGAATGGCTGAAGACTGGATAATGGGACAATCTAGGTGTGGGGTACAACACAAAAGAAACTGCAGAGATAAAGATTGAACAGAGACAAAGAAATTGAATAGAAGCACCA
>VWZX01002926.1:80733-116733 GCA_013399015.1 Galbula dea | reverse complement strand
TATGTTATACTTTGTAGCATAAATAGAGCACGGCTCAGGCGGCAAGGTGTGCGTATTTTGGTGGAAATATCCCCTGCACATCTGGCGCCAAGAATAAACCTTTCCATGAGTAAAAATATTGATTAATTTCCTTAAATCACAGTATAACCCTCATAGTGGCTCTTGGGAGAAAGCATTGTGACAATGCTCACCAGTGTCCTCTCAGTCTCCCTTTGAAGCGAGAGTAAGGCATCTTCAGAGAATGTAAGGCTTCATAAAATTGCCCTTGCAGTAAAAGATTTTGTACTACGCTACAGGCCTTGAGGAAGAAATCCTTTTAGTTTATAGAGTTACCTGTTTACCTGACAGTCATTAGGAGCAACAACATCCCAGCTGCCTACCCATATGCTGGCACTTTTGTCTGTATATTAATTTTTGACCTGTGTGCATGCCCTTTGTTTCTACTGGTTTTGGCCTTTTCTGAAAGTTGAGGGTCTTGAAAAGCAGTTTCTCAGGTACTCCCAACTTTTTTTACTTACCAGTTCCTGGTAACAGGCTTTTCATATTTCTCCAAGTTTGGCAGGTCCTGTATGTTGTGATCAAGTTTGCATTCCTTATGCTTCTGACATTTTGAAAACCAGTGCTGGCAACTTTAAAAACGTAACTGAACAAGCAACCTAACATAACTTTGAAGGTAACCTTTTTTTGGTGAGTTTGGGCCAGATAACTTGCAGAGTTCCCTTACAACCTGGATCTTCTGTCTGTTCTGTATTTTCTCTTCAGCAACACTTCAGGAGTGTTCGCATTCTGTGAGAACCTGTTTTTCTAAGAAGTGAAAATGCTTCTGGTCCAGTAGCAATAGTCCAACAACTGAACTGGACCCTTTTTCTTAAAGTGGAAAGGATAAAAGTTGCTATTTTTTGCTATTGAAAAGAGGCTGTAGACTAATCTAGTTCTTTATAACCTGAATACGTTTATTCATAAGTTTAAATTCCAGATAGCGTGATATTAGTGATTATTACATATTGCTTACTCCTGCCTGCAGAGCTCACATTTTTGTGTGTTGTTCGGGTTGTTTAATTAGGACTGTCTTTATTTAATGAAAGCCAGGTGATTATCAGTTTAGGGCACTGTAGATTGGCCTTTGTATGGCAGAAAGATTTTTCGTGAGAGCCAGGGCTGTAATTTTCTTCAGCTAAGAATGTGAGAATTTGTTATCTCTCTGTAGCAGGATGATTGCCTGCAGAAATATCTCCTTGAGTTAGTACTGAATACCCTAAAATTTAGTTTGAGTTTTTCATTTCGAGCTGCAAAAACTTTTTTACGATGAACAGTTTGCTATTTAAAGTTTATAAGGTCTGTCCTCCTGGGATTTTATCCTTCATTGGACAAATACATAAAGTTCGTGAGACAGCTGGACTCATTTCCCTATATAAGCAGAATATGTCTGGTTATATATACACACAGATTGTGCATCTATGACATTTGTTGTAAGACTGCATACACATTACATGTGATTATGGTTTAGAATAACCTGGTTACCTGTCTCTGATCCAGTGAGTGTGTTAAATATCGTTGTATAACAATTTTTGTTTGCCATCTATTCATGGCAGATGCCATGAAATGACTGAAGTGTTCCAATGTCAGATGTACAGTAATACACATTTTTCTTCATTTTAGAAATTCTCATTTTTATAATTTCAGAACTTGTAATGTGGGTAGAAACAAACCATCCAGACATTACATTGAAGGCCCGTAATGATTCATAGTGCCACCAGCACAAACAGGGATACATGAGTTTCTCTCTTGTCTGTGTAGGAAAATTGTCAATCTGAAATCAAGGAAGTCAAAGTTAACCTCACAGATCATGGTTTCTACTTCCTAAGGTTTAGAGTAGGGGAAAGTGAATTATGTCCTTTGACCTATCTCAGAAGTCTGCATTACCTTGAGGGTGGTCTCTGCCTTGAAATAAAGTAATTTCTAGTCAATCTGTAACAGATGCATTTGATTCCATGTTACATCCTTCCCTATCTGTTCTCCATAAGCAGCAGCTGTTCTGTTGACTGGAGCAAGCCAAACAAATTTTCATGATGTCTTCTGTTTTCTGGTGTGTAACTTCAAAAAACTCTTAGTCTCAGGAGCTGGGTCAAGAACATTAGTGCCTTAATTGAAGACTGTTTACAGTGCATCTGATGAAAGTTTTATATTTTCAGACAGGGATTTCCATGAAGAAGGGTGGATTTTGGTGCCTTGTAGGCTAGGTCAAGGACCAAGTCTAACAGGCTATTGTCACTTGTAAACCTCAGCAGAAAAACTTTTACTCACAGTCAGATTGAGAATGTCATTTGAGTCAGGAACCATTTATATTCATGGTTACAGAAGATAAGACTGAAAATTTTAACAGAGAACTTATCTCATTAAATGAGCTTGTGAGACTGCAAAGGTAAAACAGCCTGTGAGCAACTGAGGTTGCTCTTCTGGATTTCAAGTTACAGCTGTGGAGGCCATTTCTTTTCCAGAGATCCATACAGTCATCTTATAACGCACAACAGTCCACTGTTAATGCAGCTTTTTGGCACAACTTTTCCTTTTGTATACTTATTGTTCAGTGCTCATTTAGTTAGGCACTCTAGGACTCCTGATGATTTCTGGTTTTGCAGTATTTGATAGTGTCCCTTGTAATGACAGTACATTTATGTATGGGGGCAAAGGAGACAGACAGTTACTTCGATCTTTTGTATTAAGTGTGGATGCATTGCCTTAAGTGTCCCTAGACATTTTGAGACTAAGTGGAACAGAGGACCTGAGATACACAGTATTGTTCAAGCAGCAGCATGCCTGTCCATATATGTGGGAAGGACTTGCTTCTGACAGCACTGCTAATGCAAAAATCATCCTGTTCTGTTTGCCTGATGCATGTACCACTGTCATGTGACTATGTAGACAGACTAACTTGTAAGTAACGTGTTGTTTTTTAAGCCAATATGTAGCACCTGGTGAAGACACAGACCTGTGGCTGAAACACTGGCACAGGTTCATCATTCACACTTGAATTGTTATACATGTAAGCAAGCTTTGAATATAATAGTCTCTAGTTGTGGAACTGTGTTATTTTTTCTAAATCTCAGCACAGTGACAGTTATTTCTTTAACAAAAATGTTTTTAACTTGAACATTCTAGTTAATCTATACATGTCAGCCTCTTGAAACATTATTTTAGGTCCTTTGCTTGGATTCTGAAGCTTCATGTAGAATCAGCCTGTGGTATGTCTTTTTTACTTGAGGAAATGAGAGTTTAGGCACACATGCAGAAAAGTCTTTAAATACTTAGGCCTTGGGTTTTAATTTTATCCATGGGAAAGTCGTTAAAAGGACATGAGAAATTTTGATTAATATTTTTCATTACTTGTGCTGACCATGGGAATTCTGCATACAAATATGCTACTGGGACTGCTGCTGTGGTCTGCCAGGTAGGTAGGTGCTGGCAAGCAGATGATTTGGGATCTAAAGCGGTTCTGTTACTATCTTGCCATGAAGTTATTTAATTGCTTTCTGGCTTAGTTTCTTGTTCTTTAAATAGAAGGTGATACCTGCTGTTTGTTAATGCAAAGATGAATTGTTAGTCTAGTTATAAGATACTGGAAGGAGAACTCAGTTGGTCTGAGACTTTTCCATGCATAAGTTAGTTCTTGTTGAGACATAGTCTCTTTTCCTGTGCTGGGTTAGTAAAAACAAGTACTAAATGTGGGGAAAGGCCCTCCCATGCTATCTGACACAATGCAGGTAGACATACGATTCATTTCACAGGCATATTTTGTCAGAGGTAAAAAGGATCACATCATGTGAAATAAGAGTCTGCACTTTTTATAAGTAAAACATGAGAAGAAAACACTAGAGTCCTCCATTAGCTGGACACACACGTGTGCATTCTTATTATCTATCTTTTAAAGCACTAATTCTATTGTAATGGTTTATTCAAGTGCTGTAGTTGATACAACATGCTTATTTAAAAAGAAGTAAATGTAGAAGACCACAGATTTGCTTTAAAAAAAGGTATTTCAGAACTTGTAGATTTTTTTCAGTGCTTTGTCAGTGAGGCTATGTAACTCAGTTAACACTAGCCTCTTAGAAAGTTATTCTGAATTCCATCTTCCTAACAATGTGTGTGGTCGAGACCTCAGTCATTCTTGAGTCCCTCTGCAGAAAGCAGGAGTGAAAATGTGAGATGTTTCTATAAGGTTATGCACATCTAGCTAATGATTCAGTTAAGAAGAGTCTGGGCTTCTTCTTTCTGAAACCCTTATTATTTTATCAAAGTGTACAATCCTAAGTAATAAATAAGACCATGTTTTTCTCATGTGGGTTGCTGATTTTCAGACATACTAATACTGTTTATATGCTGATCTAATCCCTTGCGTTAAAATCAGTAAATATTTTAAGTATTCCTTTTAATTTGTATTCAACTTTGTGGACTTATGAATCTAAACTTTGATGTGGGACTAGAGGCCACTCTTCTCTTGGCACCTGCACAAAGCCTGGTGCAGAGCTGGGGGGCGGTAGCACTAGCACAACCGTCACTGCTGTGGGACAAGAAAACTTCCTTTCTGTGATAGTCATATTCAAGTAGTGAAGATTTAAACACCCCTAACAGAAAGTTGTTCTTCCCAGAAACTGGTCCTCACAATTATGTTTTTTGCATGCATTTGTCTCTTTTCACAAGGGGGCAATTAAATTCCCCTAACTCTGATAAATCTATTGCATTCTGTCTGCCTAAATATTTCGTGTCATTTCAGTTGAATGTGGCATTTTCCAGTTCTTTTTATCTTGCAACTGCTTAACTGTCACACACTCTCTGAGCTGGCTAAATGTTGAGGGTGGAATAAATTATTATTAACATACTGTTATTTGCACAATTGTAGTATTTGGGTTGGGGACCGATATCCTCTTGTACTAGGTAGGCATCTGAATGATAGTCACTGTTCCAGTGAGGTTGATTTGTTCATGATGTTGATTTGTTGATGCATTTTTTAAAATATCAGGTGGAGATGAAAGCTGATTTAAAGATAAATGTAGAATGATTATATTATTGCTTGTGATATATATTTTTAGCATAAATTTTATTTTCTATTTACACTGCTTCCTGAAAATGCCATTGTTAATAAGAGTTCTGGCATCTTATTTCCCTTATTGCTGTCTCAGTAGCATTTTATTTCTGATGCTTTAATAACTTGGTGCAGACTGAAAGGATCAAACTGAGAGAATTGACTGAACTAATTAGACCCTGATTTGTCTAGCTGTCCAGCACCTGACAAACATGTCTTTGAAATAAACAGAATAAAAGATTTTTGCCATTAGCCACTTAGAAATAGCTGTTTTGGCAGAAGCATTGAAACTATTCAATTCTCAGGGCATATTTTGTTGGGTAAAGCACCAATTCAGTATTTTTATTTTGCCATTGTGACTCCTCCTTCCTGTCTATGTTGAAGTAGGGTCATATTTAGTAGCTTCACAAAAACTCAAAGGCAGTTAATGCAGTTATCACCCTAACAAACTGAGTGTTTCAGAGAAAGTGGAAATGTTCCCATTTCAATTTCTGGTTAATGACACACTTGAGCATGGGATCTTAAATGTCAGTCTTTGTCTTTTCAAACCTGTAGAAACTTGAATAAAGCTGATACATAAGAGCAATCAACTCCAATACCAATTGGCTAAATATCGGTTTCTGAAAATAAATTTTATATGACTCTATTCTCCAGACAATTTGACTTTTAAATGCTTAAAAATGTGACATCTTTGTATAAGTGAATACAGATTGAGGCAGGAGCTATAAAAACTTAGTTTCCATGCATCACATACTTTTCACTATCACTTGTTAAACTGCCTAACTAGATACAATGCAGGCTTTACTACTTTCCATTGCAGTAATTTACTGCCCTTCTGACCTATAAACAGGTAACTGTTAGCATGACTTGATACTGTTAGCTGTTTGGATAAATTTTTGAAGGTAATTCACGGTTTTAAATATTGTATATGTGAAAGGTTTTATAACCCAGCATTTGGAAAACGCCAGCATTACATTTTCTTGAGCAGTGTTCTGGGAGTAATGATTTGTCACTGCAGCCCTGTTAACGGTGCTTTCTGAGCAAGTGTCCTCTTCTTTAACCTCCTCCTGGAATGCTGTATCCTTGCATAAGGACCACTGAAAAATTCATGAAGCACCTTCCTTTTTGTCAGTGCTTCACTGCAGTCTGCATGCAGAAAGTTTTCAGTGACCTCAGTTATTGATTTACACTTAAAACTTCAATGCAGTAGAGGGGGGATACTCCATTAGAGAATCCCAGAGTGAGTCTAAGTGAATTCTTGTCCTGCATCTACTACTGACTCACTCTGTGACCTTTGGATAATTCCTTCAGCTTTCTGTGCCTAAGTTCACTATTTGTACTATTGTTCACTATTGTACTATTTGTGCTTGTAAAGCTTTTCAAATTCTGTGCATGAAAACCTCAAGTACAAAGCGTTGTCATGGTTCATGATGGCATTGCTCCTTTGCACCAAAGCCCTCTATTGAAATAAGCACAGTTGTACTGGAGTAAGAGTGGTGAGTCAGATCTGCTAATTTTTTTCTACTTTAGAGACACAAAATAGCTATAAGCAGTGCTCATGCAAAATGGCAAACTGTTTAAATGCCAACGGGGTTGTGGGGTCGTTAGCCTCCTGAGATTGCAGCTTTTGAATGCTGCTTTTCCATTTGGTCAGAAGTAAGCCCAAAAATCTCAAGTGAGAATCTGTGTTTTCATATTTCAGTAGATTGTGCAGTAATGTACCTGAATTGTGCATATTCAAGGAAATCAAACTGTCAGCATCACATAGTGGTGCTGGCTAGGTGATGAACTGATGACCAGCCAGTATTTGTTCGGCTCCGTGGTTGTTTCAATCCGTTGTTCAGAGAGGGTAGGAGCAGGAGAAGTAATCCTAAAGCATGCCAGCTGAGAGGAGTGTCCCCCTTAAAGAAGGGTTCATAGAAGAATCTTGAGCTAAAGACTCCATATGTTAGTGAGACCTGAGGTGCTTAATCCTCATTTCTTTCATTAACTTAATTTTTAAGGCTTGTTTTAGGACATGAGTGAGAAGAAGTCTAATAGCAGTCAGCAAATAATTTACTCGATAAGCCAATATAGATAGAAAATGACTGAAGATAAGCAGAAGATAATCTGACATTCATATAATGTTTACCTTGAATATTTGTAACTTGTTTGTTATAGAAGAACAACAGTAAAAGGGGGAAATGGGAATATAAGTTGAGAATGAGAAAAAGATGAAGGGTAGAAACAGGGAGATGTATTCAAGTGGATCAGTGGCGAGATGACGTAGCCATGCTCTGTAGATATTTATGGACTATGATAATGCTGTGTCAGTAGGTATTCTCAGAAGAAGAATTTATCCAGGTTATTTTTTCTTGAGAGGGTAATATTCTCTGATAAGCATCATGAAGATTATTTGTAAGTGCATTGTAATGTTGGTAAGAGGGCTTTGTGGAGATCCAGAGATAAGTCTCTCAAACTTTGAAGAAACTGACATTTACTTTAAGTATGGGTAAGTATATGCCTTTCCTACACAGCAGATGTCATGAGTTTGCCAAGTTCAGGTGCCCATTGAAGTTAAGAGCATTTAATTAAAAAAAAGAAAAGAAAAAAGAAAAAAAAAAGGCTTTTATTCTTTTGTGGTAGGCTGTAGAGGGGAATAATAATAATAATAATAATAATTTGTGGGTAGGAAATAAAATGAAGAACAGTAGAAAGTTTGCAGCACAGGTGAATGAGAGATCATCTATGATGACAATGATTTTAACAACATTTTAAAATGCACTTAATTGTATTTTAATGGTATTGGTATTATGAAGATTTAATATTTGACAGGCAGAGATTTTCATATAGATGTAACTAAAGAGCTTGTTTAGGCAGTGCAAGATCTCTGCTGAAGTAGCAAAGATTGGGTTAGAGTTTGACCATGGCTGACTTTTGTCTGTAAGATTGTGGAGATATGTTGGGGTTTGAGGATGTAGTTATGCAGCATTCCTGAGCTGAAATTACTTTTTCCTACATCAGAAACAAATGCTACACACTCATGGGTTTACTGAAATGCTAATAAAAAGAAGTCTTTTAATTCCTCAAACACTCTTAAAATGCTCTTTCTAATAAAATAATAACTGTAACCTAACAATTTTATATGCATAACCATTTGTAGGCCATACAGAGTGTACAGGCAGAAATGGTGGGTTGTAAAGAATAACTGAAGTTGTTTATGTTGTGATAGTTCTTAGAAGCTCAAGCTCCATTCTTTCAGGTGTAATATGAATATTAAAGGAAAATAGAGACTTCTGGCCCATGCTGTGATATTGCAGAAGCACAGCTTGATTCTTGCTTGCACCAGTGTATAGACCTCTCTACTAGGCAGTCAGGCAGTGACATCTAGCACTTTGGCAAAGGAGCTGGTAATGCTCTGCTGCTGCTAAGCATGGTGTTATTCTGGGCAACAGGGTCCTGACCCTGGAAATAGGTACAAACTCCTGAGAGAACTGCTGAGGTTTGTAAACTGCGTAATAAACTAGAAACAAAATTCAGAGACTTCCTAGTTTATGTTTCTAGTTTATGCTGGGAGGTGGAGGGACCACAACTGCTCTTGGAGTCATTTAGGCAGATGCTGCACATGTAAATAAAAGGCAGCTCTTGTCCTGTAAAGCTTACAGTTTTGGCTACAGGCAATAGAGAAAGTTAAAAAGAGTATGTAATTGTGATAGCAGAAGCAGAAAGACAGGGTTACCACAGAAGCATATTGACATGTAAGCTTGCTGAGTGCACAGTGGTGGTCTGTGTCTGCCTTGCTGTTATCTTCTAGCAGTAGTAACCAGCAGTTGTTGTTATCCTTAGCAAGGCTTACTATTCTTTCCTCTCAGCTTGGATTCCTGTGTAATTTTAGCAGTATTCTTATGGAGAACTGTTAGAGCAAGATAGGAAGCAAATGTTTTATGGCAGCTGAAATCTGTGCTGGAAAATAGCTTAATGCATTCCCTTTTAACCTTAGCATTTAGTATGGTATTTGTGGCAATCGAAAATGCAGGAAATGAGAACGCTTTGTTGCAGAGTTAATGAAGAAGATTGTAGTGTGTACAAACCCTTGGTTGCAGTTATGCTAGGTATCAGAAGGTGCTTATTTTCCTGCCTTTCAGTAAGTCCTTTCCTGCTCATGCATTCCTGCAACAATGTTTTCCGTACGTGGCAGGTGAAGCACAGAAGAGGGGGCCTGTGGGAGATTACATGCGGGGTCACTGCTGGAGAAACAGAATCTTTATTTGTTGTTTGATATCAGAAAGGGATTACTTAAGGGCGTGCTGGTGCCCTGCTTTCATCAGGTACATGAGCCTCCTCCGAATGGGCTTATATGTTGTACTGCATAGTGGTATTAGCTCAGCTCCCAGAAGCAGTAGAACTGCATCAGTAATTAGTTCTTCTCAGCAAGCTTAATTAGCAGGCTCTAGCAGATACTGCACTGACATGGATACTTAGCTCCTGGTTTCTGAGCCAGCTTAAGTATTTGTGCAAGAGCCAAGTGCTGTGCAGTGTGGACTTAGTTTTGCTATCCCTGCTTTATTTCATTTACAAAACAGAGCTTAAATCTCTTTTAAACTTCTTTCATCGAACTGTTGCTACAACCAGTGACTTTAGAGGTCCTTGGTACCTGTGGGAATAAGTACTGCTTTAAACAAGACCCAAATATGTCTTATCAGAAAATACTAATTTTGATTAAAATGCATTGGTTAATTTTTCAAACGCGTTTTTATTATTTTAATTAATTTTTTAAAAATCAAATCCCATTTTAGTGATCTTTTTAGGCAGGACATGATTTATAGAACCTGATTGTAGTGTTTGTTTGACATCCAAATGCAGTACATCTGCTCAGGATTTCAATAGCATGCTTATTAATAGAACATATTATTCTGTTCAATACTGCATTGTCTTTAAAATTTAGAAGAGCATTAGTAGTAATGAAACTAGTTTCAATCAATATATCCCTGTTATGAAACCATCTACATGAGGGAGAAAATTCAAAAATTTGCCTGTAGCACAATAGCTGGATAATAATTGTATAAAAGATCTGAAAGGAAGACTTTCAGGGAAGTTTTAGTTCCTAATTTAGGATGTGTGCAGATCATAATGTATTAACATTAATTTTAATAGAAATATTTTCAAGACTAAAAAAAAATTTGCCAGAAAGTGCTTTGATTGTTGAGAATGAAATTTTGATCTCCCTAGCAATAATTAAAAAAGCTCTGTTTCATTAGAGTAGGCGTTGTAAGTGTACAGAATGCAACAACTAAAGTGAGTGTTGTGAATACAGTCCAGAAAATATCACAGATATTTTTCTATTCAGTTGTAGATATTGTGTCAAAAAACAAGAATGCAAAGAAAAACTAAAATTAGATTTAACATTCTCAGCTTAGCAATCACGTGCTACCATTAAATGTACGGGCCAGAATTTTTATACTTAGATGTCTAAAATTAAACCTCTGAATAAAAGACTTGATTGTAGAAAGTGCTGTAGCATAGTGTTTGCAGAGAGATGTATGGCCTAGTTCTGATAGTTTAATTTTAGTTTTCTTGGTGGGTTAGTGTCAGTTTGTTTAACTCAGTGTTGCCACAAAATATCCAATTCTCTTGTGTGTTGAGCAATACTGAAGTGGTGGTGGTATTTTACGTATTGTGCTCTTGCAGCAGAACCAGTGAGGTAGGTGGAATGCCACCGTACGTAAGTGGATCTTTATTTCACTGCCAAGTACTTAGGGGTAAGAAAGCAGAGAGAAGACTTTTTTAAAGTTAGACCACTAATCCTATCTAATAACCTCCTAAAATGTGAAATAGCCTGCTGTTGTTACGAAAGGCTGTGGGGAGAGGTGCCTGGCTTCCACTTTTGAGAACTAAGTTGTGCTTCTACATGGCTTTGCTCTCCAGTTTCAAAAAGGCAATTCCAGTTTGCATCTCAGTAGAATGGTTCCTAAGAATGTTCTTATGTTGAAGACTCAGTGGCTTCTAAATGTTTTTTTTTTATGGTGTATACACCCAAATTTTCTGCATTGATTTCAGCTTGCTTAAATCCTTCAAAAATATGTGCCGCCCTTCCAAAAAAACAAATCAAAACAGCTGAACCAAAAACCATAACCCTAAACAAGACTGCCAAAACCCCTCTCCCAAAACTTCAATGACACTGAAGTAGAGGTGATTTGCTCGTCTAGTTTCTATCATCCTCCACCTGTGAGGCTGAAGGTCTTCAGAAGACATTGTCTCACAGTGCTGTCGTGAGACAGATAAGTAGTAAACTGTTGCAAATGGGTATTTTGAGTCATAGATAGGTTGAGTGATTTACTGCTGAGATATCCCTGGAAGAGAGAGATGAATGACAGCAGTGCTGCTCATGAACTCGCTAACTCTTTCTCCTTTTTAAGATGTTTAAATGTAATGAAACTTAAACATTTTTAAACAACTTCCAGATTAAAATTTAATAGGAATGAAAAATGAACAATATCCTTACAAGTAAGAAATGGTCTTCATTATTTTTTAAAGTCCATATCGTAAGGAACAGCACCATTAATAAGAGCCCTGAGTTTTTTATATTATGTACACTGTTCAGATAGAAATTTAACAGGGAATTTTAATGAAATGATGGCAGAAATCACATTTTTATTACATCCCTTTGCAGAATATTTCCTGTGAGACCAAGATAGAGAGAGGCCAAAATTAATGACTTTTCATAGGAACTGAGTGATAAGTTATGGAAAGCTTGTAGAGATAATTGTAGGCTGCTGTTTGGATAGCTAAACAGCCTTATGGAGAATTGCTGCTTAATAGACATATCATGGGAATTAAAGACATTTGAATGTTAATTTGTATACACATTTTTGGTATAGGACCATAAAGAGAAATTCATTTTACAGATGCTTTGTTTGGTGCTCTGTAGAGAGATGGAAAGAATGTTCACACACTGGATAGTTCCTGTCATTTGACCACTTAAGAGAATAAAGAGTTATCAGGGGGCTGCCTCTCTTTTCCTTTTTCTCCCCTCTGGTGGTTTTAAATCTGAATGTAAGAGAGCATGGTAAGATCTTACCATGATTTTGTTCTTATTAAAAATTAAATGTTACTTTGGAAAATGAGAGTTATGTTTAGGGAAAACAAACACCAAAAATATTTGTTAAAATCTAAGCAATGTGACATATTATGTTGACTTAAAGTCAAGCTTGTATTGCCCACTTCGCAAATATATTTTACCATATTGCCATACAACTATAATAATAAATGGATATATGCTAAAGCCGCTATCTACTCTAGCAACTGGTGTTTTACAAGCACTTCACGTGCTAAGTTTCCTGTGTTTTAAATGCAGATGTTCATCCAACTTTTAATACCAATGGGAGGCCCTGTTCAAAACCTACCTTAGAGTGAAGCACAAGGTGGCAATAAACTTAATCGGGGCTTTTATCTTTCTTGGTTCCACCTCAAAGCTTTTAAATATTGCAGTTTTGAAGTGCGAATTTCTTTTGTGTTAGTCATTTCTGGGAACACCTGTGAGCGGCTGGGTTTAATTGGCCTACAGCCGATGCTGCTTGTGTGTGTATGGGCGGGGGGGAGGCACTGCCTGAGCGGCTGCCTTTGGAGCGGGCATCGTTATCTCCTCGTCTCCCTTTTCAGCTTCTTTTTTTTAGTTGCAGATTTGTTGTTTTGTTTTTACAGGTTAGAAGGGTTTAGGACTGAAAATAGAAGGGTCTCTGGTGAGATTAGATGCCTCTTGGATGAAGTAATTTCAGCAATTCTATCTGCATGCATCAACACCGAACAAGTCAAGTGCAGGTTTACTAATCTTTTTAGTCAATTTGCAAAACTTCTGTAGCTTTCATAGGCGTGAGTGTGCCAAAAGTCAGGGAGACTGAAGTGC
Source organism: Galbula dea (assembly GCA_013399015.1). NCBI lineage: Eukaryota > Metazoa > Chordata > Aves > Piciformes > Galbulidae > Galbula > Galbula dea. The sequence goes on along the minus strand of VWZX01002926.1, from coordinate 103,771 downwards.
AAGAAAGTGACAGTAGCATGAAAGAAGGGAGTAAAGATTTTAAGGCTTCTTTCCATGTCAACTGTTACCAGTTTAATGGAAGGTGTAATCTTAAGAATGGTTGAAATGAAACAAGTACAAGTTTCTATGTAGACATTTTTGATTGGATGACTCTGCTTTCGTCATTGATGGTCTCATTTGTATTGAAAGTTGCTTGATCTCAGTAACTCAGTTTAAATTAACAGTCTTACCGTTTTACAGAATCATTATGGGTAGAAAACACCTCTGAGATCACTGAGTCCAACTGTCCACCCAACACTACCATGTTCATCACTAAACCATGTCCCCAGTCATCATATCTACACATTTTTTGAACGCTACCAGTCATGGTGATTCTACCATCTCCCTCGGTAGCCTATTCCAATGACTGATAACCCTCTCATTAAAGAAATTCCTTTTATCTAAACAGAACCTCCTCTGGTGCAACTTGAAGCCATTTCCTCTAGTTCTGTCACTTGGTACTTGGGAGAAGAGTCTGAGCCCCACCTTACTACAGCCTCCTTTCAGATAATTGTAGAGAGCAATAATGTTCCTCCCGAGTGCCTCTTCTCCAGACTAAACAACCCCAGTTCCCTGAGCTGCTCCTCATTCTTTGGGTGTCTTGTGCATGTCCTTCTACTTTGGAGTAACTGTTGCTTTGCTTTATTTTTTTTTTTTTCAAGTTAGTTTCAGAGTTAGGTACAGACCCTCTTATTTCCTACAAGAAACTGTGACGGACCACTTGTTTAGAAGGTATGCATTTAAGAGGAAATAAATAGTTCATTACCTGTAGTTGGTTTGTAACTGATAAGTACACTTTTTTCTACCTATAGACTTCCCTAGGCTTTGCAGATAAAGATGAATTATATAATCTTGAATTGAGAAAGAACGAGAGATGGGAGAAATGAATCTGAATCACTTGAACTAAGCCAGAATGTCCTAAAGGTCATACTTCCCATTACTAAAGAGGTAGGACTAAGGATATAGTCTCTGTGAAATATTTTATTCACAGCAGGAACGAAACTGAAACTTTCTACATCTAAATTGAAAGCTGTGAACAGCTGCAAGCCTATAAATACACCTTTTGGATTATAATAGGCTTTGTGGTTGTCTGGTGTCCCTTTCAAATGGATTGTAATTTGGAGAATTGTATAATTTGTGAATCCAGTGAGTTTCCTGCATCTTCTGTTTCTGGCTGTATTTCCATTAGGCAGTCACTGTATGTGCCGTTTAGGGACTGTTCATGGCACTGCATTGTGAATCCTTTGTGCTCTGGGGCTTCTTCTGCCAGGTGAGTCCTACTCTGAAACAAAAAGACTTCTTAAGAGACCATGAAAAGAAAGGAAGTGCTTCTTCACTTTCATACCAAAGCAGCACAGGTCTGACTGTAGCTGAATTTCTTTTTTTACATGGGCCACAATCTTATTGATGATTGACTCTGTTCCAGCAAGATGCATGGAAGTATTTTTGACAGGAGGAATTTAAAAAAAAATAAGTATTGTTTGAGATCAGAGTGAACACTGGAGAAGTAAGGTATTTTAATAGCCTCTCCAAGCTTTGTCAGTTTTTTCCTTGCTGCTGTTTATCAGGGATCTCACTTCTACTGTTTATGTCAAGCTTTCCTGTATGTTGCTTTCCTTTAAAATGTTTTTGTGTGCAGCATTAGTGAAGTATCATGCTACAAAAAGCAGCATTACTAAACAGAAAAATGATGTGCATCGGAAGAAAAAACATGGCAACTACATTGAAACCGACTCTGTATCGAGTACTGTGTTCATATACATAGATAATATTGATGAAAGAACTTAGTTTGGGGAGTACATAGAACACAGACCTTATTTGGCCTGACTTCTGCATAATGTCTCCCATCCTTCAAGTTTTCTGTTAAAAGCAGTTGGTGTGACTGACTGCAGTCCCAAGGAGGTGTAGCAGCAGACAGCTAACTTCAGTGCAACCTGTTCAAGTTTCCTATTTATGTTACTTAGTTTTGTTTAATTGGAGTACATTAATATAGCAGACACCTTGCCTTTGTCTAACTAGATTTAGGGCTGAGAATGAGTGGAAAGGTCTTATCTTAATGAAAATGAATTTTCTTCTGTCTGAACAATAATGCAATAAAATGATCAACCTTTTTTTTTTAAGCTGTTAATTGCCTGTATGTGTAATGCTACCTAGCAATGTTTGCAGCAGTGTGCTGCAAGGACCCTGCAGTTGGTCAGAGTTTTTTGCAGAGTGCTGAAAGATAACGTTATTAGTAACAATTAAGACAAATGTTTATTTTGAGGCTTGAAGAAGGCTCATTTAGCAAAACGTCTCAAAGGCAAGGCACTGAAAATTTACAATGTTTTATTTATTTTGTACGAAAGTAAATTGAGGTAGGGGAGGAACTGGGAGTGTACATTAGAACCTCCATAGCAGCAGTCAGAATTATTCCAGTAATGGTACTAGAGTGAAGAGCAGTGGGATGTGGATTTCATATACTGTAGATGGAGAGAAACAGGTACGTCAAATATTCTTATAGTAACTGAAAGTTTTAGTTCCTAAATTAATTTAAAGGCCCTACACTGCAGTGTCATTATGAATAGTCAGAACATTTTCAGCTTGGAGCTTGGCTCATCAGTCTGGCAGGCACTGAACTCTCAATTCTTATTGAAGTTGTGCCAATCTTCTTAGATGAAGCTGATTGATGTGAGCCCTTTCCTCACCATTCATTTGGACAGCCAGACTGTGTGTGACTAAATTTTTGGCCATCACAGACATTCAGATGAATTCATTTTGATTAGTTCTAGTTGAGACTTTGGGGAAACATGAAAACTGAATTGCTGTTCTTTTTCTTTCTTCCCCCATGTTGTTCTGAAGCTCTTCTTTTGTCCATCCACAGCCACTATGCTCATGCAGGCTGGCATGTGAATATATGTGCAGACCTTTCTGTTGCTAAGCATTAATCCATGTGTCCAGGCAGAGTTCAAGGGCTTTTTTAATACTAACTGTCTTTTATCAAACTATTTCTTTTTTCTAAACAACACAATATTTGAAAATCATGTTGTTTTCTCAGTTGCAGCATTTTAATGCTTGCTCTGTCTTCAGTGAGTTGTGTTGCTTTTTTCTCCTATCTGGTACAAATTTAATGTAAATTAAATGACCAGTTCATTTTTTGCATTTCATAGGCTGCAGCAAGTTATAAACACCTTATGTAATCTCCTAATCATGAACTCAGCCAAAAAATGTCATAAAACTCTGCAGTATACAGCACCTCGCAATGATTTCTGTAGCCTGCAGAAACTGTATATTATGAATATTGTTTGCTATGTTTTATTTTTTATTTGAATCATTATCATCCTCCATTTGCAGGAAGAGAAAGACTCTTTCTTATTAAATGTTCCATTTTCCTTCTATATTTATTGCCTCTGTGTGTGGTTGTTAATTCTACTTAAAGATTGTTGCTTTCTTTCATCGAGTTGGAGAAATGGTATAAAAGTCAGAAATGTTACAGACAAAGAAACTCTTTGCTCCACCCATAGTTTTCTGAGCTACTCCCAAATTTCCGGTTTTACTTTTGTTAATTCATCTAATTCTTACATTCTCAATCTATATGTGTGACCAAACTTTTAATCTCCCTCTCCTTGCACCCACTATAGTATTTTTCTCCTTCCAGATCTTTTTTAAAACATTTTTTCCGAACTAAATAGCGTAAAAGTTGGATTCCATTGCTTCCCATGGAAGACCTCTTTTGGGGTTTGCTATCAGAATGCATTTTTATAACCCTAGTTTCCCATTTCTTCATATTATTCTGTTGCTTATTACTTGCTGTTAACCTGTTAGTGCATACTATGATGTCATTCTTCTTAAGTGTTTGTCTTTTAACTGGCTCAGTGGTGTTGTAGATTACTGTCTATCATTACTACATCTTAATTTTTTTTTAATGGTGGTACTTTGAAATAGCATTATAGAACAGCATGCTTTGTTTCAGGCTTAGTGATATGAAACACAGTGTTGCGTGTTTTTCTTCTTAAACTACTTTAGAGGTAATTTTTCAGTTTTCATAGTGCTGTCATTGGTGCCAGCCATATCTCTTTCCTACAGTGCATTGGAGAGAGTTGGTTTCAACAGAAAGATAGATGCAGTCTAAGAGCTACTTTGGGGAAACTTCTTAGGGTGATCTTACAGTATCAGAAGGGGTTAGAGACAGGTTTCTGTGCCTTCCTGTGTAAGTGAATACTGGCTTGAGATTCTTCCGAAGGTCGTCTTGATTAGCCTTTCAAAGAGTGATTTGCTGTTCCCTCACAGGTGATGCTCTGTCTTGGGAAACTGGCCTTGTTAATTCTGTTCTATGCACATTGCTGTTTTCAGTTGTATATTTTTCAGTTACATATTTTCAGATAAAATGATTTGACGTGGGCTTGAACTATACTGCTGATGCTTAGTGTTCTTGACTCTTTGAAAGTGGTGAAAGCTGAGAGGACTCAGCTTCTCAGCACCTTTCAAAAATACTAAGTTGCTTTAAAGTCAGACATATATTTTATATGGACAGTAGAAACTGTCTCTTGTTGAAAGTTTTTTTTTTGTATAATTTGAGTTAACCAATTGCTCAGTGCCATTTGATCAAATTGTAGTGAATTATGATATTTTTAAGTGGCAACTGTATTTTCAGGGGCAACCATTTCATGAAGGAAAGCAAACTTTTAAAAGCTGATAGGTGTCTGAGATGCAGTACAACATAGCTGGGATTCATCTAAGGAAAGTAATGCAAGATATATTGAGGAGGAAGTGTAATGGGTGTGGTTTCTAAAAAGGAATCCAGATTCCTGCCTAGAGAGGATCCTGGGCTTTCTTCTCATGGTGCTGTAGAAAGTAGCATACCAGTTTCTGGGTCATCATTTACTCTGGTGTTCTTGTGAAATACCTTTATAGAACAGTGTTTGTAAAAGGATACAATTTAAAATGTTTTACTAGTCTAGAGAGAAAGATTGAAAAGGGGCAAAATGTGGATGGGCTACCTTCGTAGAGGTTTGGCACCCTGACTGCTGTGTAATTACTGTAGCATATTCGACACAGTTAAAAACTTTCTGAGTTAAAATCTTTGTGTGTATTTTATAAGGAATAATGTCTTTTATATTTTATCCTCTGGATCGATCAGTTGTTCTTAGTTAGGCTTTAATACTGTAATGCAGCTGTTAGTTATTTTTCTTTTTAATGCTTGGCGCTTGCAGAAGGTGCTTTAAGGGGAGAAGAAATATATCAAAATAGTGATTTTTCTTTTCCTAACATTAAGATAGGAGTTTTTAAATGACTCAAGCCAACTTATTGCCGGGTAGATTCATTGCAGATACACTCAAAATCTATTGGATTGCTTGACAGTGCTATCATATTGACATAGAGTTGGAAGAGACACACAAGGATCATTGAGTCCAACTCCTGTCTGTGCAAAAGACAATCCCAGAAGTCACTCTCTGCCTCCAAGAGCACTGTCCAGGTGCTTCTTGAATTCTTTAAAGCTTGGTGCCATGACTGCTTCCCTGGAGAGTCTGTTTCCAGTGCTTAGCCACCCTGTGTGAAGAACCTTTTCATACCATCTAACCTAAACCTACCCTGGCACAGCTTCATGCTTTTCCCTTGGGTCCTCTCCCTGGTCACCATAAAGAAGAGGTCATCTCCTGTACTTCCACTGTACCTCATGAGGAAGCTGTAGACTGCATTGAGGTGTCTCTTCTCAAAGCTGAACAAACCAAGTGACTTCAGCTATTCCTCATATGGCTTCCTCTCTATACTCTTCACCATCTTTGTGGACCTCCTCTGGACACTCTCCAACAGCTTAATCTCCTTCTTATATTTTGGTGCCCAAAACTGCACACAATACCTACAGTGAGGCCGCATCAGCACAAAGTGGGACTATCACCTCCCCTGACTGGCTAACAGTGTAGTGCCTGAGGTACCCCAGAACATGGTTGGCCCTTTTGGCTGTCAGGACACACAACTCGTACTCAACTTACTGTTGACCCCCAGATCCTTTTCTGTGGGGCTGCTCTCCAGCCTCTCGTCCGTGGGTGCAAAATCTGGCACTTGCCCTTATTAAACTTGATATGCTTAGTGATTGCTCAACCCTTTAGCCTATCCAGATCTTTTTGCAGGGCCTCTCTGCCTTCAAGGGTGTCAGCAGCTCCTCCCAATTTGGTGTCATCGGCAAACTTAGTATACCTTCCAGTCCTGCATCCCAGTCATTTATGAAGATATTGAAGAGCACTAACCTTAAAATGGAGCCTTGTGGAACCCCACTAGTGATGAGTCTCCAGCCTTACGTAGCCCTATTTACTATAACCCTTTGAACCAGCCCCGAGCCAGTTGTTCAGCCATCTCATGATGTGCTTATCTAGCTGTATGCTGGCCATTTTATCCAGAAGTCTACCATAAGAGACAGTATAGAAGGCTTTACTGAAACGCAAAAAGATGACATCAACTGGTCTCCCTTGGTCAACCAGATAGGTAACCTTGTCATAAAAGGAAGTTAAGTTTGTTAAGCAGAACTTTCCCTTTGTGAACCCAGGCTGGCTGTGATCAATGACTGCATTGTCTTTCAGATGTTTTTTGATAGCTCTGAGGATAACATTCATTATTTTACCAGGTACAGAGGTAAGTCTAACAGGCCTGTAGTTAGCAGGGTCATCCTTGTTGCGCTTCTTGAAAATAGAGACAACATTTACTAGTTTCCTGTCTATTGGAACCTCCACGGATTCCCAAGAGCATTGGAAAATCATTGAGAAAGGCCTCAAGATGGCATCAGCCAGCTCTTTGAGTACCCTTGGACGAATTCCATCAGACCCTATGGACTTACAAGATTCTAACTGAAGCAGCAAGTCCTGCACAAGTTCAGGGTTTGCTGGAAGTTTATCATTCTCACAGTCAAGGTTCTCTACCTCAGTGCTGAAGACTGATGCAAAGACAACATTAAATGTCTCTGTTTTGTCTATGTCCCTGTTTGTGAGGTGACATCCTCATCAAGTAACAGGCCAATGTTACTTCTGGTCTGCCTCTTGCTATTAACATCTTTTTAAAACACTTTTTTATTGTCTCCCACAGTACTGCCCAGGCTTGTAATCTAATCAGGCTTGTTGTATGGATTGTCTCCCTCCAGCAGCAAACAGCATCTCTGTAGTCTTCCTGTGTTGCCTGACCTTGCTTCCATTGGTCATATACATTCTTTTTTTAGCTTTAGCTCCAGAAGCAGCTCCTTGCTCAGCCAGGGTGTCCTTCTGCCTTCTGTGCTTGATTTCTGACATTTTGGAATTGCCTGCTCCTGTCCTCTTAGGAGGTGATACTTAAAAAGTGACCAACACTGAAATACCCCAGCACTTTCAAAAGCTTTTTCCTAGGGGAAGTTTGTAAGTAGTTACCTAGCAGCCTGAATTTTTCTCTCCTTATATCCAGAGTGGAAATTTTGATGAAATTTTCCTCCTGTCTCTGGGGATTCTAAACTCAACTGCTTCACAGTTGCTGTGGCCAAGACAGCCACCTATTGCCACTTCATCCACAAGACCATCCCTGTTATCAAACAACATGTCAAGGAGGGCACTTTTCCTAGTCGGTTCCCTTAGTGCCTGTAGTGAAAAGTTATCATCCAGGTGTTTTGGGAATCTTCTGGTCATATTTGTGCTAGCAGTGTGGTATTCCCAATTGATATCTGGGAAGTTGAATGGTCCCATAACAACAAGGCCGATTTATTTAGAGGCATCCCTTAGTTCCTTAAAGAACAATTTGTCAGTGTCGTCATGCATGTCTTTTCCAAAAGAGGATGTGGGATAATAAGCTAAAGATTTGATTAATGTCAACTTGTTTAGAGAAAATTATATTTTGGTGTATTTAATATATTTGTAATATATGAAAGACTTTGAAAAGTAACTTCAAAAAACAGGTAGACTGTAGAAAGGTTTCCGTTGTTGTGATCCATCCTTGTGGCAATGGAGGCTTTTGGCACCACTCTGGATCCAGGGATATCCCACTACTGGAAAAACACAAGCAAAATATATCCTTATGGGTTTTGTAAGTCTGAAAGTTTTTAAGAAAACAAAAACCAACCCAACCCCAAAACTTTAATTTGAATTTGGCTTGTATAGAAGTTGTATGTGCTCCTGGTGGATTAAAGTTTTCTTTCTAAAAGGTTTCTTTCATAAGCAGACATCCTAGCTCACTCATTGCCTTTATGAAGTGGAGGGTGATACTTATTTTCAAATTCTTCCCATTTATGTAACTGTTTTTGCAGACTTTATAAATAAGACATTTTAAAATTAGTGGAATTCCCTGAAATCACACAGTAAAATTCATAATAATATGTGTGAGCTCCTAAAATTCAAAGGAATTAAGTTAGTAGCTTCCTATAACCACTGGCTTATTGAATCACTTCTTCTGTCTCTCCTTGGAAGGCAAAACCTGTTGTATTAGATGTCAAAAAGAACATGCTCTTTTCCACTTTAGTTTTACTTTCTGAAGCATAACATCCTCAAGTTTAAATCTGAATTTAAAACAGAGGCATATTCTGAGTACAGCACTTAAGATACAGAAGAAGAAAATTTCCAATTCAATTTTTTTATGGTTAATGTATGGCAAAAATGAAAGATATCTCACAAATGCATGTGAGATGTTTGTTTCATGTGGTTTTTAAGTCAGCTTGCTGATTTCAGGATAAAGCCTCCCTGTCCCTGGATAAATGGATAAAAGGATAAAGCCTTTCTTTGTCCTGCCCTGCCATCCCAGCTAACTAGGTTAAATTTGTCCTAGGCTCTCCCCTCTGTGTTGTGAGGGAACTGTATGTGATATTTCAGGGGATAGGAGAGGAGTGAGAACCAACAGGTGTTTCAAAGCTCTTTCCTTGGCCATCTGTTGGACCACTTTCTCTGTAGCCTTAATTTTAAGGGGTCCCTAAGCTTTGGTCTACTGCAGCATTCAAAGCTTGCTAACTGTTCAGCTTGGGGTGGGAAAGAAAAAGCTTCCAAAGCTGTAAGGTTATCTTAGCAAGCAGAGAGCAAAATTCTTGCCCTATTTCTTGTGCACCTATGACACTTAACTATAGTTCTGTCTGAAAAAAACCTCTAACAAAACAATAACGGCAGGGGGGTTGGACTAGATTTCAAGGTCCCTTCCAACTCCTAACATTCTGTGATTCTGTGAATAACAACAAAACAAACAAAAGCCCAAAACAAACAAACAAGCAAAAAAGCCCCCAACCCTCCCCAAATCCCCCCAAACCAGATGAGTTTAAATGACTTATGTAAGATCCCATGTGCAGTCTGACATCTGGTCAGGAAATGTAGCTAGTTCTCCAGACTCTCAAGCTCCACTGAGTTTGGGGTTTTATATCTCTTTTTTTCTTCAATTATATAAAACAGATGATATTTGCCAAGTCCCATGGTTCATCCCAGCAGCAGTCTTCTGAGGTGGCTGGGAGGTCATGCAGTAACTGTGAACAGACCCCTGCATGGTGGAATCTCTACCTCAGGAGTGGTTACTCGTCCTCACTGGGGCTACTGAGAGACAGGAAACTAGAGATGAACTTCTCAGTTGAATTGATGCTTGGTTTGATTTGGTACAGTAGTTTTATATTCCTGAGCAAACTGTTGAGCCAGGTTATCTGTGGCTTGTCCAAACTTCAGGTCACAAACAGCTAAGGATCTATACCTATTTTGAGGGGACTGGTGGTAGGTGTAGACCTAAGTGATGTTAGATGTAGCAACTGCAGAGAAATAGTCCAGAGGCTTTTAAACAGGAAGAATAATGTTGAATAATATTGGGTGATGCTGAAAGACTACTGAAAAAAGGCCTTTTGTTCAGCAAAGTAGGCATATTGTGAAATATAAACCAAATGCCTAGAACAAATGTCAGTTGTGAGATGACTAACTCTGACAACGGCAGGAATCCATGTGTAAAGATTAGATAGATGTGCACGATAGATGTGTACATGCCTCGCTGTGGGTAGCCACATAGTGAATATGTAGCACAGTCTATCAGAACATACACTGCATAAAAGCCAAGGAGAGTAGATGCTAAAATTTAGCTGCTAACTGGGCCCTGTGGTCCCAGGTTAAAAAAACTTGCCCATTTTATGCTATTTTGCTGCTTGTCACAGGTAGGGTACAAGTAACTAGAAAGATGATTCTCATAGCAAGCTGAGGTAAGTCAAGAGCAGTCACTGGGCCTGAAAGGTAAACTTTCAAGGAAAAACTCAATTCCAGTTACCAGTCTAAGGTGCCTCTTTGTGTGGCCTAAGAAAATCCTACATACCTCGTTAGCCTTCTGCTGCCGTGAGCAGGCAGTACCAGGAGAGAAGTGTTTCTATTCCATGTACATGGAAAAATGGAGTATGGAGATTTCAGGATGAAATAGAGCTCTACAAGAGAGAACAGCTTCAAAGCATTATTTAACCTTTGTGCCCCCTTCCTGCAGTTATCATAACTTCATTTGTTTTCTACCCTACTCTCATACGTGGACTGTAGTCTTCTGTGCTTAAAGAAATTAGGACTACTACTTTTAATTATTCTACATGGATACTAGCATGAATACACGCAGGTGTCATTTTTTTTTCAGTTGGAGAATTGAATTCAGAGGTTGATATTGATACAGTTAAACACATACAAATTTAAGTACAAAATACAAGACACCTAGAGTTTTAGTTAGTTGCTTTTGATGAATTGAAATGAATTCACATTTTCTTATTAAAAGTCTAGAGAAGAAACTGAAATGCAACTCTGTGTATTGTGATTCTTTTGTAACATGAAAGCTAAGAAAATTCCAATTGATACTTATAAGACATAGCTTTTTAATTTATTGCTCAAACATATGCAAAAAAGGCATTAATTTTCAAGTAACACAAAATTCCCAATATGTAGTGCCTGGAGCTATGGTTCTGAACCTAAACTGCATGTATTTGCTAAGCCACATAGCTCTGCAACATGGAAAATGGAAATACATTTCAAATGTGCGCAGGGATTGCTATTACTAAACCCACTTGTAATTCATGTGAGAAAAACAAAGCTTCACGAGGCAGATGAAGAGACACTGTTATTGACTCTGTACACTGGACTGCATGAGGTGCATTCCTGAAAATGGGAAGCAACTGCCATATTTTAAGGAATTTCAGAAGTCAAGCATCAAGGAGTAATAGAGTTGACCTCTAATTTCAGAAATCACAGGCTGACATTTGAGAGCATTTCACTTCCAAATTTTATTTAAAGCTCTGCTTAGCAATCAGTTTTACAATAGTAAGGATTTTTTGCCGGGAGGCACATCAGTTATGCTGTTAGCTAGCATACTTTTCCTCTTTAACAACAGACACCAATGGTATCTCTAGGAGAGAAACTTCAGACTGCATACAGGTATTGTTGGACTGGCCTTCTGTCTTTGATTTCACAAGTATATTTTTGTATCCTCTGTTCTTTCACCTTGAACAAAGTACATTGTAGTTAGTCATTTATGGTTTTAATGGGAGATCTTTCAATTTTTAGAAGTTTACTGTCTTCTTGGTGTTGAAATATTTAAACTGGCATCTTTCTATCAGCCTCTTCTTGGAGTTTCTGTTTTCCATTGCTGCAGTATGTTATCTAAAGGCTGTCTCTTGTGATTCTCAGTGGGTAATTCTCAGCACAGGTGCTGCTCATCTTACTAAGGCATTAAGGAAATACAGGTTCTGGGTATATAGTTAGTATAGAATTGATCCCACCATATGTTCCCTCCCCCTAAAAGTAAAGGTTCAATATGAACACAACGTTGCTCTTTCCAAAATGATAGGACTTTTACTTTTATTACAGATTTGTAAATTGTTAGAAAACTGCAAGATTAAAGTCTTGGTGCTTTCCCATTAGGTGAGAACTTTCAGAACAGGTGAGATAAAACTGCCTTTCACATTGCTTGCTCCCTGCTCTTAACTATGTTCTTGTATACCTATCCCTTTTAATATGAATAGAAGAAGTTTTGGAAGCATAATAACCGCTACAAATAAGACACATGAACATTTAAACTTCACTATGCACATTTGGAGCGGTTACTGGTGTAACAAACTGCCTGTCTCCTTTATGAAAAATGGAGAGAGGAATTTAAACGTATTTTCTGTAAAGCAGTTTTCTTTAGGTTATGCGTAAATATCCATACCTGCTTTCTGAACATAGAATTTCAGCCTTATTAATACATAATACATAAATTTGCACAAGAGCAAAACATTTTTTTGCCAGCTGGGCTTTGACAGTTTTAAAGAAGATGCTCAGAAACACATTGTGTATTAATAATGCTTGTATTTAAAAAATACAGCATAAATATAAAAGAAAATGCCGAACAAGATGTCTAAGTAGACATAATTTCTTTTATTAAACTGGACTTTTATGCCTAGGAAGATTAGTAAGGCTCTGGGTAGCCAAACTTTTTCTGAGGTCTGAAATGGACACAGGATATTTTGAAGCTAAATACAGAGCAATTACTGTTTGGTTAATATCTAGTTAGGATGTTTAGGTGCTTGTCTATCAAGTGTAAAATCCTGTGTTAGCCTCTAGTTATTTAGCAACTCATTTACTTGAAATCATGAATAAATGTCATACATAGTGCTTAGGTTTTTTTCCAAGTGTAGTTGTGTTGTACAGATATCAAGACTCTTACGTGTTGTTAGCAGTCTGCTTTCATGCCTGTTAGCTCTCAAAAGCTAGAATGCTGCTTATAACTGTATTTATTTCAGATTTGGAGGAAAAAGTAGATTGCTTCCACAATACAAGGGGATTATTGGCAAAGCTAACAAGTTTTTTCTGCTGAATTAACTCCTTTATCAAATGGCACATTTATTTACAGGGAGGCTATTTGGACAATTCAAATGAATTTGAAATAGTCCTGATACTTCAGCACCGTAAATCAGAGAACGGAAAATAGAAGGACAGAACGCACAATTTTCATGCTAAGGTTCCTCCTCTATTGCTGAGGAAATGAGCTGTCACATCTGCTGTGCTGTGACAAGATCTGGACAGGATGCATCCAGATGACTGTATGGGAACTCGAACATAGGCAGATGATTGAATTGTTTGAGTTGTAGCCTATCTATGTTGTCACATTTAAAGTCATATGTTAAGTGACATCACAGGTGACAGTGAGGCAAAACACAAGTATGTGAAGCACCAAAAGTTTTTAACTCTTCCCCAAAATAATTTTTTTATATTTATTAGACTGGTACAAAAAGACTGATTTTGCTGATGTGTGTACACTAGCAGTGCCAAGAATATGACAGTTTAACCAATTTGGAATTTAATACTGCTTACCCAAACCTGAATAAAAGAAGAGACTAGGACTGGAACCAGAAGAAATTCTGGTAGATGTTTTCTGCATGAATGTTACAGTTTAAACAATATCTGTGTAGCTGATTGAATTCTCTTTACATATGAAGATTCTGTTGTTTTGGATCTGAATTTCAGGTTTTTGTTGCTTGTTTGTTTGGTTTTTTTACAGTGACTGCATGTTGGGCTTCAGATTGATAGCTAGAATCAATTTCGTTTATGAATTATTTTTTCAAATCTAAAAATTGGCCATAATGCTATTAACTCTTTGGAACTGATAACCCAAAGTAGCCCTTCTGTAACAGCTTTCTGTAAGACTGTAACTGGAGCTATGGGTTTTCTGTTCCTTCAAAATTTGGGCCATTTCAGCTTTAAAATTTTAAGTATCTGTCTTGAGCAGTTTGATTGTGACTAAGATTCAGAAAGGTCCTATGTATTCCTTGACCTCAGTGTCCTTTGTCTATAGAACAAGGACAGTGCTAAGTTACTCCCAGGAATATTCAGGCATAATGTACATAAATACCTCTGACGGTTACAAGTTCTCTCAAATTGCCTTGCATTTCTTCTGATTTCATGTTAAGTAGAAAACTGTGTGTGTATGTGGTGATGGTAGGATTCAGTCACCAGATGTCAAGTTTTGTTTTATTTTTGTAATGATTTACGCAGTTGTTAATCAGCAGCTGACTCCTTAGAGGAAACTACAGGGAGATCATGTATTTAGAAGCAATCTGGCTGCTGATATTCTCTTACCATTGTATTTTTCTTCCTTTGTTCTTTTGTTCTCTATTATGAAGGACATTTGCATGAAAACAAGATTTTTGTTTCTTATGAGTTCGTTTGCTCCTGCTGCTTATTCCCCACCTGGCCATAATCCTCCATTTGTGACATCTCAATTGGTGGCTGTGCAAATGATTATGATGTCAAAGACAGGATTATGACTTCAGGTGAGAAACAAACAGCAGGAACTCGTGAACTCAGGAGAAATACACATCTAGATTTTTCTGTAACCATTTTTATGCTGAAAGCAAAGGAGAAGTGAAGACAAGGTTACGTATGAAAACATAAAATAACTGATACTAAGCTGCATCAGGAGAGGCATGACCAGCAGGTCTAGGGAGGTGATTTTACCACTCTTTTCTGCCCTCATGAGGCCCCACCTGGACTACTGTGTCCAGTTCTGGGGTACTCAGCATAGAAAGGATGCGGACATATTGGGATGTGTCCAGAGAAGGGCCACAAAGATGGGCAGAGGGCTGGAGCACCTCCCCTACAGGGACAGGCTGAAGGAGCTGGGGTCGTTCAGCCTGGAAAAGAGAAGGCTTCGAGGGGACCTTATAGCAGCCTTTCAATACCTAAACGGGGATTACAAGATAGAAGTGGAGAGACTTTTCATCTTTGTAATAGGACAAGGGGGAATGGATACAAGCTGAAGGGGGGGAAATTCAGACCGAGATTAGAAGGAGGTTCTTCACCCAGAGGGTGGTGATGCACTAGAACAGGTTTCCCAGAGAAGTTGTGGCTGCCCTATCCCTTGCCGTCTTCAAGGCCAGGCTGGATGTGGCCCTGGGCAACCTGGTCTAGTGTGTGGCGTCTCTGCCTATGGCAAGTGGGTTGGAATTAAATGATCTTTAAGGTCCCTTCCAACCTGGGCCATTCTATGATTCTATGATGTACAACTGACAGAATGGTTAGATATTGGAATAGGCTGCCCAGGGAGGTGGTGGAGTCACCATCCCTGGAGGTTTTTAAGAAGAGGATAGATGTGTTTCTTCAGGGGATGATTTAGGGATAAGAGTAGTGTAGGGCTATCGGTTGGACTAGATGATCTTGAGGGTCCTTTCCAACTGTAATGATTCTGTGATTCTGTGACAAATCTATTATTTAAATTAACTTCAGCTGGTTTTGTTCTTTAGTTTTATCTGCAGAAAATTACAGTAGTGGGATAATAACCAATGACTGTATGATTAGTACATAGTTATTTGTTTTTTACCATGTTACAGCTCTTGTAAGAGACGTCCTGTATGTCTCCGTTGCAACACAGTGTCCTTAGTTTGACTATAATAAGGTTTGTTTAAAAACAATTGGACCCATACAGTGGACTATTGATGAGTTGACTGGGTTCCCTGATGAAAGTATGGTTTTGAATCAGATCAGGCTGCCTTGTGATACAATGGAAGATTCTTGAAATTGTCTGAGTTCTCCTACCTTTTTTTTTTAATTATTCTCCTATATAATACTAGACTTTGGTTTTGTTACTGAGGAACCCCCATCCCCCACTGCCCCTGAAAAACGTTTCCCTAAGTGGTATTTGCACAGTATCTCCTGTTGAAATTTCTTGTCTGCAGTTGGGGTCCTATAATAATAATAATAATAGCTTTTACTCTTCTGCAGTTATTTGCTACTGTGCTCTGAATAGTGGGAGAAAGATACTTGTTGAAGAAACTTTACAGGTATGCAAGGAGTGTGCGTGTGTGTGTTTTTAACACCAGCTGATGTAACACTTGAGATTACCTCTTTGTTAAATTGGTGGGTTCTGAAGAGATTGCTCAACAGAAACCTCACCCAGGCAATTGGCTTCTAGGCTTCTGCTGCTGAAGTTGCTATAGAGGTGGTTGCCACTTCTGCTGGCTAATCCTAAAATCAATACATTGACAATTCTGGGTTAGGAATTAATTTTTCCTTTTATTTAGCAAATACCTAGTTAGAGATGCATTATTCTTTTCTTTTGAGGTATTTTGCTTTTTTTGTGTGTATGTACTTTGTGAAAAGAAATGGAAGAAACTGTAATACTATAGGCATATAGTACTGCCCTGTGTATGGATGACTAGATGAAAATAAGAGGCAAGAGGAGAGTTAATCACAGCATGAAAGACACTGAAAGTCATCCAATCCACAAGTTTGATATTTGAAGTACTTCCAGCTTCAGAGAAACCATGGGGAGTGTTGTTGTTTTTTTTTTTTTAAAAAATTATTTTTATTTTTTTTTTAAACAAAATTGAAGGAATTATATTCAGGAACTCAGTAATTAAAATTAGAAAGCTGGTAACATTTTTATTACAGGCAATTCTAGTGGTGAGATTAACTTCAGATAATCTATCTTATCATGAAATAACCAGCCACCCTATTATGATCTGACACATGAAAGGCTGCACAGAGCTTCTGGTCTCCCAAGAGCTGTGGTTGGTTTATGGTTTTATCATAAGCCCTTTTCTAAGAGTTTCATACAGTAGATATTCCTCCCACCCCCCCATAAATATGTAATTTAACACCACTCTAGGAAATGGCAAATTAGCATGAAACTATTAATCTTATCTTGGGTCATGAAACAGACACTGATCCAAGAGATGTGATTACTTCTGGTCATTATCCAGACCGAAAGCTGGTCTTGGGCATTTCTACCATCAACAGTTCTGTCATCAGAAAGCAAAAGATTTCAATAACAAAGTGAAATTCTACAATCAATCCTGTTTAACATTTCACGCCAAAAATACTGCATGGCACCAAACTCCTTTTAGTGGTCACTGAGCGATCAGCTGCAGTATTAAAGCCTTCATTTCTGCTCTATGTCTACAGCTCCTTTTCCTAGGCATTTAAAGCATAATAAAGGACCTGAAGGTCAGGCATGAGTGTTTAAAATAATCTGTAGTGATTTTAATGAGTTCAGTCACAATTGCTACAGGTTTGTTGTGCTTCTATAAGTATTTCTGAGATGGAGCTTGCAGTCAGACTCTCTGCTGCCAAGCTGCTTTCCAGTCTTTTGAAAAGGATGGAAACTGGCTCCTGTTCACTGTGCAGAACTGAGTCTGTTTTAGCTTGAACTGCTCTGGAAATAGCCATCTGCATTCCCTCCCCTCCAATAAATATATTGTGAAAAAGAAATTCAGTTTTAATTTGTATTACACTTCAGCTAATTAAAGAAAACCCATTTTAAATACCTGAATGAACCAATGCTTTTCTTTACTCTTGGCCATTCTGTTTTTTTCTTTTTTTTTTTCCCTTCCAGTGAGTTCTGAATACTTGTAATTTCCTGTCTTCTCTCTCATCAAGTCTGTGACACTTGAAATGATGCTGTTATTTAATATATAACTGAGGGAGGCTTAATCTCTTTTTTTGCTTCTTCAGTAGAATAGAGCTTTCTGCTCCACAATATTTGAAGGGGTGTTTCTTATATGTGTGGGTTTTTGTTTTGGGGGGAGGGTTGGTGGGGTTTTTTTTGTTTTTTTTTTAAAGTATTTAGAAATCCCAAGGGACTTTAAAGATATAGAAATGTATGGTGAGAAGTTCTTCTGTGCTCAACTGTATGGTTCAACTCTGTTCCTGGAGGGAGTGAATTTACTGTTGACCTAATTCTGTTCCCATTAAAGTTGGCACTGAGTGGTTTTAGAGATTTTTCAGCCTCAAAGCATTACTGTTCTTTGTTGAACCTAGAGTTTAAGAAGGAGAGCTGAAGTGCAGCTCTTTCAGATGAAATAAGGAAGGCTTAAGCGTGGTACTCAGAATATATTTATTAACTAACTCCATCCAAAGCAGTGGCCTGGGAACCCAGATAGAGCAACCTTCCTCTTTGCATTAGAATTTTTTAAGAACTTAAAAAAATCATACCTTTTGGCATCATGGCCTGTCTCTGCTTCTGCATCTTGGACTATTTCTGCTTTCTGAATTTTTGCAGGCTTATCATACAGACTGAGTTCACAAATTGAAAAATGTTAAACCAAAGCAAAGTTGAAATATAAAAATACAAACTTCTACAATTTTCCCTAAGGAAAGAATTTCCCTTCAAAAATTCTCTACTCGAGGGAAAGTAATGTCAAATATTTATGTCATAAATCTTCTACGTTAATTCCTATGAAGTGGGGAACAGTGTTAAATGCACAGCTGTTGGCGTACTGCTTGGAAAGAGAACAAAAAGGTATGTAACACTTGCTAATAGCTATAGAGCCAGTGCTCTTTGATAGGCCCAGCACAATAAAATAATGGTTCTCTATTGAAAGGAAGATCTACGTCTCCATTCTAACTTGGGGAGACTGTACTGTAGTGGTTCATAGCTGGAACCTGTTCCTCTGTGTCTCCTGTTTTTCAGCTTGTAAGCAGGGCATAGTGTTTTGCTAACTAAGACTATAAACACATTTAATTTTTTTGCATATTTTTCTATGCTTATGACAAAGCCCTAGCTTTCTGCAAGGATTTCCATTCAGGCTGTTGCAAATGCTTACACTTGTGAGCTTTCCTAAACTAAACTTGCTTTACTACACCTGTGGGTGAATTTTACTTCGTCTGTCTGTCCATTCTGCAGATTCTCAGGATGAAGGCAATTGCCTGACAAGGTCACTGCTACCCTGGAGTAGTGGAGGGCCTTTCAATTTATGCTTGGTCATGCCCTTTTAACTTAATGTTCTCCTTCACACAAGCTGGTAGTGATGGATGTCCATTCAGACAACCTAATGGCCTATGGTAACTATGGAAGAGCCTTTATGTCAATATTCTGCAGCTGAGACCCATCAAGAAGGACTGTCAAAATGCCCTACACCACATCTAGGACCATTTTATGCAAATAATAGCTGTGATAACATTGCCATACTTTATGGTGTCAAGCAGGATTGTAAAGGATCATTTCCATGGTTCAAGAGGAAGTTAGTCTTTACAACTTTATGTATGAGAGGTCATTTCCCTCTGTCAGCTGTTGCCACCTTCAACAGTACTAAACCCACTACAAAATGACTTTAGCTCTTGAGGAATTTCAGCCATAGATGGAAGGTCTGCTGGGATATTCTCAGTGGCATTTCAAGCGTGGTGAGAGTATTGTAAAGTGAGTATTCTAAAGTCAGTGACTTCATGGTGAGCTTCAAAATGTAACAGCTAGCTTACCCCCAGGGAATGAGAGGATATTTGCTCCATGCGTGCTTCTATTCCTTGTTCAGCTTTTCTTGTGATCTTCCACAAGTTAATTTATGTACCTGTTTGAGATGTTACAAGCCTGCCACATAGAAAACATTTAATTTCTCACTGAAATCACAGCCTGTATGCAAAGAGGACTTCGGCTTTTTATGTTCAGGGAGCTGAGCCTTTCACACTCAAGTGAGATAGTGTGCCTGTGTTGCTCAGAGGTCTCAGGGGACACCTGTCCAGTGCAGAGACTGTCAGATTAGGTGACAGAGTATGATACATCATGCTGTGAATCTGCTTAGGTGACACTTCTCCAGGGGTGGTTGTATTTTGCACAAAACTTGGAGCTACATGTGTTCTTAGTCAAAAACGTTAATGTCCTTTCCATTAGCAGAGTGCCATTTGGACTTTCATGGACTTCCTATGTAACTGTAAACTAAGATATTGACTTCCGATTAAAAACAGAGTGCTTACTATTGCAAGAGAATCTGTCAGAAGTTTCTTTATACAGCTATATGAACTGACTGAGGAAAGACCAAAGCAGAAACTGAAAACATAATATACGTGAAATATCTGCCCATGGTGTTCTTCCACCATTCAGAGAACACCCAGTGTTCCAAGCTACCTCTCAAGTAGTCATCCATCTGTATGTTGCATTGTACCCTTTAGCGCATTCGATCTCTTTAGGGAGTATAAGTTTTTTTTTCAATATTACTGTAGAATAGAAATACTCTGTGCTCCCATTTTTATGTATGCTACCAGCTTAATTTGTAGTTTACTCACTCCCTTATTTAAAGTTGTTCCTGGTAATATAGTCACCTTGGCGTGACAGCAAGTTTTGGCATGACAGCTGCTCAGCCCTGGCCATTTTATCTCTTAACTTCATTCCTAGTGACAGAGACATAAATTACCCCATATAAACCATCTTGTGTTTACTGTGGGTTAGTGTGGGGTGAAAGCATGCAAGCTGCATTCTCAAAGCTGGTGAGACTGTGTGCAGTTGGTCTCTAAGCTGTCTAATAAATGGCATGTATGCATTTTTGAAATATGGAGACATCAAGTACCATGGTTCTGACTTTATTCTTCTAGAGGATTTTCTGCTACCAAGACTATTCAACACATAATCATGGGGTTGCCTGTTATTCTGTCTTTCACTAGCACTTGGCCAATTAATGTAAAGCTACAGTACCAGTCAGATGCTGGTGTGTCAGTCTTGTTCCAGTCTTTGTTCTGAAGAAAAGCAACTTTAATAAAAAGAGTCCTTCTAAAAAGCTAGTATTTCTTAAGTGAAACTTCTTCTTTGACAAGATGAAGTGAATCAGCCTGTCTTTATTGGGACCACATTGAAATGTCTGCAACTCTTGTTGTCATTCTTTGGTGTGATCGTTTCTGGAGGGGCAGATTAGAGGTCAATCAACCAAAGCCACAGGGACCCCCACAGCTAGCCTCAGGATACTCCCTACAAACGTAAGATCAAAAGGGCAGTCACATGAAAGTTACTATTTACTTTTTATGAATTATTTTCCAGAGATGGGATCATTAGCAGAATCTAAATGCTGGCTGGCTGTTATCACAAGGACACTCCTGACAGAACACACTTTGCTAGGGCACACCTTTCCACTCCTAAAGGGAAAGGATTTTCTAGTTTTGCTTTTGTGGGAATAACATTCTCTTTTTTTTTCTTTTTTTTTTTCTTTTTTCCTCCTACCCCCCCACAAACGCTGTTGTTACTTTCTGAAGATGCTTTTCACAGAATCACAGAATGTCAGGGGTTGGAAGGGACCTCAAAAGTTCATCTAGTCCAATCCCCCTGCCAGAGAAGGATTCTGTAAGCTAGGTCACAACAAAGCTTCCCTGACCAAATTAAACCCAGGCCATGGTGGTGAGAGCACCGAATCCTAACCAATAGACCACCTTTCCCCAAAACAATTGCCCATGAGATGTTCATCTCCAAGTTCTACCCCACGAAGGTGAGCTATTCTGACCCCAGTGTGATTTGAACACACAGCCTTCTGATCTGGAGTCAGATGTGCTTCCATTGCACCATGTGGTCAGAGCTATTTTAATTCTTAGATGTCCATTTCTTACATTTATTTATGTGGCAAAAGTATTTCAAAGCCTGCTTCCATACTCCATGGACTCTTCAGGAGAACACTTACCATCTGAAGGAAGGAATACGTTCTGGTAATCTGAATGAATAGTGACTGTTTAAAAGTCATTGCTGGCCGATAGGTACCACAGTTATCCCTACTGTAAATACAGGAGAAAGGTGATGGTGATTGTCATGGTGAGGTACATGTTGGCGAATGCTGATTCCGTGTCTGTTCCTGTGATAATCTTTACACATCCACCTAAGTATCTGGCTTATGACTGATCACAGCAATCAGGGCTATTTAGAAGGGTCATAGGTGTATTTGCCCTTTTGTCTTGTGTAGGGAGCTCTGAAAGCAGGACTTTGGGCAAATGTTGGTTGAATTCTAAAGAGGAAGCAGTAGCTGGGAACATATGTAGTCACTGATATGTTAAACTTGTGATTCTAAGTGGAAAACTGCTTTTAAAAATAACTTTTTTAAAGCTACCTTGGAGGACCAAATGCATGGTGGATATTACTCCTTAATGAAAACCAAGATGAACTTTCCTCTTATCATCCAACGTGTTACTACCCTTAAAGTGAAATAATCAAATGCTGCCTAGCATAGGAGTGAAACTGAATCTGTCTAGTAACCCAAATAAAACCCCTATGGCTATTTTTGTATGTTTTTAAAATGTGTGCTATGAGATTAGGCAGTTGTCTTTTTTTCCTCTCTACTTAAAGTTTTTTTAAAAAAAAACCCTAAACCAAGTCTCTTGCAACCCTTTCCTATGATAAGAAAATCCGATGTTACGTTCTTTTATCTAAATCCTTATTCTTCCTAATCTGCCTAGACATTTTGGATAGGTGTGTTGTTTGGTGTGGTGTTTTCTCAGCATCACTGGGTTTTGGCGTTCATCTTAACAGTAGTATCTAGACAACTTATTGCTAGTGTTTAACAGGATAAAATTAACATCTATCTTTCTGTCTTTTCCTCTTGCTGTTAGGTAGAGCTCAGGAAAGTTTTTAATCCTTGCAAAGTAGTGAGAGTTCCATGGAAGTGTGTGCCTGAGTGGAGTTGCTGGCTCCTCTGAGATAGGTAGAGGTCTGCAAGTGACCATCTCTGGATATGGGTCTGGGGTTTATTACAGCAGCATTCAATAAAAATAAATCCATAGGCTTGTACTGAGCTGCACCCAATCAAAAATGTTCCACTATGTGTCTTGGACTTAGGCTGGATCAGCAGTAGATAGGGAATCTGTGTGTCTCCCTTCAGTCATGAGGCCATGCTCATGTAGTGGTTTTGCCCAGGCCACTTCCCTGGTAGCCAGATTGTAACCAGCTTGTAACCAGGGAAGTGGTCAGAAGGTCCCAGTATTCCATGCAATTCCACGTGACCAACAGTATAAATAAGGAGAGCAGAAGCCTGCTCGTTCTCTTCCCTCCGGTGGATTCAGAGACGCAGCTTCTCTGCTGTCGGTCCTGCCCGTGTGGGGGAGCGAGGCCTGGTAGGCCTTGGGAGCAGCGGTTCCTGTACTTCAACAATAGTAGTAGTGAGATTTATTTTCTTTAACTCGCATATCTGTTTCGGTCTCTCTTCTCTGCTTTCTTTTTCCCTTGTCCCTTTTTCCCTTCCCTTCTCCCTTACCCTTTCCCTTCCCCTCCCAGGGGGGCTATTTGGGGGCTCTCTTCACTTTGTATATGGTGTTGTTTAGATATATGTATTAATCTCTAATATACTTTAATTATTTTGGACTCTCTAATTGTCCTATAG
>VWZX01002926.1:36107-72354 GCA_013399015.1 Galbula dea | reverse complement strand
TTAGCATATACTGTTTGGAAACAGCATGACAGCTGTGGAAAGCAGAAGAGGAAAACAGTATGCGGTAGAACAAGACAAGCACAAGAAAAGCAGTATTATAAGAGCAGGCAGGAAAAGAGGAGCACTAGAAGAAAACAAGAAGCTAATCTTGGCGCAGGCACTTGAAGGAATACAGGCATTTGGCAAAAGACCAGTGTCAGTGTGGATGACACAGATGTGGCATTCCACCATCCTTCCTTAGAGAGGTTGGTTTCAAGTGTTGCACCTTCCTAGGTAGGGANTTAAAGCAAGTTGAATTAGTCAGTATAAGTCAGCAGTCTTTTAGAAGAAGCAACAGGAAAGTTTCATAAGGATGCTTTTTTTGATACTGTTTTAATCTGGTAACTGTTGACAGCATCCCATGAGAATCTGCATCACATGACCCACTACTACATTCATGTATTATAACCAACATGGAGGAATATACGATTTTCTCTTTTTAATCCCAGCCTCCTGGTTACTTTTCAAACTCTGAAAAAGAATACTGGAATTTAGGTGGTCTTTTGTTTGCCTTGGGTTGTGGCTTACATTGAAAATAATGTGTTTATACGGTTTTGAAAAATACCTGTCTTAAAGGCAGTCAGAATAGTGTGTTCAAAATGACTGAGGTCACAAAGGATTATGACTTCAGGTGAAAATGAAGTGGGAACAGATGGTTTCTTAATCATCAAATATCTTAATTCTGTGCATGCATCCCTCTAACAAAAAACCAGTAGAATATGAAGGAATGAGGTTGTTTGTGATTTTCTTTCTAGTGGATATTTTCCAGCATTTGAAGCATTATAAGCCCAGAAGAAAATAGACCTTAAGTATGTCTATAATGATGTGCTTGTTAGTGCCATTATGTCTATTTTACCCATCTTAGTTTGGAAAAAAAACCATAAAAACCAACCAAACAAAAAACCCACCCAAAAACGTAACAGTTTACAGCGTGCTAGTTACCTAAAGAATTCTATGGCAGAAAATCATATGTGATCAATCTGAGGACTCAGTGTTTTTATGATCTCTTTTCAGAAGTGCAGGTTTTGCCATATTTGCCGTATTCTCTCTAACAAAAGCAACTAGAATATAGTGTACGTGCCCTTAAAAAATATTTGGTCTCTTTATATGCTTGATATTTACAGGTAAATCTTTTAGGCATCACAATTCTGTTTCAATTCTAGGTATATAATTCGCTTTTGCACTTAGTAATAGGATAATTCTGTATACTACGAACAATAAAAATTTGTTTAGCTAAGCTTAAATACCTTTGGCTTCATTGTCAGGAGGTTTAACCTAATTAATCTCTTAACATCAAGACAGTTTAAAAAAATGATACAACAGAAATCTATTTCCAGAATGTGTTTACTTTTATCTGTCTTTCTGCATGAGTGGAGTGCTAGTTAAGGTCCATTCTGAGCTGTTGAAAGTATTATTTAATGACAAGTAAAAAGCCTGACTATTTGTAATTATTGGCTATTAATCCTTCTTTTTTTAGCAAAAGTATGAATTGAACCTTTTTTTTTTGGCCACACTGCATCATAACTGCACTTTAATTTCCTACATTTCTCTATTTAGCCTCAAGTGTGCATAATACTTCTTCTGCAGCTCCTCTATATGGGGAATTACTTGTCTGTCAAAAATGGTCTGTGTGTGTAGGAAAGGGGCAGTTCAGTGACTCCTCCTGATGCCAGCCACACCAGAGTAGACAAACAGGAGTAAATTCTGGAACTAGGAATTTTATTCAAATAAAAAGGGAGAAGTGTCTCTGCTGTTGACTTTGGGCCCATAATTTTAGAAGACACAACCATCTCAAATGCATACATTTTATGCGGTTTACACATAATGCCTTTGAACTCCAGTGCAGCTTGAGCTGTAATCTGACCCCAAAAGGAATCTTTGTTGTTGGATATTGTGACCATTTTCTTAAGGGAGCTGGTCCTTGGAAATCAGTAAATGAAATTTTTCTAATCTTTTTCCCAATGGTAACCCTTAGAAGCAAAGGCATTGGAAATAAATCAGCCTTCTAATACAAAAGTATATTTGTAAGTGTAAAAATAGTCACAAAAGCTTCTGCATGTAACATGATTAAGAACCCTTATTTGTAGACACACATCACCCTTTTGCAGCAAGTTCCTGTGTGATGATTTTGCCATCTACAAAACCAAACTAACTGCATTTTTCAGGTTCAGAGGCCATGTACCTGTTTCAGAAGATGTGCCCATTGATAAAGCACCTGGAAATCTTGCTCTGATGATGAATGGCAACAGCATGGGGCTAAGGTAATGTCTGTCTTCAGTTCGATGTACTTCACACTGTTGGTATCTCTTCTTGACTGTGTGCTCTTGGCTGCCGAGTGTATTTGTTCATGTATTCATTTTGGATTAAAAGCTTTTTTTCTTCAAGAAAGGTAAAATCCATTGCCTGTTGTGTTTTATGAGTCAACTCAGTAGTTGTGTTTACCTGCTATTACTCAGCGTTTCAGAATGGAGTTCCTTTAGAGGCCTCAGCTTTTGTGTGTCTTTTCTTAAGGACACTAACCTAGTCCAGTGCAAAATGGAGATTTCATAAAATATTAGGTTTGGTTCTTTACTGTAGGTATAGCTTGTTATTTTTTTCAGTTAAGATCAGAACACCTCTTTAGTCTTCATTTGGACCTAATGTAAAAAAGTCTCAGATATGAATAACGTTTTACAATTAGTGACGGTTACTACTTGTTTTTTAAACAATGCTGTGTTGTACCTCTGCTTCAGTGCAGTCAGAGCTAAACCACTGTAATAACTGCAAATAGAGTTAAACCAGTAATTAGCTCTTAATCTCAATTTTGCATGCTTTTTAAAACTTTCATCAATACATTATTGTGTTTTCTTTGTGTCCTTTCTGTCACATTTCCTGTTAACACTAGGAGAAGATTCAGGCTTATTAGAAAAGCAACAAATAAAAACTGTTGCTTTCACAATGGTTTTCTTCTTTTTGGAAACGTAATAGCTTATTGTTCTGTGCTTTAACTATAGATGTTCTTTTGACCAAGGTATCTGCTGTTTGGTGGACAAGATGAGCAACTCTTGTTTGACTGGCCTGTTCTCTAGTGACAAGAGAGGCTTTAAAATAATAAGCTTTCATCTGTGAGAATACTGGAAGAACTGTTAATTTATTTATAATCTAAGGGTTCAATTATTTTTCCTCATTTTTGAACATTAAGTGATACTGATTTTATTAAGATCTCTCTTCACTGAAAAGGGCAAGGCTTTTTTCCTCCAAAACAACGTTAGTTTCCTTGGAATGCTTCACTTTACCAGGTGTTTGGCTGCTCTGAGTTACTGACATATCTTCATTGTATTCTGATGGTTTTTTGTTTAATTTTCACGCATACTGAAGTAATCAAAGTGTGGTCACTGTAATGAAAGAGATAAAGTCATGCTATGTTTAAGATGCAGTAGCATTAAGCCCCTTAGAGAAAAAAATGTAACATAGACCATTCACAGGGCTTCTTAGCAACAGTTTACCAAAAACCTGCAAAAAGCTACATAGCCTAGCAGGGAAAATGAGGAAAAGCTGTGCTGTTAACAGAATGAGAGTTCCAGACTTCAAAAGGTTTACCACCCTCTTATCATTCCTCTGGTTTCATTTACTGTAATTTTTCAAAGTTAATGTGTTCATGAAGTCTTAAGTTGCCATGCCAGCTGGTTCCAAAGTTTGGCAGCAAAACACTTCGAAGTTTTTCTTCCTATATGCCATCTTCATTTTCACAAAGGTTACCAGATGAATGGTCCCTAAATAATTTACTATAATGTGAGGCTGAAAGAGCCTACAGAAGACAGGTCCATTTGTCTCTTATGCATTTGAATATGTAAGTGATGTTTTCTTCAGTATCAAAAGAGTCCAAGTATGTGGCTGGAGCTTAGAAAGGAGAAAGAGCTGGTAGGAATACATCCTTTTTTTATTAACAGTCTCTTTTTTTTGTTTTCAGTTTTTGTTTTGATTTTTTTTTTAATTTGTTTTTTAATTGATCTGCCAAACACTTCTTATTACAGCAAGTACTACCAGAACCTTAATGGAAAACCAACCCTATTTGACTTCAGTTCATACATGGGAGCTCCTCTAGCAAACCTCGCAGCATGAAACTTGATTTTAGTGTTCAGCTGAGCAAAAACTTAGCTTAAAAAACTGCTGGTGTGTTAAAGGATATTATTGAAGTCCTTTAAAATAATAAACTTGCTGAAGTGAGATGTTGGAGTTTAGAAGTAAAATAATATAATCAAGAACTGAAAAACATAGGGTTTTTTATAACTAACAGCTCATTTTGAGTTAATTATCTACAATTATGAAAATCTAATTGCAATTTTTTCTTTACTGTCTGTGGGAAGAATTGAAGGCAAGGGAATGTGCATCACTGCCAGGCATAAATGCTATAGGTTGGGTACAAATAATAGAGGAGCCCTTAATGAAAAACAAAAAGCAAATAGAAGCGTGCAGCTGTGCCAGGCTATTGAAAGGTAATTGTAGTCAGAAATGAGATATGTACTTTAAAAGGCATCTTGTCATCTACTGTAGGGATTTTTTTTTCTCTCCTTGAAAAAGGAAAAAAAGATTCCATGAACAAATACAGTACAGAGTTTGATTCCTGATACAGGTTTTGGTCACAGTCTGTCTGTGAAAAGGAAAACTTTTATCTCAGGGACTACTACAAACTATAGCCAAATTTTCTAATGGATGCCTGTTTCATTTTCTCTTCTGAATGTGCCATTATGTTTTCTGTGTTACTGAAGAGCAAGTGTTGTCCATCTTGGCCTCTTTGGATGGTCCCATTATGAATGTGCAGCATTGAATTTATCATTTCCCTGCTGGGTATGCTGAGAAGCTGTTGGAAAAATGCAGCTGTCCCTGTGCCTGCTGGTAGCTGGACCAGCACGTGGGACCTGAATAATCTTCAAATGCAAGATCTACAGTTCTTTAAGGTGCAGCAGTCAGAGGAAGTTTTATTGAGGGTGGTTTTCAGTAGCTTGGAGTGTTCCTAAGTGAGCCCCCAGCCAGTTTTCATAGATGGAGGTAATAACTTGCACAATTAATGGCAAGTTGTCTGTGTAATTTCCTTTGAAGTCTGCCCCGTTGTGTGAGATGCTTTAAAATATTAAAAATAAAAACATTACCTGATGCATTTTTTAGCATAAAGCAACCTTTTACAAAGCACTTTCCATCTCCCAGAGGCAGGTGGTTGGTACATGCTCAAGTACCTACTCCATGCGTATTCAGTAGGATCAATACACCCAACACCTGCTTTTGTGTGCGCTTCTGAAGTCTGCATCTGGAAAAGGAATTTTAAAGCAATCCACTCTTCTCTCCTTTGTTTAATCTTAACTTTGGATTTGAATGTCATGGAAATAAGACCTATTTAACAGCACCAGTTAGAGAAGATGTCGTTTGCTGCTTTGCCAGTACCCCTCCCTCAAGTTGTGCTGTGTACAAAAATCTTAACATACAAGGTACTCTGCTTTTCCAATTCTTAGGTTTCCTATATGGATCTGCCTGTGCAGCTTTCTGTTGTCCTCTCTCTAAAATGCATCTTTTCCTCAGCTTTCACACAGTACTGCATTGCTCCTGTACACGGACCTGTGCAAACTGTTATAAAAAGGAAGTGTTGCAGCAGCTATCGGGTGGGTTTGCAGTTATCTGCAGGTAGTTCTTCAATATATGCTACCTGGTTAGAGGATTTCTCTCCTGGAAAATATTTGCAGGTGGAATTGCCAATTTTAATTTTGTTGAAGGCTTTTGGATGTTTCTGTGCTTCATTCTGTATCACCTGAGTGCATTGTTTTACAGTTTGTATTTTTAGTTAGTTGAAAATATCACATACAAAATTCAGCAGTACTTTTCACCTTTTTGAATGGTCATTGCTATGGTGATAGTTCCAGGGGGGAATGCTGTTAGGGTTTTTTAAAAGATTTTTATGTTTATGTATAACTATTATCTTGTGAGAGATGATGACAATTATCTCTTGCGCCTTGTTTAATGCTTTGCTATAAACTCGTGGGTTTTGTGGTGTCTTGTTAGACACACAGGCGTCTTTCTATGGTATTTGGAAACATACCCCTGTGTTTTTTGACCAAATATTCAGTGCAATTCAATGGATGTGCAGAGGAACACAGAGTTGCAGCTCCCTCTGCTGTCCTAGGCATATCCAGGTTTTTTCATATAATCCCACTCTCCAACTAATTTAAAAATAAAATGAAAATCACACACAATCACACAACTCTGCCGCCTTGACCAGAGTTGCACAGGCCCCATGGCTCCCATTTTTGAAGGGAAATGATATTTAAAAACTGGTGGTAATGCCGACACCCATTTTCATTCCTAGTAAGAATTTTCTTGTCAGTTCTTCCTGTCGATATGCATTGTCTCCTGTTACTCTTGTTCTGATCTTCTAGAGGAGAAACTCACCAGTGTCACAGCTGGTTGCTTCACTAATGTCATTTTCAGGTTTACTTTCAACAGTGGCAGGGTTTTGAAGCTGCCTTGCGTTTATCTGAATTATGCTGATTCTGTTCTCGTGGTCCTGCATGCTGCAAACACCAGTATCACAACGTTTCCTTTACTGTCCAAAGTAACCTTGAGCAGGAGGTCTACTGATAGACTTGAGGTATAAGATATAACTAGGAGATACTCTAAGTACTTTATATTGGCAAATGGGGTCAACCTGTAAGCGAGGTCTTCAAAAAGCATGGGAACTCTGGTGTTAAAAACACTACTAAGTGTAGGATGGTAATCAATGAAAACAGGCTTGCTAAAGCTTGAGTGCTCTGACGTTTTCACAAAACTTGCATTTTTCTGCCAGTCTTCTATATGGGTAAAGCTCTGTAATACCACATAGCAGAACTGAAAGTGCTTGGAAATCTTTTTTTATCTAAATTTTTAAATTTAAATTTTTATTTAAAATTCATGCATCTCCTGAAGGAATTTGTTCCTTGCCAGCACTTGCAGACAGTGAGAGACATTTTTGCAAGTCATTTTCAGATGCCTCCTTTGCAGGAAAATGTAGATACTGTTAGCTCACTGCCTGAATTGGATTTTGAAAATCTGAATTCTATTTTTATAAACTGGAGTGGATTATTTTTTTTAGACATACCATTTTGTTACTTTTTATTTTTATATGTAATCTTGGATGAAGTGAAAGTGATGTTTCATCTAGATATTCATATGTCCCAGAAATTTGTGAGTTGGAAAAATTAAGAACAATCTTTAAAGAAAATGTTCTGGAAGGTAGCTTTTGATTAGATTTTAAACCCACCCACACAACTCTCACACCATTTGAAAACATTTTATCAGAACTGATGGGGCAGGACTAAGAACAAAAGCTATTGGTATTAAAAGTTAAGGAAGAACTCGTTGGTACCCTTCTGTTCTGGCCATGGTCACAGCTGCACTAAGCTAAAACCCTCTCTGCCACTTCTTTTGTGATCTTGGCTGTACTTAAGCACACGGGATTGAAGCAAAAGGCAAACACCAGTAAATATTAGGTTCTGCCACTTGCAGGTATACAGACTGCATATAACGATAACAGCATGCATGCTCGTTCTTGCTATTCAGCTCTCACTTTCCCTGAAATGGACTGTGTATTTGCCACAGAAGTACCCTGACACAAAACTTTCCAGACTGCACTAGTGTGTTGAGCTGAACTCTGTGGTTTTGCATGGGTGCTGAGGCTTTGCAGAACTACCCATTATGCTCATAATAGTGCTAATTTTTGAGAGCCATGCAGGGAAAAATATAGATTCAGTCCAGCTGATTTGTTCTTCACACTGCTCCTATGGTGAAGAGGATTGATTTTTGTGTTTCTTTTGATATGTGGCTTCCTTTGCTCTGGTACTCAGTGCTTCAGGCCTTAATCCTTTAACCTTGAATCTGAGCATCAAGGCTTCAGAAGGGATCGGGTCTTTTGATGGATAGAGAACGTCTTTTGTTGTACCAAATGGTTGGTAGTAGTATAAGGCAAGACAGCTCTCCAGACAGTATCTATTTCTCTGTTGTGTTAAAAGACTATTAACAGAGGGTGGGTTTAGTGGGGATTATGAATAATCTGGAGGAATGTGGGGTATTAGAAGCAATAGAAAAGTGTTAATGACTTTTTCTTTAACATTTCACCAGTAACCAGTCTATCACGACAGATATGTACTGGGTTGCCAAATGCCATAGTTTGATTTGGGTAACAGTTCAAAGCTCAGCATGTCATGGAAATGGCACTGTGGTCCCTGATGGAGCAGGGGAAAAAAAAAGCTTTTCAGTTTCTCAAAGGGCATTATTTGTGGAAGCAGATGCTCGTTTGCCCTACCCAGCATAAAGAACAGTTCTACGGGCTGCCAAGAGAGTTCGTACTGCTGGATTTTTATAGGATCATTAATTATATGTTATAAAGCAGATAAGCATGGCATTCCTAACTTGATGAATTCCATTATGAATGGCCTTTTCATATTCTTCATCTCATTATATTAAATGCACGTGACCTAAGTTTAGCTAAAGTTATTGTTTGGGTTAACTTTCATTTAGTGATTTCCCTAGTTTTAGAAACAGTATGATCTTTAGATTTTATGGAGAGACAGCTTTTTTAATGCATGGTTTTGCAGCACTATTTTAGATAATTCCTTTAGGAACTAGGTAGGAACCTCTGTGAGGTGGCAGGAAAGGGATTTAGTCACTCCTTGATTTGCTTGGAGATTTCTGTTCCCGTGTCCCTGGATGACAACATCCAGTTACACGGATTTGACTATCATCTCTCTGCCAATAATTCTTAAACCCTCTGCTCTGTTCTGTCTAGTCTTGCATATCTGACTGCCTCTCTGACACATAATCCCAGTTGTTTTGCCTTCAGATCATTCCTAATCTGGCCAAAACAGAACTCCCTACTTTTTCTTCTAAATCTCTCTTTACTTTTGATTTTGATAACACCATATCCTCCCTGTCACTCAGACTCATAACCTTGGGGTCACTCTCCTTCTCCGTACGCTTCTGGGCTGCTGACAGCTGTTGCAGCTTCCTTCTCCTTTGCAGGAAAAACATGCCTTCAGTGTGTTAACTGTTAAAACCTACCCCTTGCTCTAGTCCTTCATCTTGCACCCTGGCTATGGTAAAGGCTTCTTTGACTGCTCAGTATTCATTCCCCTCCTTCAAAATAAGTTCTGTGTCTGGACTGCCTATTCAGATCTTATCACTTCTCTCAGAAGGACAGTTGCCAAGAGTATCGATCACTAGGGCTCTACAGAATGTAACAAAGCTGTTTCTTATTTTATTTTCTCTTCCATACTGCCTTCTTTACTCCTTCATTTACGTGGGACTCAAGATTTTGTTGGATGTTGTATGGACTTTCAGCTATGTGATCTTACGACATTCTCTAGTTCTTTCTGGCTGTTTCAATCACTGAATCATGTCATGGTGACTTCTGTCTCTTTCTGTTCTGATTATGTCTTTCTTATTTCATGTCTTACCTCTTTGAGCTCTTTGGTTTTAGTTTTTTGTTTGGTTTGGGTTTTTCCAGAGAATTTTCAGAGCTTGAGTGCTTTTTTCCTCTCCTCACCTTTAATCATAATTTGATGACATTCAGACTAATGCATCTCTTTCCACTGACCACAAGAATGATCTCTGCCTGGTAGGAGCAAGCAGAGACCTAAAATCAAGGTCAATCCACCTAAAATCTACATCATACTCAAAAGGTATCATTGGTGACCTAAGGAGAGAAGTATTACAACTCAACTGCAGTGAGAAATCATCAGCTCTTCTGTGTAGAAAAGTTTACGTATGTCTTCTAGCATGCAACAATATGCAAGTATCTTCAATCTTCTGTTGATAGTGCCAGGCTTTACCTCTTTGAGTAACTACATGCTCTTCTGTTTGTTCAATGTGTAGTTAATCCTTTATTTCTTTCTAACTTTGTGCTCCCTTAATCTTCATTTCCATCTTGAATTCTTTTTGAGAAAATCATGTCTCTGAGAGATAGGCTAAATTTATATACTGGCTCTAGTAGGCTCAATAAGGCTGAGATGGTTCAGCAACACAAATAATGCAGATGTTTAAACCCACATCAGTGCATCAGAATGGCGTGTTCCAACAGCTCTGGACAGATGTTTCCAAACAGGTTATAGTAAACTTGTGTGAAGATACATTTCCAAGACCTAAGATCAACAGGAGTAACAGTAAGATGGCAAGAATCAGTGGTATCTGGACTAAAAGAAGTACATGGTGTATTTGCCACTTCAGTTTCTACGGGCAGGCAACTGGCAGCTCAGATCCTGGGCAGAGCCTACAGCTTCAGTGCACAAACCTTTGTGTCAGGATCCTCTTCCTTTCGTTCCCTCATTTGATAGTGGACATCAGAGCATGCCAGTATGTATCTCACTGATATGGACCTCTTATCAAGGCAGTGGTTTCTGTGTATTTTCAACTCCCTGTCGCTTTATTTCCTGAATATAAGGGTACAAAAACATGTTAAACATCCTGGTTGAGTCAATAGTTGGTGGTGCTGTCACATTCACGTAGAATACATGCAATGAAAGGAATCTTTATGTGTGTTGTTTTCTGTGGGGCCCAGGCCATGGTTTTTAGAGTTGTGTAACATCAGTTAGACATCTAAGTCTGTACTGCACTTGCAATAAATACCTGGTTTTTCAGTCATTAGCTATCAAACATGCCCTATGAAATGTGTAACTTTGATGGATTCAAGGCAGTTGAAGTGGCCAAAAGTAATATGTTAAATCTTTACAAAGAGCTACCTTGCAAATGTACAGCTGTTGGGCATTATAATCCACTAATCCACCAAAAATTTACTAATCTGAGTAAAGTCCAAAGTCCAACTTCTCTATTTACTTCTTTTCGGGCTATAAGATTTTTCAAAAGGGAGATCAATAAACAATCTCACTGTTTTCATTTTACTAAGCGATATAATGTAAATGAATTCTAGTGTAGTTGTAAATCATTAATGTACTCCTTAATCATAGAGTGACAATGTCCCACAGATGTGATTTAATAATGAAAAAAGTCCCATGAGGTGTAAAGATGCATCTGGGAGGGTGTTTGCAACAGAAATGGGGTAGTGTATGAGACCATTTTAAAAGTTCGTTGTATGAGAATCTTTAGGATGCCATGTACATTCATAGTTGGAAACCTGGCTATATTCTAACATGTAATTGTTTCTGATCATGTTAAAACAAGAATCAAAAGCTGTGTCAGGTTTGTATTTAGCTGGGGAGTCAGTGTGGTGCAAGGAGACACGTTGACATCATGTTAGAGCTGTGTCTTGTACCTGTACTGAGCCTGTGACAACACACTGAGCCTTTGATGGCTTTTTGGAGTAAGAAAAGTATTAGTCTTCAGATTCAGTAGTCCCAAGATTACTTATATATATTACATATAGTAATCAATGCTTGAAGTGCTTGAATCAATCATCATATAGTACAGATAAAGTTGATTAGAATGAGAGGACAGAATTTTCATGCAAAAAGATGTGTCCTTTAAGGGTGCCTCCATTTTGGTTTCAGTGGTAATGGTTCCGAATCATTAAAGAAATCAGATTCAAGGACAGCAGCCTCAGAACATGAAAGATAAAATGTCCAATTGTGTTTATTATGGAATTTGATGCATTTATGAAAGGCTTTTCCTCTAAAATGTTCTTCNGGCAACCTGATCTAGCGGATGGTGTCTCTGCCAGGCAGGGGGGTTGGAACTAGATGATCTTTAAGGTCCCTTCCAACTCTGGCAATTCTATGATTCTATATCAGGGAATCTGTGATTGTCCTGGAAGGTCACCTCAGGATCCTTATGGGTTTGTGTATTTGCCCAGGTTAATGGTTATTAATTTTCTTTGCTATCAGTGTTAGAAATTTGTAACTTTGAAGTGCTTTCATTTCCTTACTTAGAAACCAGGGATGACAACTTACCATGCCAGTATCCTAAATATTGACAGTTAGCATCTGTCAAGTACAACTTTGTCATTGAACAAAAGCAGCTGTAGATGTTCAGTCTTTTTTAACTCTTCTGTCCACATATATATAGACTACAGGATCCTGCAACACTTATTTGCTGTGCATATGTGACTCTTCATAATACCTGCACACAAGAGTGCGATCTTAAATATCTATTGCTGTAATTAAGCATCTCTTCAATATGTCTTGTTAGTAGGACACACAGGAAACCCTTTGAGTACGTACTTTCCAATTCTGTAGTGTTCCTCCTCTGCTGTATTGTTACTTATCTTTAGAAATTGATTTTTCCATGATGTAATCCATGATCAGAAAAAGGGCTTTTTCAATTGCTCCTCATTTACTGAAAACTCCTGTTATCAACCCCTATCAGCATTCAGTAAATGCCTATGGAGGAGAGAGTATGTATATACTGATGGTCTTAGAGAAGGAAAGCAAGGACAAAGCAGGTGGTTACCTGCAAACTCAGACTAATCTCTGCAGCAACAGCTCATCCACAGCCTCTTTTGGAGTGCAGCCTATCTACTGTAAAGTATTTTGTCCTGGGTGAGCTAAATTGAGAAGGCATGACACATTGTTCTTCTATGCCTTTATCACAACTAAATTGCAATGTAATCTGGGAGATGTTTACTCAGGAGATAGCTTGCATATGGCATTTCAATGGGCACCATGTGAATGGGGTTGGCTCTAATATTGATACTGGATAAGGCACTAAGGTAGGCATTCATTTTGCTGAAGCACACGTGATTCTATTTCTGAAGGAGAGAGTGATGAAGCTTGATTTATTTCAGAAACTTTGTTTGTCCTAAAAAAGCATAAACAGGCTGTTGCATCATTCCTTATGGTACTTTTGCTGGTGACAGCTAGGCAGGCTTTTCAGATATACAGAAGCTGTTTTGAAGGATTGTTTTTATACCTATGACTTGACATTTACATGACTTTCTTTTGTGAAGGCTGACAGCATTGCTTGCTGGAACGACAGCTGCTCTGCTCTACAGGAAAGGCCAAACCCACAATCACAGCATTTTGTCCACCTAAGGCTTTGCCAGGCTATTTTCTGTGGCCATTTCTCTGTGACTGTCTGAAAACTCTTATGCTGGAATTTTCTTTGGATTCAGAAGAGTAGAGAGGAAAGTAATCAGAGCTCATTTTGCTGTTTATTAGGAGGACTAAGATGTGTGGGAAAGGTGCTGGCAGAGACGTGAAATGTAGCTAACAATGCAAAATGAGAACAGGGCTTCAAAGGGAAGGCACGAATATAGTTTTAGGTGAAATTAAGTTTCGTGCTTGCTGCAAATGGACCTCTAACTATGTGTATTAAGTGAAGTCCTGACTTCATTGAAGATAAAGGCAGTATTCTGATTGATTCAATGAGACCAGTGTTTCACCTATGGCTGGTATGATCTAATAGGTCATTGCTAATTAGGAGCATATGTAGCCTCAGTTCTTGCTGGTGGAATTAAATATCTGAGCACCAGTCGCTGGGGGAGTAGGCTAGGAACTGGTCTCCAAAAGAGTGGTCTGGAGAAGCCATGCTATGGATCACTGTACCCTGTTTTTCAACCTGGAGAAGAGAAGGTTTCAGGGAGATCTTATTGCAGCCTTTCAGAACTTAAAGGGGTCTTACAAGAAAAATAGGAACAGGCTTTTTAGTAGGCCCTGTAGTGGTAGGACAAGTGGTTATGATTTTAAACTAAAAGAAGGTGGATTTATACTATATATAAGGAAGAAATCTTTTACACTGAAATGTGTGAGAAATCAGTGTCACAGAATTACCAGCATCAAGACCAGAAACATGACTCAGGAACGAGCAGAATTTGGGACTGAAGTCTGTTGATCACTTATGTTTGTTTACTGGACTTAGAATACAAGGAAGTTTTATCAGAAGTGATAAGAATTTTTAAACTTTTTAATATGACTTTTTAAAAAGTGACACTTCTAATCCTCATGCAATGATACATTGTCTGTTAGAAGGTGTAGGACTTGCTTTACACTGAGGGTGATGAAACACTGGAACAGGTTGCCCAGAGAGGTGGTGGATACCCAATTCCTGGAAACATTCCAGGTGAAGTTGGGCAAGGCTTTGAGCAACCTGATCTCGTTAAAGGTGTCCCTGCTCACTGCAGGGGCGTTGAATCAGATGACCTTTAAATGTCATTTCCAGTCCAAACCATTCTGTGATTCTGTGATCTCAAAACTGTAAATGAACAGGCTCTCTAGAAAGGAAAGCAGCTGTTTCTTATTAACATGCACTGGATCCCAGTGGTGTCATTAATATGCTGGTGCGTGTTAATCCTCAAAATGCCAAGTTTCATAATTGGGCCATGAAATCTCACTCTAGGCTTGAATATGGCCTTCAAGGTTTGTATTGGAATAAGATATTTTTCCTGGGTTTTAAAGGAGGGGAAAAATATTAAGCTTAGATTTTTTTCAAGCACCCTGTTTTAAAATTATAGGTTTTAGATTTTAATGGTGTGTTTTTAAGGTTGTTGATTTGCTGGCATAAGCAGATTGGTTTTGTCGTGAGGAATGGAAGATGACAGATTGCCCTGAAGTTCACACTATGCCGCCTTTCCTCACATGCAGCACTCCTACCTCCTTTCCAGCTTTTCTCAGCTCTCCTATAGATTTGCATACCCTACATGAAGCAGTAGTGAGTGGACCAATATCCCTCCTCTTTCCCATGTGCTGCGTTGCTACTTGTACCTCTTGACATGTCTCTATCCAGCTCCACTGGAAAAAAAAAGCAGGATGTGTCCTCTCAGAAGAGAACTCCAAAGTTACAGACAGAGATGTGTTAAGCAGGCCCTAAGCTTTACCTCTGTTACCAGGGTTTTTCTTGTGATTAGCTCTAGGGAGTTACACATGGTGTATACACTAATTTCAGATATCTTAGTGAGTTGGGTATTTGGGAGTTGGTTCCTGTTTTCTTCCACCTCTGGTGGCCTGCTTGCTCTCCAGGGGCCCAGCTTCTCTACCACATTTGTCTTCTTTGCCTTGCAAATTAGGGTAATCACATTGCCCTACCTGACAGATTGCTGGAAAAAAGCACATGAAAAAATCAAGGCACTTGGTAGTTCTGGAACTATGTGCTTTCAGAGTAACATGGTACACTTTGAGAGGACTGAAAAGGTTTCAGTTGTTCAGGAGAGTACTGCTGCTGTTTCTTAGATCAACTCATCCAAAGCCTACAGTCCTTCTTTTCTCCCATGAATACTTTTTTTTTATTTGCCATGCAGACAACCAACTTCCTGAACAGTCACACTTTGGAACTGATGTTTTTCAAAATTGTGGTTTAATAATTTGATAGAAACTGACCTTTTCTGAAAAAAGATACCATCATGCACGGCACCACCTTCTTTGTCCCAGTACTTGTGGTATTGCTGGTTTCTGGAAGCTGATCTGGCTGAAAACTCTCCTAGCCAAAGTGGTAGAGGGGAAGCAATTTTCAGCCCGTTTGTCAGACAGCATCTGAAATGTCCGTACACGTTCCAACTACAAGAATGAATTGCTTGCGTTGTCTACTTGTCACCACTTTTGCACCATTAAGTGTTATGCATTCTTGGCCTGATAAAATTTCAGCAGATTGCACACATGAACTGTTAATTACTTCATTTTTAAAACAGAAATTGTGGAACAGGAAAATAGCATTCTGACATGTTTACTTTTGGAACTCATCTACCATGACAGTCTGTTAGTTTGGTAATGGTTAAACTCACAAGCCTTTGCCTCAACAAGGGTGTGGTAGGATACCGTTAAGGCAGCCATCTGTTGAACATACATACTGGAGGCATGAATTGCCTCATATTTGGGTTTCTGACTAGTTATAATGTAATTATGTTCTCTGGATGCCAACAATCTGCAGTGAAAAATGCATGGAAAGATAAGAGTTTAGTGAAAAGTGGGCATCCAAAAATTGGGATTGATGACTGGGAACCCATCAGATGAGTGCTAGGTGTAGAGCCCGGAAGAGGTGACTTCTTATGGGTTTATGCATGCTGATAGTAAACACTACTCTGTGGGAAGAGTGTGAGCTGCATAAGTTGCTTAATGATTCAATAGATCTGTAAAACCCTTTGCAGACCAAAGCTACCATTATGTTGGACTGATTCATCAGGATGAGCAGCTAAAGCAAGATAAATTCTATCAGAGTTTTCCTGCATTAAGTTAAAAATTAATTTCATTGGCTCTAAATGGACATTTGTGATAGTATCTTGAAGAACTGACTTTCCTCTATTAAAACAGAATAATGTATCTATATGATGCCCTAACTTGAACAGTACATAAAGATTAGTAAATAAGACCCTATTAAAAATACTTATAATGTAAGTAACATGGGTCCCAATAGCCTTTCTAATGTCCATTAATGCTTATTCTGAGGATCAGAGCTCATTTTACTGAGCCATTTAGTCAAACCGTGTGATTATTTAGAAAGTTAATTCATGCATACTAAAATCTAGCTTAAGTAATGCAGAGGGTAGGAGGTAAAACTCTATGGAGACGATAGTCCTTTTTGTTATTTAATGATCAGCCATAATTAACTTGCAAATTTGAAATAATTAGAACAAATTAAAGGTATTTAACTTTGCCTCCCTAAAGAAAAATTCAAATTGCACCAAATGCAGCTTTAAATTATTCAAGTCTCAGAGGTCTCTGCTGGGTTTTTTCACAATGCCTTTTCTATGATGAGAATACCAATCTGCTTTTTGTCAGAAAGCATCCTATCAAGTAATTGTTCTTTGTGTCTAATAAATGACAGCTATTCTTCTTTGTAAAAGTATTTGAGTCTCTGAAGACTACATCAGCATTTCCATGGCATTTTAATTCAATAAAACAAAAGGTTAATGTTTTTCTACTTTTTAAGGAATGCAAATACTAGCACTATTCAATGGGTCCTAAATGACATTTAAAATTTGCTGTTCACTCTCTGCCAGGATATCGCGATACAAGGCTCAGACAAAATGGAAATAACATTCAAGGTGTGTTTTCCTTTGTTGGTGATGTACTTTGATATTCATAAGGAGGCAGCAGTGCTGAGACTTGCCTCTTTTCTAGTGATGCTACTCTACAACTCCTGCCTTAGTATGTAGGTTAGGTAGGTTAAACAGGTCTTTATTTAGACAGTCTTCTCTGTTGTGTAGTTTCAAGGAATAGCATGAAAATTCATCAAATATCGTGATACCCTGCAGGAAATCATACAACCATGATGCATTTGAGTAATACAATGGATCACTGGATTTGAAAATAGAGTAGGACTTACTTTGTTGTTTAATCTTTCTAGCTATATGTAACTGATCCCTTTGGACCATTTGTTTATTTTAAGTTTTCCAGGTTGTGATAGTCATGTCATTCATATTACTAAGTAACGATGAATACGTGAGTAAGTAACTATATTCTGAAACACTTTTGTTCCTTACCTTTCTTTTTTAATTTGGTAAATTGTTAACTATTGACTTTTTGTATCTCTCTGTATTATCCTTATTCCCCCTTTGTCTGCACAGCTCTCAGATTAAGTGTTTGTCATTT
This sequence comes from Galbula dea, assembly GCA_013399015.1. Classification (NCBI taxonomy): domain Eukaryota; kingdom Metazoa; phylum Chordata; class Aves; order Piciformes; family Galbulidae; genus Galbula; species Galbula dea. The sequence continues at coordinate 54,847 of VWZX01002926.1, read as the reverse complement.
TAATATTGGGCACTATCCTTACTTGAACAAAACTTCAGCATGAGCTTTATTTTATTAAATACTGAAGAACCAGGCTATGATTAAATGTTTACTGACAAACACAAGCAATTGCACTTGCTTTTGTTGTTTCCTCCTAAATGTGGTTCTGTAACTTCTTCTTGGTGTCTGTTTCAGTTTGAGTTGCCTCTGCCATAGCATTATTTAAACCAGAACTTGGTAGTCTAGAGGTAACCACACCATGTAAAAGTTATTGTAGTGAACCAGCTGAGCAATTGCCTCCTCATCTACAAGCCAAAGGTCAGTCTTCACAGAAAATCTCTAGGTTGTAATTGAATGTACTTCAAAAACTCAGATAGCATCCAACTAGTAATGACCTCACTGTTTTTAAATGCTGTTAATCATCCAAGTACAGACAAATGGAATAGCAAGTACTGTATTATCAGAGAAATCTGGCCAAGTATTACACTTTTAAGCCTCTTCAAACATTTACTTACTAGGGTCCAAACCCATCCGTTGCTGTACTCTGGGTTCCAGGAATTAGTTTGTTAATAATTTTATGTAATTCAAATAAGATACTAATGCAGTCCACCATAACTTGTAATGATACTTTGCAATATTATTAGTGGCCACAGAGTTTGAAGCCCTAAAGCGAAAGGAATTTATTCAGAGAAGCTTTATCCAACACTTCAGCCAGTTACTACAGGTCATAAGCCATTATATACTGTTCCACATAAATAATATAGGAGCAGTACTAATTGGGCAACGGATACAGTGGGCTCTCTTAGACAATGACTTAAACACCACATTGATTAGAAACTAAAATTTAGCTATAATTTAATAATATAAATATTAGGAACAGCATATATCTTCTTTTTTCCCAGATGTACAGTAACTTCAGTAGTGTACACTTTTTGCTAAAAGAATCTTGTGACTCAGCCTCCACAAAGCTGCATCCCAAATAATAGAAACTCAGTGGCAGTCTTTGGGTTGCCCATGTAAAATCGGTGCTTAAACAGGAAAAAAGATTTGGTCTTCTGTTAACTTATGAAAGTTGTAAGTCACTACCATGATTGCAAGCAGAACAGTATAACCTTTGGATGAATTGTATTCATTCAGGTGGATAATACAAAGTTTTAAGAATGTTTTTGATTGCTTTTTATTATAGTAACTGGGCTAATGACATACTCATTTTGGGAGTCCTCATTTAAAGCAATATTTGTTTCCCAGAGAGCAGGATTTGAAAGCAGTAGATTGTCTTTACTGAGAGAAAGATGGGTCTGCATAGCCTCCTGTCTTCCCAGAATGTTTTATAATTACCTGTGTCTGCAAACTGAAGTCATGCTGGCTCTGCTTCACCAAATTTGCCTCCTGGCTCTATCTGTGCAGTGTTTACAATCTTATGCTGAAGTTCATCCTGAACCATAATGGTTCTGGTCAGCTTTCTGTTTTCTTACTCTACTCAAACTACTGCACTTACTGCATTGGATACTCTCCCACCAGTTAGCTTACACATTCTCTATCCTGCTGTGTTCATTCATCTCCCCTCTTTTTGTCTCATCTATGCTCATCTTTTCTTCTTGGATCAATGTATCACCATCCCTTGAGGTATTTAAAAGATGTGTAGATGCAGTGCTTAGGGACATGGTTTAGTGGTGGATTTGGCAGTGTTAGATAAAAGGTTGGACTTGATAATCATAGATTCATAGAAGGGTTTGGGTTGGATAGGACCTTAAAGACCATCTACTTAAGGTCCTTTCAAACCTAAATAATTCTATGAATCAATGATCGGCTCCCCTTTGGCAAACCACAACTCCAGTTTTCTCTTCACATAATCTCTGTTTCCCCTTTATCCCAGCAAAATGAGCATTTCTAAAATTACTCTTTCTTCCAACCTTGGCTTCACTGTGCTGGAAAAGTACTTCCATATCTTCCTCTCACTTGTCCTGCGCTAAATACTTAGGAAATGCAGGACCTAATGCTTTAAGGAATGTACCAAATGCCAGAATGCTGCTAGCTGCTGGTAACCAAAGACTCTTGCTAAAGTAGGGTTGTAACTCTACAATCGTCAGGCATCCTGCTTTCAGATATTGTACATGGATTCAACAAGAGCTCAACTAGCAGCATGACACTTATACTTCTGAAGAGTGAAAGAGGTGGGAGAGGTCTGGATGTGGTATTAAAAAAGCTGAATGCATCATGGCATAGCATGATCTTTATTTCCTCCCAGTGTACCAGTGCTGAAACATGAAGATTATTTTCCGAAGACATTTCCATCAAGCAAAACCTGCAGAGCACCAGGGAGCAGTGGTGGGAAGAAAATGGTTGGTTGTGATGTAAATGTGGAAGATGGGCAAACCCTTCTGATGCAAACCAAGAGGGAAGGCACCAAGTCAAGAAAAGGTAAGGGGAAGCATACATATGTGACATTTAGATAGAGTGTGTATATATATATGTATGTATGTATATATTTGTTCAAGAGTATCAGTAAAATGCACAATTAAAGAGAGGATTGCAAGTTGCTTGAAACAACCCAAGAGACAGTAGCTATGTTGAAAATAATACAAAGCATAGAAAGCCTTGTAAATAACAAGTCATCTTCTTGGCTCATGTTCATGATGGAAGGAAAAAATAGCCCTTTAATCTCAAAAAGGTACTTCAACAGTTTTTTTTTCCCTTACCAGCAAGCAGAGACAATAAATGCAGTGGGGCTTGCTTTTGAAATGTAATCTTCTTCACATTCTTTTCCTCCCCATTAATGGTTCCACCATCACAACCTGGTATTTTTTCACACATGGGTGTTGAGCTAGAATACATTCTTAGTTTACTCTTAGCTTAGTACCTCCACTTAAGTTGCAGAGAAGCAGTCTCTTTTAGGAAGCGAAAGCATTGAGAACAAAAGCAGCTTGGATGTTTCTCTACTGAGCCTTGAACATAATCCTTGGTTCAATTATGAGCTAGCTTTTTTTTTTATTTAACTTGTCAACCAGTTTGCTGTATATGTCAGCATAAAAATAAAGAAAATGGCAAAATAAGAAGAAATGTGGTGCAGTTCTCAAAGGAACAAATAACTTCTGTTATTGGTTAAGACCGTACCAACATTAAAAAGCAGTCTCTGTGAAGAAACTTTCAAAAGGGTATCATCAGCCTGGACCCAAACAGTGGCTGAGGTTAATCTCTTCCAAGGCACAGCCACAAAAGTTGGAAGCCTGTAAAGGGCTTGTGTCCAAAAAAATCAATTTCTAATTTGAAACAAAATCATTTTTGACTAACAGGGGTTCAGGACCCATTACTTTTGCTGTATAGTCTGCTGACATTTCACACTTTCTGTTGTGCACGATGAATCCTAATAGTCATTTTATAACATTGCTACACCAATCAATTTAAGCAGGAGAAAGCCGTTACAATCCTGCAAAGTTTCAGGGGCAATTTTCACTGATGGTTTTCTTTTATGTTTTTTCAGCTATCATTATTTTTTTCTTCTCTTTTCCTCTTCTTCTCCCCACTCCTTCTCAATACTATAATGATGAAATTGAGATTTTTCACAGCTGGGTGATGGTTTTTGTTCCTTGGGTGGTGATAGTCCTCAAAAAGTAATTTATTTTCCATAGGTTCAGGGGAGGGGAACCAACCTGGCCTCTTTGTCATTCGTTCATTTCATTTTGTGAAGTTGCAAGCTATGCCTGGCTGTTGCAGGTAGCAACTGAGCTGCACCTATGCTGATTTAGTGATCACAGTGGTCAGCATTATATCTGAAGATGGTAGATATCTTTTGCACAACACTTAGCTGGGATTGGTAGCTTTGAAGATGTAGAACTGCATGGCGAAATTTAACTTGCAAACATTGGCACTTGCTGTGATACCAGATAAAGTTCAGAGAAATGCTTTCAAGCTGTGGAACAATCTCAGGTCTATTACTGATTTGAATGGCTTGTTTATCACAAGGCAAATTACCTAGCACTAATCACTAAAGTTGAAGCCTTCTGTATTTAGTACCCTTTTAATTGGCTTCCCTCTGTTATGTGTTTGGACTCTTTTAACAAGCATTCGCACATACTTGTGAAGTACTTTTTCCATCTTTGAGGATCACCACGGCACAAAGTCAAGTTTCTTAATTCTGCAGTGAAATTTTTAAAAGTGTAGCATTTGCCTTAACTGTGTCAGAGTGCTGAGCCAGCACCCCTGGTTGTCTGACTCAAACCTATTGTGTAGATATGATGTGATCCCTCTGCTGCACTGCATATACTTGAGCTCTGGCTAAGCAATGATATGTAGGAAAGGGGAATGACATCAACAAGATGACATCTTGAGGCGTTAAAGTTGGTGTTATTTAGCCACATACCTTAAGGTGGCCTTCTGGTCAGAAAGCAGCAGTGCTGGATGCTGTATACAGAAACAGAATCATAGAATTGTTACGGTTGGAAAGGACCCTCAAGATCATCTAGTCCAACCAAACATGTCCACCGAAAACTTCTTGACAGCCAGATATTAACCTATTGTCTCAGAGGTCTATTTTTCTCATGCCTTGATTTATCTTTTCTGTTTAACTTGTGTATTCTTCAGGATGTGGACTGTCTCCAAGCACACCTTAGTACAGTGCCAGTACTCATGTGGGCTTTTGGGTTCATTATATAATCTTCCTATACCACTGGAAATGGTGGATGTATCTGGGGGATGATGCAACTCATGATAGTGTGCCTCTACAAAAACACTGGCAGTTGTACCAGATTGTGATGTTGTCTCACCTACGTTTGTTTTCCTAGACTTTTGATTATGTATTTATTTACAAAATAAAATGATTAATTAGGAGACCATTCCCATGCTGGAATGATGGAAGGTTTACTGTCCACAGAACTACTCACTGACTGAGTTCAGTGAGTTTGAAAAGGGTGATTTCCTAGTAAGCCCACTTTTCCCTTCTCCTTTCAGATATTTGGTAATGGGGACAAGAGCATTGTTAATCTGGTCCCATCACCTCGTGAAGTGAAAGGGGCACTTCTGCTTTCTTCAGGTAGAGGCTTACTGAATCAGTTTAGACAGTCAGCTTTTATTCTCTTGTTATTTTTTGTCTCCTATTTGTTTGCTCCTTGATTTTTATCCTTGTGCTTTAGCATGTGTTTGTGACTTGTAGCCACATTGTTTTAGTTTTACCAGCAAAACTTTAAGCAGACAAAACTAGTCCTCAAGTCCTGTATCTTTTCAGCAGTAAATTTGTTTTTATTGGTGTCACCAGCAGCTATGTCAGTTTGTACTAAAACTTGCCAACTTGCCTAGTTAAAAAGCACTGGAGTACAGAAAAATACGTTTCTTTTCTGCCCTGGAAAATTTTGGTTTTGGGCTGGGAAACTAAATTAGATTCCATCCATTGCATTCTGCAGTATTGGGCACTTCATTTCTTTTTGAAGTCTTCCTCTTCACACCCATCCTGAAGTATCTCTATATTAAAACAAAGGCTCACTTTCCCTTTGTATCTCTTTGGGAGACATAACACCTGCATTATAGTGTATAGCATGCGTAGCTTTCCTTTCCATATGTAAAAGAAAAAGCCAGAGAAGGAAAATTATTTAACTAATAGAATTTGTACTTTTTCAGGGGCTGAATTTTCTCCATAGCGTTTGTTTTTCAGTAGCTTTTCTAATATAGCTTGTAAGGGATTCAGGATCTGAAACTTACTTCCTTAAGGGAACACTTCCCTACAACTGAGTAGAACAATTAGTTAATATTAGTGAAGGTTTTTTGAAGATGTGAAGTACAATATAAATGTTGTTATGAATATTAGTATTATTTAATTTATAAAGATTTCTTTTATGATTATCAACCCAGATTTCCCTTTGCTTACTTTCATCCCATTACTACTTGAACCAACCTCAACTGTATTTAATTCTTAGCATTTACACTTTCAAAATTGCTGACTTCTGTATTTCCCCACTCTCTTCATTTCAGTTGCCTATTTCTCAAACCGAAATATGCACCTATTTGAATTTTCTCAAATAAGTCTTCAATTTACTATAAATTATTCTTATACCAGGTTAACCAAAATGAAAATAATATTCTTAACATTACCTTTTAGAAGAAATCTATAATTGCTTTGGGGGTAGCTTGTCTTGCGAGCTTACATCTAGTTCATTTTTTGCTATTCTTTGCTACTCTAGGTTCTCTCAACTGGTGTCAGGATTTAGGTTATCACAGCATATATGAACTTCAGGTTTTTTTCCAGGGGTGAATGTGTCTTTTCTTTTTCCATCATCTGCAAGGTCTTCAGTCTCATACTGAGTCTTCCAGCACCTGCAAATCTAATTAATTTGCTGTCATTTGTATCCCCCCAGTTCTCTATGATTTTTCATAAATAATTCCCAGTCATTTCATAAATTCATTAACTAATTCCCTTTAGCCCTGAAATATGTATCCTTCAGACTAAAGAATTTGGTTTGGGTTTGGTTTTTTTTCCCTCATCAACATGGTCTTTACTTGGCAATATTCCTTTATTTTTTGGTATAGTATATTTAAAAATTATTAGTAGTTTGGCCATTTTAGGATTATTATTGTTTTAATCTTCATATATGCATAGAAATCCTTGCTCTGTGGTGTTGCTTTTTCTTCAGTTGACTTGTATGCCTTTTTCAGGATGTATTTTTAAACTTTTTTTTTCAGATATGCACTTATTCAAGATTTCTTTCTACCTCTGGTTTATGTCTTTGTAGGCTAAGAGCCTCACTATATTACTACTTAGTTCCTCTTGTTTTCCATTTCTACCCCTGATAATATTTTCAAACTTGGTCTTTGAACATTCCACTTCAGGCTATGTTGGCCACTCCAAAGTCCATATATTTTCTTTTTGAGAAATACATCTACTTTGCTGCGTATGTATTGTGTTGACACCATACCAGCCTTTTCCTATATTAGGAGTTGAATATACTCTCTCAAGCTTACCAGGTTTTTATTACTTCAGTATTAGTTTCTTGAAATCCAGCTGCCTCATTCCACTGTCACATGAAATGGTTTCTAAATATTTCTTATTCAATCATAAAGCTAAAAGTCTAAGGAAGAGGAGTCCAATCTTTATGTGCATGCCCACTTATACTTTAATCATGGATTGATGCACTATCAAGTTAACCAGGGGCACCCAGTCAACTTATAACCCCTTCATGTTTTTAAGAGCTCCATCACAAATACATTTAAAACATGTAGTTTTACTATATTGTATATATACATCTGTATATATATTATATGTATACAGTTATATACATCTTAAATCAATGCAGTATTTTAAATAATCTTATTCCCTTGAACATGTATAATTTTGTGCTGAAGCTGGAATTACAACCTTGTTGCACTGCTTTGTGTTTCAGCATGGGTGGTAGATAATGTTACTGTTCACAGAGCTGAGAAATATTTAGGCAGGACAGAATTGCTTAAAGAGCTAAACGCTCATTTTACTGTAAATTTTGCTGAGACTTGTATTTTTTCCTATACTTAATGTTTAGTTAAGTGATGTTGGTTGGAGAGAGCAAATAAGGCTAGATTAAAAAAGCCCAAATCCACAGGCTTTTGTGTAGTAGATCAGATTACTTCAAATTTGCCTAGTCCACTTACCTCTGACTATCTGTATACAAGTTGTCTAACTAAATACTGTCTGTAAGACCCACTTCTCACGTGGGAGGGTGAAAGGTAGAAGATGATTGGAAAATTGACTAGACCACAGCCTCAAAGGGTTGTTGTAAGTCCACATGACAGCCAATTGTTACTGATTAACTGCTTAGCATTAACAACCTGGACTGTGGGACAGGATGCACCTTTAGCAAATTTATAGACAACACCATCTGGGGAAGCAGTCAATATGCTGAAGGATAGGGCTTGGTATTCAAAGGGTCTTAAAAAGCTGGGAAAATGGTTTATGGAAACCCGTTTAGGTTCAACTAAAGGAAAAGCCAGTTGCTTCATCTGTGTTGGACCAATGTCATGTAACAGGACCAACTGGGTGCCGAAAACCTAGAGATTAGTTTTGCCAGAAAAGAACTGAGTGTGCTGCCAAACAGCAAGTTGAACATGAATCAGCAGTGTGCCCATGTGATGGAGTAACCAAACCTCAGACTACGCCATAGTAGAAAATTGCGTCAGCAGGTCGGTGAAGTGTCACTTCCCCTTTGATGATCTCTGATGAGTCTGGAGTCTGTATCCGTAGAGGGCTATGACCACTTTGGGCCTCCACATGGCGAGGAGAACATTGACCAACTGTAGGAAGTCTAGCAGTGACAACCAGGATAGTCAAGGGGCTGGAGCATGACTTACTGGGAGACGCTGAGAAATCTGCGTTTGTTCAGCCTTAAGAAGAGATGACTCAGGACCGATCTGCCTGCTTTCTTCAGCTACCTAAGGAGAAGGTGTAGTCAAGAGGGAATGAGACTCTTCTTGGAAGTTCTCTCTGCTCATGAACAACAGAGAAAAAAGAGACAATGGGGAAAAGTTACAACTCAGGAAATAGTCATTAGCTATACAGAAAACATTTTTCACTGTGAGGGAGCTCATACACTGGAACCAAGAGAAGTTACCCATAGAGGCTCATTTACTACCAGTGGAAACATTGAAAACCTAACTGGATAAGAGCCTTAAACCTGATTTTGTTGGTCCCACTTTGAATGGGTGATTGGGGTACATGGTCTCCAGACTTCGCCTTTCAACCTTAGTTATGTTGTGATTCGAGAGTTAATGGGAGGAGGGAAGGAGGAATGGACTAGTAGTTTTATTCTGTGGAAAGCAAAATACTGTTATTTACACTTGGAAAACTAACATCTGGTAGCCTGTCATGAGAACTGCATCTGTGAAACAAGATGAATCATGTGGACCACTGTAAGAAATTATAACAGAGCAAGTCTGTCAGACTTTGGGCAGTAAGATGAAGGCTGTAGAGTGTGACATATTCTACGGCTGTGATTCTGCGAGATCCTGAAATGCATGCTATGCACAGTACTGAACTGATGGGTTCTTTCATCACCATTTCGTTGTATATATGACACTCCAAAAATGTTGCAACTTTAGTGCCATAATTTAGTGCAATAATGCAGAATCACTATCTGCCCCAAAATTACTAGCTTCTAAGTCTGGCTTGTTTTTACTTCATTCCACAGGGATAACTTCAAAACCTAGAAAGGACGCAGCCACATCTCCTGTGCTGACAGGCAGCAGCAAAGAGCTTGCAACGACAGCCACATCACAAATCCAGCATGACACTTCACGGTAAGCCACTAGGTAATCTCTGATTTAAGATTCTGCAAACACGCCTATCAAATTCTCATAGATGCAAGGAAGTGGCTGAATTTCTATGGTATTTCATGTTAGCATGAGCTGGCTAATATAAACTAAAAACTGCCATATCATTCTGACATTTATGGTAAGCATTAAATTGCTTGTTAGGGTAAGAAAAACAGGAATATGCCAAGTTCTAACATTTTAATTTTACTTAGATTTTGAACAGAATGTATTTTATGTTCCAATTCCTGACACATTAAATACATTTGTAATTAATTTGAATGGATAGTGTTGACCCTTGTTAGGTTTTAAATCCACTCGAAGATTATAATCCTCATGTATTTTCCCCACACCCCCTATTTTATCAAATGGCATTTCTTTTAAAAATTTCATACCAGGGTTATTTTATCTCTAGTGACAAACAACAAATCGTAGTAAGTCAGCAATTCCTGATTATACTACATATCTGCACTAAATGCACTGCAAAAGGACCATTATCACTTGTGCTCCAATGAAGAAACAGAAAGCAGCATTGTTGTTACTCTTAAAAGTCTAAAACCAACTTGCCTTCTTTAGGCAGGATTACAGTTCTGGTGGTAAGTACCTAGAAAAATAACATACATTCCCTGGTTTTCTTTATTATATACCACATTTTCTTGTAGCAAAATCGTTCATTAAGCAACAGAGTAAATGCAGATTAGGGTATGAGCCAGCATGCTTTGATTGCCGGCATAGCTTCACTGGGGGCAGATCATGCCTAAGAAATGTGGTGACCTTCTGTGATGGGATTACAGTGTTGGTGAACAAGGAAAAAGCAACTGACATCACCTACCTGGACATGTGAAAAGCATTTAACACTTTACTACACAATGTCCTTGTCTCTAAGTTTGAGAGATATGAATTTGATGGGTGGACCGCTCAGTGGATAAGGAATCAGCTGGATGGCTGCACACAAAGACTTGTGGTCAATGGATCGATGTCTGAGTGGAGACCACTGATGAGTGGTGCCCTTCAGGGGCTGGTGTTGGGACTGGAGCTGTTTAACATCTTTGTTGGTGACTTGTGCAGTGGGACTGAGTGCACTCTCAGCATGTTTGCTGATGACACTAAGCTGTGTGGTGCAGTCAATGTGCTGGAGGGAAGAGATGCCATCCAGAGAGATCTTGACAGGCTTGAGAGGTGGGCCTGTGTGAACCATGTGAAGTTGAACAAGGCCAAGTGCAAGGTTCTGCAGCTGGGTTGGGGCAATCCCAAGCACAGATGCAGGCTGGGCTATGAGCGAATCGAGAGCAGCCCTGAGGAGAAGGACTTGGGGGTCTTGATGGTTGAAAGACTGAATATGAGCCAGAAATGCACTTGCAGCCCAGAAAGCCAGTGACATCTTGAGCTGCATCAAAAGAAGCATGGCCAGCTGGTCGAGGGAGGTGATTCTCCCCTTCTGCTCTGCACTGGTGAGACTTCATCTGCAGTACTGTGTTGTGCTTTGAGACCCCCAACATAAGAAAGTTATGAACCTGCTCAAGTGGATCCAGAGGAGAGCTACGAAAATGACCTAGGGGCTAGAGCACCTCCCCTGTGAGGACAGGGTGAGAGAGTTGGGGTTGTTCAGCCTGGAGAAGGCTCCAGAGGGACCTTAGAGTGGTCTTCCAGTACTTAAAGGGGACTTATAGGAAAGATGAGGAGGAACTCTTTATCCGGTAGTGTAGTGATAGGACAAGGAGCAATAGTTTTAAACTGAAAAAGGCTAGGTTTAGATTAGATAGTAGGAAGAAATTCTTCATCGTGAGGGTAGTGAAACACTGGAACAGGTTGCCCAGAGATGTTGTGAATGCCCCATCCCTGGCATTGTTCAAAACCTTGTTGGGTGCAGCTTTGAGCAATCTGGTCTAGTAGAAGCTTTCCCTACCTATGGCAGGGGGGTTGGTCTATAAGGTCCCTTCCAACCCAAATCTTTCGATAATTCTATGAATTTTGCAGCACTAGGTAGATGACTGTGTAGTGGGATAACAAGAATGTACAACTGTTCATAAGAAGAGCTAAATGTTTTTTGGGAGAATGAGAGGCCTTCAGTCAGAGTTAACCTTCTCTTGGCCCAGTGGACTAGGAAAATATATGCTTGATATACAGGGACGGCCCTGTATTCTTGGCAGCAGCTAGCAATTTATTTCTGTCTTCTGAGAGAACTTGTGATATATAGTAGGTGAAAACACACTATCAATATTGACAAATTTATGCTTGCTTGCTTTGGAAACACTTTTTTTTTCTTTTTTTTTGAAGGAAAGAATGATAATTCTGGGGGGATTTCAGAACTGATATTAGATTGGACTCTTATTTCCCACAAGTAACTGCATGTTAAAACAGACACCACAAGATTGCCTAAGCATTTCTCTTAGAAGCAAGGGTTACCTTTGCAAGCCAGCAATATTAGATAATGAGTGTGCAAAGATACTGCTTGTTACTTTCTAAAAGTGTTGAGACTCCTTTCAAACACTAAGGAGCAGGTATAATTATTCACATTATACAACTGAACAGAAAAAGGAATTTTATTCAAAAGGACTGATGGTCCATTCTTTTCCATACAGGGGAGTAAAATATTTGTTGACATGCGCTATTAGAAATCATATCAGATAGAGTGATCAGTAAAACGAGTCTGATTAGCTGTCATTCTTAAAGGTTTATTTTACCAATTAATTGATGAAATTATGAAAAATCCTCAATTTCCGAGGTGCTCTGTCCCACTCTTCCTTGCTTTCTTTCTCTCCATTGGTGCTATAAGTATAATTGACCAATTTAAGAAACCATGTTGTGCTTTTCCTTACTCATGACCTTCTCTAATTGAAAATGGTAAATGGGCAAGTATTTCTGCAGAGACCTAAAGCTGATCCTATCCTTCATCAAAAAACCTGCTTGGGCAGCAGGTCAGTCTCAATTTATCACTGAATGGTTATAAGCTTAGACTGCAGGTTTAACTAACTAAATGAATCAATATTGAGAATTACTGCTGCTTTTGTGCCACTGAAGTTACGGTTTGTCAGCATGTTTGTTATAATCTGTGATTTTGGGGGGGTTAACAGCTTAACCACAACAGTTGGCATGGACCTGAAACTTACAGCACAAAGCCCTAGCCTAGGAGCAAATTTATTTATCAGCAGTATGTGTAAACCTAATTACTTTTGACTATTTAAATTTATAGGACTAGATTCAACTCATGTTTATGCCAGCTTTAACTAGCACAAACCCTGGCACCCAGCAGTAGCAGCAATGGAAAGCCTGCCAGGGAGAAGGTGTTGGAAAATGACAGAAGCTCCCTGCCAGCACGAGGCATCAGAGTGCTAGCACAGCTTCTAGGGAGAGCTGGCTGGGTAAGCAGGCATGGCAGGTAGAAGACGTGTTGGCTTGATAGCCTGTCTTCACAGGGCTCAGCCAGAAGCGTCATTGTGTTACAGCTACCTGCTGCTTGAGGAAGAATTGCTACAGTCCTACTTTCTTCTCTTTGGGGTGAGTCATGTCTGGTTCAAGAAATAAGTGTCCCTGGAAGGCAAAGGTGTTTGCATTGAACGCCTTAGTGCTAGACCTGTGGAAGGCCAGACTTGCAGAAGGAATGTACACAAGATAGTTTCAGTGATATCTCTGAAAGAAAAATAGCATTTTTTTATCTGGCATCCTGAGCTGAGGAAATACTGGATTTGTTTGCCCATCATGCTTCTACGTGTGCCTGTCACTGCTTTTTGTAATACAGCCAAGCATTGCATCTTTGCTTATCCAGAGTTCTTAAGCCAAATGTCTGCACCTGCATGGGCCCCATGAAATTATGTTCACGGCATGTCTGGAAAGCTTTTCTACTCCATGTGCTTATTTATTTTGACCAAATCCAATATATTTGGAAAAAAAATTACAAGCATCATCGGGGCTGGGCACATTTGGAAGAGTAAGATTTTTTCCTTATCGCTAAAGCAGAGTTCCTCTGACTGTCTTTACAGTGACCAGGGATATCTTTTTCATAACTGTTACTTGCTTGGAAGAAAGACTCTGGGTTTTGGCTGTGAGCTGGAAGGAAGTTGGAAAGGGGAAGTGGTGACATTTGTATGCTTTCATTTAGTAATGAAGAAGTTTTTACATAACATAGATCTTACCCTAGTTATAATCAGGTCTTGATTTAGGCAAAACGAGTGTTATGTTGCAAAACAGAAGTGAAACTGTTCTAAACCGAAGCATAAAGCTATTCTTTTTGGGGTTTTTTGGTTTTGTTTTCATTTTTAAATGTTTCAAATTGTGCCTTGTGAAAGACCATTTAATTTGATTACAGCCCTGGTGCAATTGTTAGGCTCTCCCCATGCAGAAACAGTTGTGGTGTTCGAGTTTGGCACAGTAAGTCCAATAACACTGCAGATAATCAAGCACTTAAAAAAACATGGGCAAAGGTTGTTCTTCACCATGGAAACAGACAATTCGTCTGTAACATTTTCACATTTTTCAGTTTGGGTATCTAAGAAGTGAATTTAAGAACAGTTATAGATAAGTTAAGAGATTGAGTGATAGTCTAGGATTTCAGCATTAAGCATGTGTTTTCCTGCAGTTTTAAATCAGAGCCTTAGTGCTAGTTGAATGCGTTGTCTTGGAGAGAAGCTTCTTGTAGCCATTAAAATAGGTGATTTAGAAGTTCCTGCAATATAAATACTGTATTCAAGCTATATTATTATCTATTAGGCTGTAGTGGCCTGTTGGAATTTTACAAACAGGTTGTGTGGTGTAAATTAGAGTTTAGGGACGTTTTAAAAATGAAATTATTTACCCAATTGCCCAGCACATCTCAGGTGAATGTGTATTCAGGGACTTTTAAGCAAATTAATATCTGATGTAAAATGTAATCTGCAGAGACGTATACTTAATAATGCACACTGGAAGTCTAGAGTAGATCTGTAATGCTGAGTATTAGGAAATGCAACAGAGGTGAGTCTTCAGCTTTTGCCTTAGTTATGTAGTAGGTGCCTTTCAGGTGTGTGCATGTTGGATGCTTACATGTGATTATACTCCTAAGACAATGCTATGAAGTTCCTTCTACTGTAGAATCCAAGCAAGCACTGCCAATGAAATAGATTTTGGGTTTGCTTTTATTTTTAAACCTTAGGATCAGACATCATTGAAGATTCAAAAGGAAGATGAGAAAATTTTCATTCCAGATCTAACCTTGGAACATTTGAAGGGATTAAAAGTATCTTTGAACTGGGGTAGTGAATTAGGTGCTGAGCTTGGTCAGAGATGCAAGTTTTGTCTACTCTCTGAGAAACTCAGCCAGCAGCACAAAAGGTCCAATGTAGTTCCATATGCAAGTGATAAAACCAGACATTGGCAAATTAATCTCTCTTATTCACAGTGTAGGTTGTTAATTGTTCTCTCTGCTGGCTGTCGATATAATGTGAAATTTTCATTCCCCATTCAAGATGGAAAAAGTTGTGGCTGAAAATGTTAACATTTGCATTTTTATTTGTTGATTTATTTAAAGGACAGCCTCTCTTACAGCAATCCATCACTCAGTGACACCCCAAATATGAATAATGTATTGTAGACTTGCGGTTACAATGTGTAATAAGTGCCAGAGACAGTGGAAGAATGTTAACTATGTTGCAAATGTAATATTTATTGACTCATAGTTTATTGCTTTCGAGGTTCAGTAATACTGACCATAGGACATTAATATCACTTATCTTGATTTTAGTTGGGCACCTCTGTATGTAGAAATAACCCATCTATCTCGTACTTACAAAATAAATGTGAATTTTACAGCACTTTGTAAGAAGTGCATTATAGGTTTCTTTGCTAAGTGCTCACAGTTCTCCTTTTCTGCCTTCTCATTTACTTATATATGACATTGATCCCACTCCAATTGCCTGACCCAGATGGTGTGCACCTCAGCACTCTTGTAAAGGCTTTATTTACTGGCTGAATTATAATCTTGTGCCTCTGATGGTGCTTGGACCAGGTCTCTCTTCCTTTTAAAGACCAATATCAAAATATATCATTAGTTTTCTACTTGCTTCTGTCTGAAAAGACGATGTCTGAGAGGCTAAAATAGAGATGATGTCTCTTTTGGAAAGACGTATACAGCAAATCTGAATCATCTGTCTTTTAGAGGATCACAAGTATCAAAAGTGTTTAATTAGGTCAACAGTTGTTATTATGGACATGGCTTTTATTTGCAGACAAATTTTTAAATAATGAATAGAAATACCTTAGAGCATTTTCAGAAGATTAACATTTAAAAATCATTGGGTTTGAGAACCAAAATTTTCTTGATAATCTGTATAGACAAAATTAGCAATAAGGCCATGCTGCAGTAGCAAATCAATCAGTAGTAGTCATTCCCATCTTCAGTACTTGCTTGAGTTTTGCTTCAGAAACTGATACAGACTGCGCAAATGCTATTCCTTATCTATGCTGTTTGCTTATAATGGCTAAAAGCTTTGAAGTCTCAGGGGTGAAATGCAGACGTGAACTTGGGACTGGGATCAAAACCAAGTTTACCAGTGAAGATTTCAAGACTGTGTTGAAATCAGATTTCACCTGTGAGGCCTGGCTCTTGGGAAACTTGGAATTGGGCTCAGCCATGAAAATGATAAGCCTTGATCATATTTTGTGTTGTAGACATCAAGTAAATTTTGAAATGACATTCTATATTTCCATTTGAGGTTTAACAAATTTAACACATCATTGGCTTCTTTTTTTTTTTTTACTGTGTGTAAAAGGAACAACTATTTTTTTGTCAAAGTAGCCTACCCAATAGCTGCTTTGCAGTAGCAGTTTTGGTGTATCCATTGCTAACAATGTAAATCATTCTGGGATATTCTGACTTGCGGTGCAAAGGGTTTATTGTTAATTAGCAACTGTTGGCTGTAATTGTCACCCTCGTTAAAATGCAGAATTATGTATTTCTTAGTTATAAATAACCTTTCTAATTGTACTTGATGTATGCCAGTTTAATTAAAATGTACACTTGGAAACAGGCAGATATTTGCATTAATCTAGCACTGGATCTTTGAGTCCCTTTTGATTGTCTTTTATTCCAAAATTGACTAGTTGGGGAAAGTCTGTTACAGCTACATATCCTTTGTATCCTTTTCATGTTTTTTTTTTAATCCAGCTCCGTGGATATGACAGGATTTTTTATTAAAATAAGGGAACAGATTTTTGTGGAATGTTCAGTGCAACAGAAAATATGTGAGTTTTGAAGTAGTTGACAAGGTTTCCATCATTCAAAAGTATGACAATAACTCGATTGTAGTTTGAAAGTAATAATAAGCACAAGAGAATAGAGTATAGGTCATATTACAGGCTGACATAACTCTTTGTCTGCTTCTTACCATGCTTTTAATTGTTATCTTAATTAATTTATAAAATATTTTTCCCCCTATGCTTTTGCAGGTTCTCAAATACTACGTCGAATGATAAGTGAATGTTCGTTCATTGGATGTGATTCCTGTTTGTATTTGTAATCTCAGCAATGAAAAATTAGGCTCAAAATAATTTCTTGAAATTTTTTTATTTTTAAAAATATTTTCAGGCTCCTTCCATGCTTTGCATTACTCCTTTATCAAATAATCTGATTTGACAATCTTCCTCCACTGATACTCAGATTGCTCCTCATTGTAGCTTCTAAACATGTTATTGGAATTACTCTGATGGCACTTTCTACAGAGGTCGGCAAACTAAGACCAGTCTTAGTCCCTCTCATCATGAGTCTTTTAAGGAAATGTTCTGCATGGTTGTCTTCCTAGCACTGTGGTCAGTTTTCTGCTCCTTCTCTTTCAAAGGAGTTCCCTCTGTTTTTTGTTTTGTTTTGTTGGATTTTGGGATGCAAGGAATGAATTAATTATATATACAGAGCAATTACATCTGACTTTAAGAAGCCATTCTCCCAAAAGATGGCTCTGTCATACTTCCACCATGTTGCTTATGTGTTAATGTATTCCACTTTTACTCCCTTCTTCAACTGCCTAAACTCTTCAGGCTGTAAATTCTTCAGGGCAGGATCCTGGCACAGTACTCACAGTGCTTGGTTGGTCTGTGTAATAACAATGATTAACTGTGATGCTAGTATAGTTAGGATGGAATTAATCTTACTTATCGTGAGATAACTGAGCTGGTTACCCTAAGCTCCTTTTATGGTTGATAACTTATTTTAGAATGAGCTAAATCATCTTTTGGTGATCCCTGTCATCTCATGGGCTTGGAGTAACATACACTGACACCTTATCCCTTTTGTAGCTGAATATGTGTAAACAAAAATACATTGTTTGTTATTCATATTTTGTTTATGGATTGGAGGCAAATGCAGGGTTGACCTGTATGCTGCATGGTCAGTGCCTTGATTCTTAATGCAGTTTTAATGCTCTCATTATAAATCAAAGGGCTTAGGTACTGAAAGCTCTTGGAAAGGAGGAGGATAGGTGTGAACGTACAGCACCTTTCTTAAGTATAACGTGATGTGGTAACATGTTTAATAAAAATTGTGGTGATGGAAGGATGGGAAGGATGGAAGTTTGCTTGCTTTGGAGAATCCTTTTAAGAATCATAGAATCATAGAATGGCCAAGGTTGGAAGGGACCTCAAAAATCATCTAGTTCCAACCCCAATGCCATGGCCAGGGACTCCACACACTAGACCAGGTTGCCCAGGGCCATATCCATCCTGGCCTTGAACACTGCCAGGGATGGGGAATCCACAAACTCTTTGGGCAACCTGTTCCAGTGCCTCACCACCCTCTGGGTAAAGAACTTTCTTCTAATTTCTAGTCTGAATTACCCCTTTTTCAGCTTGTATCCATTCCTCTTGTCCTATTACAATCTGACCAGCTAAAAAGTCTCTACCCTTCCATCTTGTAATCCCCCTTTAAGAAGTGACATGAAGTGGTGACATCCCGTAACTCAAACAGAGGTATGTGGTTCATACTTCATAGGTGACTGTAGTGTTTCTGAGGTGTGGGCAGGTCCTTGCACATTCGTGTCCCATCTCTGCTAGTCCAGCATACAGAACTACAGAATGATAGGAGTTGGAAGGGACCTTGAAAGATCATCTAGTCCAAACCCCCTGCCACAGTAGGATTCCCTAGACCAAGTCACACAGAAGTGTGTCCAGACAGGTTTTGAATATCTCCATAGAAGGAGACTCCACAACCTCTCTGGGCAGTCTGTTCCAGTGCTCTGGCACCCGCACTGGGGAAAAAATTTCTACGTGTATTCACATGGAATGTCCTATGCTTCAGCTTACAACCATTGCCCCTTCTCTTGTCTCTGGGCCTCACTGAGAAGAGCCTGACCCTATCCTCCTGACACACACCCTTCATATATTTAAGCATAGATGAGGTCACCCCTTAGTCTCCTGTTCTCCAAGCTAAAGAGACCCAGCCCCCACAGGCTTTCCTCATAAGGAAGATGTTCCAGCCCCTTCATCATCTTGGTGGCTCTGTGCTGGACTCTTTCAAGTAGTTCCCTATCCTTCTT
>VWZX01002926.1:9740-35356 GCA_013399015.1 Galbula dea | reverse complement strand
GTCTGAGGCTCCTGAGGACAGTCTCGAACAGTATAGACAGAGACAAAGAAGGCCTTCAGTAACTCCACCTTCTTTGTATCTTCTGTCACCAAGGCACCCACCTCATTTAGCAGTGGGCCTACATTGCCTCTAGTCTTAGTTTTTTGGGCAATATATTTGAAGAAGCCCTTCCTATTGTCCTTGACCTCCCTTGCAAGGTTTAATTCCAGAGAGGCCTTAGCTTTCCTAGTTGCTTCCCTACAACCTCTGACAACAGTCTTGTACTCTTCCCATGTCATCAGCCCCTCCTTCCATGTCCCATAGAATCTCTTCTTCCACTTCCGCTTGCCCAGCAGTTCCTTACTTAACCATGCAGGTCTCCTGGCTCCCCTCCTCGATTTTCTATGTGTTGGAATGCTGTGATCTTGACCTTGAGGAAGTGGTCCTTGAATGTTAACTTGTGCATCAGGAGATGTTCACAGCAGAAAAGACACAACTCTGTCTTTTCAATCTTTTGCATTTGATGAGCTGTATACTTACAAAAGAAATTCATGCCTTTCTGTCACTGAAGGACGTTAACCAGGGCATTATACTGGTTGTTTTGACCCATTTCCAGTTTATAATGGACTTTTTTATTTCCTTTCATGATACTCTAATTTGCTGCCTCAATAAAGACCTTCAGCTTTTGGTTTTGCTATCATGAATAGCATTGTATCAGCAGTGAATGTCATCTCTTAATTTGTCCTTCCTTTAGGCCACATAGGAATACATTAGAGGGTTCAGGCCCCAGCAGGTATCTGTGAGACTCCACTGATGACCTCCCTGGCCACTTTACAGCAGACGAATTGTAATATTTTGTCTTTATTTCCTGCCTTTTAAGTAGTTATCTATCCATTAATGGATTTTCCTCTTAGTTTATGACAAATTTTAAGTCTTATGTGATAGATCTGCTAGAAAGTTTTTGGAACTCCAGATAGGCTGTGTAAATTGTATTTTCCTTTTTGAGATACCTAATAATTCTACAAATCTAGTAGAGGTCCTCAGTGAGTTAAGTCTTAATAGAAGGACTCAGTGATTATTGATTCTTTAATTTCTGTTAGTCATCTTGTTCTAAATATCAGGCCTCTTTTGTGGATTCCTGCATAATTCTAGATCACTTTAAAAAAACCCTACATTTGCACCAGAATTGAGGTAGTTTTAGGCAATTAGTTACACGCTACAATTGATAGCTTTTTCTTTCCTGAGCTCCTTCAGAAGTTTAAGGAAGTACCAGTTGATCCCAGAAATTTATTATTGTTCATTTGTGATGAATTGCTCTGTAATGTATTTATACAGCATGTCAACTTGAGACAGGTCTTCCACCATGTCCTCTGTGGCTTCAGAAACTTCCTAACTTCCTACACAAGGTGTATGTGTCAGCTCATTGTGCTTTTCTGCTATGGCTTTATCATCCTTACATGTTCCTCTGTAAGTTTGTCTCTTCTGGGCTTTAACAGATACTCAGAGTTCTTATTTTCTATATATTTAATGTGGGATTTGTTAAGGGGCATTATTCTTTTAGCATGATAACCCTTAGTCTTTTACTGGAATTTATTGTGGGGTTTGGTCTTGTGGGATTTTTTAGGTTGTGGTTTGGTTCTTGTTTGTTTGTTTATTTTCTTGATCTATCAGGTTTTTATTTGCTATTTATTTATTTGGACCTGACTAGATACAACTGTCTCCTTTACTGTTCCAATTAAATGATATGATTCCATTTCATCCTTCTGAAGTCTTTCTTTATAGCTTGTGTTTCCTTTTTTGGGGACCTAATGTGAATATTAGACAAATGTGTGCCATTTGCAAACATTTTTAACCTTTTACCTGCCCTTTTTCATTTCTTTGTAACAAACTTTCTTGGTTTTATACTGTTTCCACTTCTGAAGTGAAAGACTGCTGTAGAGCATTTTTTTCTCCTCCAACCTGTTGAATCTAAGTATGTAGAATATGTTGTTGCTCTTTGGTCGTCATATCCAAGCAGTGCAGTGGACCACTCGCAGATGTGAGAGAGATTTTTGTGGGATGAACAACACAACAGAATAAGACTCTTCAGCTTGGAAAACAGGCCTCTGTGTTTAGGATATTATTAAGTCATGAAATCAAGTGTGACATGCAGAAAATGAGAAGGGAACAATTCTTTGTCTTGTCTACAGAAGAAACTGGTGGCCATCATACAGCATTGTGAGATGACATAGTCAAAGCACACTGCTTTTAGATAGAGATTAGAGGTCCAGTTATCTTGTATTCTGACTCCTTATTGTTATTGTGTTCTTAAGTCTGGAAACTCAAGAATGTCATTGTAGTTTTCTTACTAATACAGCTTTTTAGGTAAAGCCATCCATAATATATGAATTATAATAATGATTTTTAAATAACTATATGCTCATCTCTTAATTTCCTTGTTAAGACATTTGTGATATCTTAAACCCAGTATCTGGGTTTAATTCTCAATCTTACATCGTTAAACATCTGGAATTCATTCAACAGTACATAAGAATAGCATATTCCTGCCCTGTTTTTTTCTGGGTAGGGTAATAAAATAAACAAGATATATTCCACATTTGGGAAGGGAAAGTCATGATACTGTTTCATTGTAAAGAATATTGAACTGTTAAATATGTTTTGGTTTTGTAAACTTTCCAGCATGACTTTTGTGAACCCTGGATAAGGTAACATACCTTCTAGTTTTTGGGTACAGATTTGAAGGAAACGGAGTTGATGGTGTAGCCCCTTCTTACAGATCTTTGTGTAAGCTGGTTGCAGTAATTTTTACTGTAGATGTGACTTTTTTCTCTTCCTAGGCAAGATTTCCTTTTCAAAAGCACACACTGTTGCATGTTCTTAATTTTGGCATTGTGATGGGCAGTGACCAGAGCACTGAAGTTACCTTCTCAATGTTTACATAACCATAAACAGTATCTTAGGTTTGGTGAGGGGTTTTTTGTTGGTGGTTTTTGTTTGATTGGGTTTTGTCTGTTTATTTCTGTTGGATTTTTGATTGTTTGTTTGTTTTGGGTTTTCAAACAATTTATTTAATTGTAGATAATGATTATTTTGGCATTTAAACTTTTCAGTGTGAGATGCTTCTAGCTACTGGGTAATTTGGGGTCTTGTATAATAAATCTGATCCATTGTATGTTGTTTATGAGGCAGTACCTCATTTATGGCCCTCTGGGGGAAAAAACAAAAAAATAACAACAACAAAACAACCCCAAAACTAGAAGAAAAAGTTAAATTACTTCCTTTAGTCTGAATGTGTTGAGAGGAAAATATTTTGAAAACGTGCTGGAAAATTAAGTCTTTTATGAAAATAATGTTGTATTTTTTTCTGCCATGTACAAAGCTACCTTTGCCTATTATAATAGTGGAGCCTTAAGTCTTATTTTTCTTCTTTGGTTCTTCCCACCTGTAAGTTTTAAAGGATTTTGTTACGATACATACAGTTGGAGAACACAGTGAAAACTATCTAGTTGAAGATGTTCCTGCTTATTGCAGTTGTTGGAGTAGATGGCCTTTAAAGACCCTACCAACCGTATGATTCTACAAAAAAAATTGCTTTTAAAGTTTTTATCTGTAGAAAGAACAACCAAAGGCATTCTAGAGTATTAATATATAATTGATGTATTTAAAATATTTTAAAGGAGATTTTCAAAGACCCTATGCTATTGTACTTTTAACTTTCATTTTTGCTTCATCTGCATTGAATCATCTTTTGCTACTTAAAACAGAAATTGGATTTATTGAAACATTTCGGTTCTGATTATTTTTTAATAAAGATGAAGAAGTCTAACCTAATGAAATCACTTGAATGAAATGAGAAAAATTTTTAAAAATTAATAGGCTGAAGACTTGATGATTTTAAGTCACATTTGGCTGTATGTTTCTTTGTGTGTACAGTCTCGGATCAGCAGAGTGAGAAACATGCAGTGCAAGGAGCGACCTTTGCACTGTTTGACTTTCCTTGACTTTTCCAGAAGGCTTACTGGAAACACATTACCAGTAGTTCTTTGTGTGCATTAACTTCTGTGCCTGTGATCACAAAATTGTGGTTGAAGATGAGCAGTAGTACTGAATTCAGATATTTTCCCTCTGTAGTTCAGATATATGTATTTTGTAGAATACGTGCGTGTCTGTCAGTCTACCAGGTGTCTGTGAAACATTGTAATGTACAAGCAGCTTTATGATTTATGAGTTTGCAGACTTCTTCGTACTCTCAGAAATTAAATGCTTTCTGTTCCATGCCAGTTATCTGATAATCCTCTGTTGCACTATGTAGGTATATTTGTATTATAAAGGATGATGTCTGTAGATTGCTTTGCAAGTCTCCAATCTGATGTGGTGTATTTTTGTAATAGTGTCTGTGTCCCTGCATGTGGATCTGCCTGGAATTTTTCAAGCTTCACCCTTTTTCCAATAACCTTGTGCTTACTGAGCAGCCTGTGTTCTTCCAGCACTGCATTTTCTTCTTACTGTTACAGGTGAAGCGGTTCCTTCAAGGACTTTAACAGTTCTCCACCTGCTTCTCATCCCAGTTTCTGCTTGACTCTGAATTGCTCTGAGTATCTATGTTGTTATCCATATGCTTAGAATTTGGAACCTGCATATCTGCCTTGTTTGTGTTCAACAAACTGACCTAGTAAGAGACATGTCCTCTCCCTCCCTCTTCCTTGGCAAGTTCAAATCTTCAAGTCTTCTTTTTCCTAGCTCCTAAAGGCGTCTCAGCATCTACATTTCTAGGTGTGAAAGAAAAGCGTGCTTTCTTAAAACAACCATCAGTGACATCTAGTTACTACTGCAATGAGTATCTTAAGGAACATCTAGCTCACTGGAATGTGTAGGCCTATTGTAATTATTCCTACAGTTTTCTTGCTTTTACATATTCTGTTTTGTTATGAAGTTTTTAGCAGCAAACCATTTCTACCAGGGCATAAACTGTAAGATCACATGACATTGACTTTACTCAGACCAAAAGATTTTTTGCCAAGGTTATAGCATTGTATCATTACTTCATTGTATCTGGGTGAAAATTTTAATTTCACGCCCTGTGGATTTCACTGTCTCTGTGCACTCTGCCTGTGCTGTTGCATTGAATGGTTAAGTCACTGGGTCACATATATTTTGTAATGTTTGGTGTTTTTCTTTTTTAAAATAAGAATTTTGTTCCCTTTGAAAGATCTTGCTGTAAAGTTAGCTGGGATTTTCCACCAGAGAAATATCTGAAAGCTTAAAATGAACATAATAAATATGTTTCCATTAAGTTTCTTATGATGTGGCTATGACCTTCTTATTCAAAAAGAAAAAATATGTATGGGGTTGTATGTTACACTGTGATACATTTATTTATGAATAAATGCAAGTATGGAAAAGTAGTATGTGGGAAAGGGAGGGAAAAGCCTTGTTTAAATATGTCATCAGATTTCCCATGCATCCTGGTTTTAAAAAGTTTAAAAAGACTTAGAGTCAGTCTCTTGAGCCATCAAATGCTCTGCCTTATTTTGTAGTGTATCAATTACCTTATGTAGTTTCTAACAGAAATGTGAAACATCCGTATGTGTATGGTTATCAAAAACTAATCCTGCAGAGCCTGAGTTCCTCTTTGCTAGTTACTGCTGGGAATGAACAAACTAAAAGTTCTCTTCCCTGCCAATCTGTTCAGGTACCGAAGGTAGGTGATTTATCTTGATGGGATGCCTCCCACTTGTGTAAAGTTTCTGGAAGAAGTTGTTAGTGTGCAGTGAATACAGCCAAGGGACACCGGTCCCAGGTGTGTTGTACTCCATGCTTTACTGCTGTTTTTTAATGTAGGATGCCTTCTAACTTGTTACTTTCACAGTGTCAAGCCTATTCAGTGCTTGTGTCCCTGTGAAGCTTACCTACTTTGCCCCATGGTATGCTCTTGTGCTGACTGCATGGAGCTCCAGCGGTGACCCCACTTGAACATACTAAACCAGCTACTACCAACAAGCTGTATTTTTTACAGCTACTGTTTTATCTCAGTGGCTTGTCTTGAATTATGTATCTTCATCTTAGATGTATGAAATCTCAGTTGATTTAAAGATTGCCCCAGAGAGTTCAGCACACCTGGAAATGAATGGAGCAGGAGATAGTCCCAACCCTTCTACACCAAGTGCTGAGTAGGCAGTTTTATAGTAGTTGAGTATTGGTATGCAACTTTTTATGAGAGTGTTGTTTCTTCACATATGGTCTGCATCCAAGCAACCAATACATTGGAATATCAAGTACTTAGCTCAGTTGCAACATTTGCTCTCAGGCAAATCAGGGTGAATGAGTTCAGATACAGAGCTGGTGAAAAGTGGGATTGTTGTCTATTCTACTAGGGCTAGGCATCAAAGATTTCACTAGATAAGGTACCCAAAATGGTATATTCCTCTCACTGGGAAATGAGTAGAACAGAGCAAGTGAATGCAAATCTGTTCTTTTTGAAGTCAAACATCTGACTGAACACTTTATGCTCACTACTTCGTTACTCCTACTCTTTCTCTTCTTCTCGCTGTTCCTTACCAGGGAATGGCTAGCGCAAGGACAGAGGCTGTTGTCATGACCTCTCTGGGAGATGTTTGCATTTACCTCATGAGTGTAATTCTGACTGGTGGGTTCTTATCAGACTTGCCAAGTCCACCCATCTAATTGTCTATTTCTGCGTTGAAGACCAAGCAACCATAAAGTTGAAAACTGTGTTGTATTTTTGGAATCTGAAATTTCAGACAATGCATTTATGAATTATTTATGGAGAATGTGTTTTCAATAATGTGTGGCATAAAATGGAATGAAAGTGTATCCATACTTGCCCTGAACTCTCCAAAGTGCATGCTTATAAACAGAATGATAACCTGCCATCACTTTTGCCCTGTAAGATTTACAGTGCAAGCACAATTTTATATGGTTTAATTCAAGTCAGTTTGTCAACTTAAAGCTGTAGTGTTTTGTTTTAAAGTACAACTTGGTGAGTGGTTTTCTATTACTTAAAGAAATCTAACTGCTTTTTCCCCCTATTTCAACCAGAGCTAGTGTCTTAAATTTTTCTAGACATGCTGGCATAGAGCCACAATAAATTATACTTCAATTCACAATTAGAAGGAAGTGACAACTGTAGGAAGCAGCAGACCTTTCATTTAAAATGGCCATTATACAAGATCATGATTCTACAGAGCGATTAAGATATCAAAGAGTAATTAAGATACCTTTAGAGTCTTGGCCATTTAGAAGTGCTAGGGTTATTTAATTTTTTTAAACCTACCCTGAAACAGCTTTTTCCATAATGACAGTAATAATAGAACTCCATATTATCACAACGTGGTGTTTACTGGTATCTGAATTGTCTAATGGTAACTCGTTTTCACTGATGTAGCTGACAAGGCAAAAATAATTAAGAAACTGAAGAATCTGAGTGCTAGGTTTTGCCATTAAACGTTCAATGCCACAGCAAAATAAAGCAAGCTGACAAGTGGGAGAGGAGGAGTACAAAGCCACAGGAAGAGTTGGTGTTTAGGTACAGCAGTTTAGTCTATGTAAAATGTTTCACCGGGACAGAAACAAAATAAAAGAAGGTAGTAAACTAAATATTGAGGTATCTCATTTCCAGGGTGTAAAACAGGGAGTTTGCAATAATTATTCACCTTGACAAAGTAAATGGCAGCAGACAGGGAAGATATCCAGCCCCAGTGAACCAGTGGCAGACTTCCATTGGGTTCAACAGGGTCATGATTCCACTCCAATATGTACTTAACACTACTGCAGTCTGATTTTGCTCCTCTGCCCAATGAGGCTTTAAATCTTGCACAGTAACAGTTCTTGCCACAATGAGTAGAAAGCCAATGAAAGTTCACAGTTCAGTAACTAAATGACGAAGTAAGAAGCTTTGGAATCATAAAATGGTTATAAGTGCTTGACCTAAAACTATGCAGATCTCCCAGTGACTGTACAATTGAAGCAAAAAGTTGATTTATTATATGGTGGGCTGGAAATTGGACTGAGTTGCGAAGAAAGACAAATTGCCAGTCTATGTAAATTGTGGTGGACTTTGCAAGCTATATGTGATGCATTCTTTTCCCCCTCTAAGCCATGTCCCTTAAAATTGTTTTGTACTTATTTACAAAGTTCTAGTCAGTGTACAGAGTATACCAGCTTTGCCCAAAGAAAACTTGGAAAAAGAATGAAATGTGGAAAATAATTCAAAACTAAGGGTTAACACTGAGAGCTGCAGAGAGGAGGTGCAGAATTTAACTATGACTTACATTTTAAAACAAAAAGCACAATTTTAAAGATGATTCATTGAATTAAGAGTTTTCTTTGAGGGGAAAGATGCTTGGGGATAAACTTGTAAGAGTGAAGAATAGAGAAGAAAGGCTGTTAAGGCAGGAGAGGTAGGGGAATGAGGTATGACAGAAAAGATGACAGCTTAGTTTTGGCTCAGAACATTAAAGGGTGAAGATCTTGCTGAAGATATGTTGTGATGACAGTGCTTAAAGGGAGTAAAAGCTAGCATGTTCTGAAGTGCAAAGTAATTATGTAATATCACAGTAGTATTAGGGCCTCAGGTGCTGCACATACTCTGAGGTTCATTTTCTGATCTGAAGAGCTTTCAGACTGGATGAGATGGAAACAGGTGTGTGGGAGGGGAGAGAAGGACAATACAGAGTAATTTCATAGGTGGTTGTTAAACTCTGTGGTAGTTCTGTGGTTTTGTAATTTATTTCTTTTATACTAAAACTTCATTCTAAATTATTCTTCTGTCACTGCCAGATCTGATATAAAAGGACTCGTTGCTTCCCAGCACTCATGTCTTTGTTCAGCCTCCACCTTCCAGAATTATTGAAACTTCAGTTATGCCAGTTTAGCTTCCTGCAGTCATACCTTAACACCACAGATAATTTTTTTCTTATTGTTGTTTTTCAGCCACTAAAAGCACACAGAGACAAAACAAATGAAACCCTTTCAGTTGTACCTGACAGGTTAGTAACATGACAGCAGGGTCTGAGTGAAAGTCCAATGAGGAAATAGTAGAAAAGGCTGAGTTACCAACAGCAAAGAGGTGGGGTAACTGAAGATTGGGAGCATTGAGATGGTAGTGCAGAAGGGTGAGGAAAGCAAGTGTTGGTCTCTTGACTCCTGGGTAAGTGAAAATGGCCTGTTTGTGTAGCAAGGAGGAATGAAAGCAGCAGTGACCGTTATTTCAGTAATGACAGCTGGTTTGATGCTGTCATAGGTGAAGCCTAGGTGAAAACTGAGGAAGAAAAATCTCTTTTCAGCCCTGCCTTAGGGCGCAAGTTTTTTGAGATGCTGTTGCTGGGTCTGGTGTGCTTTGATGCACTGGCTGTACTTGGTATGCGGAAGGCCAGGGTAAAGCCAGCAGTGCTCAGCCCTTTTGAAGACGAAGTCCTCTTTAGCTCTTTACTACTGTTTGCAGGAGGATTGTGCTGTAACACTGCCAAGCACAGCTCATTTCAGTTTGCAAAAGTGTGAAGTTACTCAGTACTACTGCTTATCTCCAAATTTTCCTGTGCAAAGGGTGTAATCTCTTATGCAATTTTCCACAGGATTTCGTGGTAATTGGTAGTAACCCCGGGAAATGAGGCTTTGAGTTCATTGGTGTTGTAGGTCTTGCAGTATGCAGGGATGTGTTGTAGTGCACTGTATCAATATATACATGAGAGAGGAACCTGTGGAGCAATGAAATGGCAGCAAAGTGGCTATTGTCATCTGAGTCTGCACAGACAAGCATTACATGAGTGCTGGAGAGAGCTGATCTTCTTTCTGTTCCTGTGTAACTCCACCAGGGGAATATGGTCTTGCTTCTGGGTGATCACTTACTGAAAGATGTTGTCAAAGATCAGATGACAGTGGTGAAATCTGTTGCTATGCTAGAGGTATTGATTTATGAGAGAAAATTAAAATATGTGAAGCTCACGTGACTGTTGACTAAGACTGGAGCAGAAGGAAGAAACGTAATAATGTTCAAATACTTAAGGAGTATTTGCACCAAAAAAATGAGAATAATTTCTCAGAACTGTGCTAGATCTTTAGCTATAACTAGTAGTGTGAAGCTATGAGGAAGAAAATGCTCTTTGTTTCTCTCTAGCTGACTATCAGAAGCATGTTCTTGTTTGTGACATATACATTTGCCTCCTACCAGACTCTGAAGGAAAACAAAATCATGGAACAGTTGTAGCATTTTCCATACTGTTCTGTTCCCCTTAATTTTATGTTATATGTTTCCTACTGGACTTTGACTTGTCTGCTTAGTCTGTGCTGTTTTGGAGAGAAGATTGGTCTTACAAGGAGTAGTAGAGTTAGTCCGCTGATCTTGATCAAGGCCTGTCAGGTTATACTGTAGCTTATAAATAAGTGATAATAGCATGAGATATATTTGACTGTGGAATGGCTTCCCAAGGAGAATAGCAAGAAGCTGATCGTTAGCAGCAAATGTGGGGAAGCACACTGTAGGGAACAGTTCTCCGTCAGCAGGGAGATGCCTGGATAATCTAATAAGACTTTTCCTTCTCTAGGTTATGATTCTGTGAATATCGCCTCAGAGAGTTCTCTAAAAGTCTCTGATACTATAAGCTCTCTATTATGTGAGTGTGGGTTTTACAGCACTCCGGGAGGCTCTTGCTGAGGTCACTGTGTAAATATATTCTGCTTTACATTGTGTGATGTATTTTAAATAACAGGCTCAGATCTTTTTTTAATTGCTTTGAAATATTCTGCAGTCTGATCTTTTTCTTTAGGAATTGAGAAACTCTGAGATGCGTTTGGAAAATACCAACTAATTACAGACAAAGAATACTGCTGACCTGGAGTTGGTTTAAGTACATATACAACACTATTGAATTTGCCTGCTCCTGTATCCCACAGTGAAGTGTCTGCTCTGAGTCCCAACCTGCATAAAGTATACAGGGTATCTCAGGTGAACTGACACAGTTCTTTTGTCTATGAGTCTCAAATTAATCTTGGTGATTTGATGTTTCAACCTCAAGAAGTGGACTTCTCTGTGTTCTTTTTTTGGTTTTGGTATCTAGAGAGTTAGTACATGGGAATGTCTCTTTAGGATGTGTTTTGCTCTCTGAAGATACTGTTTACATGTGAAAGGCAAGGCAAGGACTGCAGATACAGCTTCTCTTTCTCAGCTTTCATTCTCTATCCAACCAGTCTCTAATGTTCATTGGCATGTTGATCTCAGGCTTGCTGAGCCAAATAGCATGCTGATTAAAACATGGATTATTCTCATACAGCAGGGAGGGAGAGAAGAACCTTGGATATCAGCTCAGACCTATGGATTCCGAACGCAGAAATCTGGTGGCATAAAGAGGATCCAGTGGACTTAATACATTTGGATTTTCAAGAAGACTTTGCCAAGGTTCCACAGCAAAGTTTGTTAAATCAAGTTTCTGCAGGATTGGATGAAAAAGTCTTCCTATGGAATTACTGCTGATTAAAGGAAAGCAGGCAAAAGGGAGTTAATGTTCAATTTACAGGATGCATAGCAGTCAGCACTGGAGGTCTCCCAGCAATCTATTGGGCTAGTTCTTCGTCAGTGACCTGGAACAAGAAGTGAACAGCAAAATCTCCTGAGTGAGCTAATAAGTTTGCAAATGGTATTGAATTCTTTCAGAGATAGTCAAATGCCATGTTAATAATAAGAAACTCAGAAAAGACATCAAAACTAAGTGGACAAAAATGTAATTTACCTAGGGAAGACTCATCAACATCATGCCCATATGATACTGAACTCAGAGAAGGTGATTAGGTCTTGTGAAGTTCAAAGCTTCATATAGCTTCACAAAAGCTTGTGGATACAAAAGCCTTGGTGGACCCTCATTTTGATTCTGATGTGTGCTCTTGGTCTTTGTCTTTCAACAGAGACATAGTGGAAGCTACAAAAGGTGCACAGGACAATTAATTTGATCAAGAAGATGAAGCAGCTGCCATATGCAGAGAGACCAAAAACTTATGACTTAGGAAAAGACAGAATGAAAAAATGATGAGGCTTTGCAAAATCGTCAAGGTGCTGCATAAGTTGAATGTAGAACTGTTTATCACCAGATCCCACTACATCAGAGAGACTAATTGCTTTTGGTCCTTAAAAAGCACTTGATGGCACCAGCAGGATATCAGATTAAAACAGAAAGCAAAAGTATGTCTTCAGAAATGAATGAACTTCCTGAGCTTGCTGTCACATGATGTTATGGGAGCAGCAGATTGAAAAAGGAGTTAGGTGAATTTATGGGCAGCAGGTTGGCACACGGATGTTGAAAGGATAACCTCTAGGTTACCTCTAGCATCCCTGACGCAACAATTGTGGATGCAAGAATAAAGATGGCAAAGTGGTTAGGAAGCTTTAATTTGGGTAGAGGCCTGCCCTTTGTCCGCAGAGCCTTGGTTAACTTGGGAGTGCATGATCAATCATCACTGCTGTTTTTTAACGATAACCTCAGGTTGCATCACCAGTGTGGTGTCTTCAGGTCTGGGGTAGTTTGACTGCTGAGGCCACTTCTTATCTGCATCTGTTTTTTCTCTGCTTTTGTTTGACCTGTTTGTTCCAGTCAAATAGGGATTTGTTATTTGCTTTATGATAATAATAATAACCTCAATTTCATTTTCTATAAAATGGGTCTTTTCCTTACCTCTTAAATGTTTTTTTAGCTGTATTTAGCATTTGTAAAGTGCTCGGAGGCAGCCAATGTTTTATGAATACAAAATAGTGTTAGGCTTTGTACGTACCGTAATTCAAAGGCAATTCATGTAACATTAGTAAATCACTTTGAACTTTATGTTGAAAATATAAGCAGTAGTGTAAAGCTAAATGCTTTTATTTCCTCTGGTACATACTGTTAAATAAAGTAAGCCTATACAGCTACTAATCTCCAAACCCATATTGCCAGTATGGTTTGTTGAAATGCCATCACCTTGCAGAAGAGACGTTCTGTGTGGTCTGTACACATATATGGTTGAAGAATAAATTTGCAGGGACTTTAAATGAAAACAAATGTCTGAACATAGTGATCAAATAACATCTGACACTGGTTGTTTAAAGAAATATACATATATCTCACTACCACAGTATTTATGGCTCTAATAAGTTTAGTTATTTTGCCTCATGGGGAAATTCCTGATCCTCCAAATATTAAACTTTTTTGGAGTTGTGCAGTTTTTTCAGGAAAGAACAAATTATATTATTAGTTAAATAGGACTGCACAATATGGTAATACAGTAGTGTAGTTTAAAAATTGAACAGCATGTAAAAAATATGACGTATTTTCCCAGCAGTGGGAAAATAGATAAACATTAAAAATTCAATGACACATCCCAAATGTCTAAATAAATAAATAAACATTACTGTTCAGCCAATTGATGTAAGGATGCTCTGTGGTTACTTTCAAAAGCACCATTCTTTCTAATACCCTGTGCAGTAATGAGTTCTGTGCATCACTTTTGCATATCTGACCATTTTTTTAGGTACTGTACATTGTGGGACTGTGTGAACTCTGCCCAACAGATTTTATTAGACAGAATACCAAGTGGTTTCAGGTGATTCCTCAGCAACCATCATGGGAATAAGTGGTCTTATGGTTCCCAGAGCAACAGCCATATTTTCGTGTTTGTCATAAAAATGTGAGAGCCTGCCTTCCGGTTCAGTTTGGAAACACAGTGTAAAGTGAGGTGCACCTGTAGCTGTTCAGAGAGTTGCATTCTTGCTGCAAAGGCAATGAAACAGAAATACTATGGAAGGAAGTGTTCATCTCTGTGCCAACTTGCATTTATTTTTGCACTGTTTTTCTCTGTAAAATGTGAATATTTAATGAGTTGTTCTGAATCATAATGCTTTATGACGTTTCCAGTTACCTTAGTGATGCACTATGACATTCTTTTACCTGAAGAGTTTATAAACAGTGCTAGATACTTATCTAATTAGGAGCCAATTCTGAAAGTTTCTAACAAAATTTCCAAAAGCCCTGAAGTGGCTGATGAGCCACCTTTCCAGCAACCTGTGTTAATTGTACAGAGAAGTTTAAAGGTATACTGTCACAGCACTGTTCAGTGCCTGACCAGGATAGATTTAGCCACCCAGGTCACAGTTCTCCACTGATCCAGCTATCCTGGCTTGATCCTGGTGGTACCTGCTTCTCCATAATCTGAGTATCTCCATGCTGCTCTCAAAGCTCTATCTGGCATTTTACCTTCTGCATTGAAAGCAATTGTCAAATCTCTTCATTGAAAGAAGAGCTTCAAAGCTTACCTTGGTTTGTTTTCTTCCATCTCTGTCTTCTTGTGCATGGCCCTGCCTTCTGCATGCTTTGTATGTTAATGGTTTGTGTTCCCTCTCCTGATGGAATTTTTGGAGACTTTCTAATAAGATTAGTTTCACCAAACTTAAGCTGCCTAGATAGTTAGACTTGTAATCCAAACTTATAGACTTTACAGATTTTCTTCTCCTGTGGTGAAACTTGCAGGCTTTCAAGTTCACGAAAATTAGATGAGGGAGGTGTCAAAACTAGGTTTAGAAAAGAGGGTGTTTCCCAGTCTGTTGAGGAGATAACTAATTGACTTTCCAGCACACTGGCAAATGTACCAAAAAGGTGAAGACAGACTGAGTTATCACCTTTCTTAAAGATTGACAGTTGCCCACCTCTTTCCTTTTACTAAGAGGGCAAAACCCATCAAAACCCAAAATATGTTAGCATCTGTCACTGATGGGACATTTGGTTGCCTGGCTGAACATCTATACATGAAGAATATCTGTATCTGGCATAAAGTATAATGCTGGTACTTCTGCAGAATATTTGGAAATTTTTCTCCTTGGCAAGCATGAACAATATGAGAGCACCCTTGGCTGTTACTTTGCAGTAAAACGGCATTCAGTATTCACAAGTCAAGTTTGCCAGATTAGTTTTCCTGTTTGAAATGTTATGACTCGGGTGCCTGATCCTGCAGCTTTGACTTCACTGAAGCCATTAAGTTGTGTTAATAATAATAATAGTGAATCTTGGTTTTACTTATGCATTTATTCAGATCTGTGAGGAATACATATCCTGGTTTTAGAGAAAGTTACATTTCAGGATTTAAGCATTCTGTGTCTCTTTAAATTTTCAGATACAAATAAATGGTGAGAAAATAGTCTTTGTGAGCTTCAAGCCATTCTAGGTCTACTGTTGCCTCCAGCCAGTTGCTGTCTGATGTTGCTTAGACAAACCAGGGCAAAGCATTATCATGGGATTAAACACTAAATACCTGCAAGGAGCATTCTCTTTATCAGATAGCACTCTGTTAGCAGAGTTCGTTCACTTTATTGCATATATAACTGTGGTGTCAAATAGACCGATTTACAACACCTGGTCTTTTACATAATCTTTGCTATTTGCTGTGCTTGTAATCTGCCAAATCATTTAGCCTTCCTGATAGCAGAAATGCTGTAACACTTAGATAAACTTTCAGAAGAAATGAACTTGAAGGTACTGCTGAAATCTAGGGCCTGCGCCTTTGCTGTAAATGCACTGTCTGGTTTGGTTTCCCTCTACCTAATCTTTGATTGAATGTGGCTGCTGGAGAAATTGAAATTTTATGATAGCACCACAGTCAGAGGAGATAAGAATTTGTATGTTAGACTGACTAGATTGATCTAAAAAGAGTTTTAGGTGTGGCTAATGAAACCAGTATATGTATTAACTGGGTTTCTTTAGGGTTCAAAGCATCTGTGTATAGCTATAGAGAGTCTAGTTCAAAACTTTCTTTATTAAAAAGGCTAATATAGCTATGTGCTGGTTCTCACTATCAGTGTGGCTTATTCCATCTTGCAGTGGAGATACCCTTAAGGAGCCTCGGTTTTTAGAGAGTACTCTCTGAATGCTAATACAAACAACAGACCTCTCTAAAATGGTCTTGCTGGACTACCCAAAACCCTGTGTCCTTCTGAAATTCTTAGTTAGGGAAACTGTAAGGCAGCACACTTGCATAGGGTCAGCCACTTACATGGCCCAGTTGTAACAAAACTACAGCTGTATTTTTCTTGTTCTGAGTTGCTCATTTTTGGCAATTGGGAGTGATAGATGGGTAATAGAGAGAGAGACACATACAAATGTGAAAAAAATATTTGAAAATGAGTTTCAGGGTGAAATGCAAGCTATTTCATCCAAAGGAAAGCAAAACAATCTACAGGTAGTCAAAAAGAGGAGAGAGCCCTGTGAGGCAGTAATGTTCATTCAGACTGTGTTAGAAATGATAGTAAACATCATATTGGAAGAAACAATAAAAGCTGAAGGAAATGTAAGAGCTGACTTTTCCAAGCAATCATAGCATAACTCCAATGCCTTCCATTAACATCAGTGTTAACCCATCAGTACAGCAGTTAAAAACTCCTTTGAGCTGAGGAAGTATTTCTGTGTCTCAGACCTAACTATAAGTTACCTTGTTATGGTCAATTTCCTGACGATGGTTGGGACATAACACTCATCACTGAAGCTAATGAAGAATATTTTGCATGGTATTGCTGGTTTAGGGAAGGAAGTCTTTATCTGATGCTCTTGCATGATGCTGTTGGACAGTAAAAGTGTTAGCCTACCTGTTGAAACATGTTGGTCACTGCTGTGAATATTTGTACTTCAGAGTTTTTCATCCCATCTCAGTTGAGGAACCTAGCCCTAGCTGTCTGACTTAACTGCATAGTCTTCCTAGTCTCGCACTATCCTGAAAGGAAAAGCGGAGGTTTTCCTTAAAGCAGGAGATGTTTCCTTAACAACCTGAGATGTTTCCTCACTCTGTGGGTGAACTCTTTCTGCTTAGAAGAAAGTGACCCTATGGAAACAAGCTAGCTATGCTGATGCCTTCAGTTGGGTGCTCTGAATTATGTTCTGTGCATGTAAGTCATTGAATTTGTGAATTATTTCAGTATTGGGAACATTAGGGAGATTGGTGCTAACAACAGAAGGGAACAAAAGAGACTTTTGGGTTAAACTCTTGTGTGATATCTCCTAGACTGGGGAACAGCCTCCCTGGGGAAGCAGTGGAACTGGTATTGTTTGAGATATTTACAATTGGACAGGAGAAAAGATATTGTAATGATCAATCCTCTGCTGGTATTTAGGTCAGGTCTTGTCTTGTGTGAATATTAACAGAGAGTCTCTGAAGTAACTTCTGTTATTCAGTGTGCGTTATCAGCTAATGCTGACTTGCAACCTTCCCCCACATCTGTACTCACACTAAGGACAGCCTGAATAATGTTTATCACCTTTGCCTTTTCTCTGGTGCTTCAAGTGTGATTTTTATATTGCCTTGTTTAGATTATTCTTCAGTGCTTCCACCATATAGACTTTGTATCTTGCATAAAGATTTACAGGAAAAACTCATAGCATGTGGCAACTAGAATCTATTCAAAAAAGGACAGCATGAGTAAAAGTCACTTTACCGTTACCTGTGTGGGTCTGCCTTGTACCTGTTTGGTGCATTGGGCTGTGAAGTCTCTGAAGATGGTCCTCAGTCTCCAGAGTGCAACAAAGGCATTACACACCTCAAATGGAAAAGCTGTTGAAACCACTTAAAATAACCTGAGCACCCATGCTTCACTCACCTCTTTTCCCCTACTTCTTTGTTGATATTCCACATACTCCATACAGAAAAGTGCATTCTGTGCTGGTCGCTTCCATCACATAAAGCTAGTTCTAGTCTGAATTAAGAAGGAAGGAAGACTGCATTCAATTCCTGTGTGGTACTATGATGCTTAATGAAGCTCTATTTTCTTGATATGTCTGTATAGGTACGAAGCCTGTTGTCTTGACCTGGTTGAAGCTGTAAGCCAAATATCTGCCCCAGGAGATGTCTGCAGAGAGCCTTATGACAGGAACAAAAGGCATATGCCTCATCTTGTGAGCCACATGCCATCGTCTTGGTACCAGACACCTTGCTGCTTCAGAAGCAGAGCAGATGACCTAGAAGAGAGCTGGCTTCTTGAGGAGATCTTCTTCATTTGATGCGCCTCATTGCTCTAAAGCCCTTCTGTAGAATTTACAGGACCTTTTTATTGCTGCTTTCTGTGTGTTAAAGCACCATTTTTAAATTATTTGAGTGACAACTGCTTGTCTTCCATCTTTTAAAATGTAGCTTATTATCATCCAGTTTCATTTTGGTTTTAGTAATAATGGTGTAAGAACATTGGTTTGTTGGAGTGGACCAATTAGAAAACATTAACTTTTTTTTCTAAACTTTTAATGTTCCAAGTAATCATTCTAAAATAGATTTTTTTTGTAATCTGTAACTTCTTCTAATAGATTGAAGTCACAGTTTTACCAGCTTTATATCAGAAGTGTACTTATTTCATTATTGGATTTTTAGCTCTAAAGAGGTCTGCAAGAACTATCTAGCATTCAAGAAAAACCACATTCAAAGTTGATTATTTTCTAATTAAACCATTCTGTTTAAAACCTGACATATTATAAAGGTCCAAGCACTTCAGTACTTTTCTTCAGTGGTTTTGTGATCTGCTTTTTCTTTCAACACCGATACTTAATATGCTGGGTTTTCAGGGGCTATATCGTAAGCTCAACTGTACAGTGTCTAATAATAGATGATGTTGCAGGTTGATGTACCAGGCATCCATCTGAAAAATATTCCTCTTTAAATGAGTGCTTTTTGGCAGAGTTTATGTTCTGGGTAACCTAACACCAAAATAGCAGACACAGTCAGATGTTGTAGTGGTCCAAAACCTATCTGATGTACTTTTCAAGATAAAACATTTATTAGTGGTAGTATAAGAACAATCTTAAGACACTTTCATTAACTTGCATTATTTTGATCCTGTATCCAGCCTCCATTGTAAATAAGACAAATTAGTAATTATTTCCACTCGCGGCTTGCAATGCGCATTTCCCTTCTGGCTTTAATTATTCATGCTGTATCTATTTCAGTTTATTTAAATGCACTTCCATCTACAGCATGTACTTGGTTATTTAAGAAATGTGCTGAATTGGTAAAAATGACTGCAGATTACAGGATTAATGGTCATTTTCTCCACGATGCAGTGTTCATGTTTTATTGTAACAGTAGCCACTGGCATGTATTCCTAGAAATGTGAGGCTAAAATATTCATTTTGCACAGTAAAATGGCAGTGAGGGAAAGGTAGAATTGAGTCACTATGGTCAAGTTCTAGGCTGTTTGCTCCCAAACATCCCTTCATGGGCCAGTGCAGCTCTTCTGACAGTGCCTTTAGGCAACCCTGCTGCCTACCACCCACATGCTCACTCCTGTGCAATGTCTGATGCTCCAGAAGGATCTAGCAGGGCTTGTCAATGAGGCCCATGGTGCATCTCTGATGAGAGCATCAGTACAGGGTATCTAGCACACACCTCTAGTAGCACCATGCTCTTATAGCAATAAAACAGAAGGAGGATGAAGGGGAAAATGAACCTCAGGTTACTCTGAGCTGCTTCATTCAGGTCCAGTATTAATCACAAATTAGGTGATACCTTTTTTATGTATCCCAGCTGAATTTTAAAAGCTGCTTGGAGGATTTTAGAGGAGAGCAGCATTACTGGACCAGAAAGTGACTACTGTGGAAAGGCTGAGCTTGGTCTGTCCTGCTGTCAGTGAAGTATTATAGTTCTTTTGAATATGTCCATCTGCTGCTGAATGTCCCTCTTGTTCTGTTACCTGAGCCTGTGAAGGCACAGATTTCTGCTTAAAGTCTGAAATACGCATTCAATGCCCTGACCCAAGTACAGCAGCTGTGGAAATAGGTTTTCGTATTCTACTGGCTGAGTAATCTACTTCTTTAAAAAGGCAAGGAAGGGTAGGAGAAAGAAGAGGAAAATGTAGAAGGAGTAGCAGGAAAACTGTGGAAAACCATGAAGAAATGACGATCATATAGAGTTCTGCATTGTTTTATGGTGGTTTTTAAATTTGGGGTTGGGGGGGTCTTTGGTTTTGCTTTGTTTTGGTTGGTTTTTTTAAGTTTGGCATTTATTGGACTGATTTCAGTCCAATTGCTTCTCTTCTATTTTCCGATTTGACTGAAACTTTAATTGCCTTTTTAAAATGCTAACTGACCTTTTGAAACAGAAAAAAATATGTGTATATCTCTGGAAAGGTGCCTTTGTATACCCTGTTGACAGCACTGTCTGGGAGCATTCTGTTCTTTGGTTCTTCATGAGTGCCAATATTTAACTGCTTTAGGATTCCTTATGGGCCATTTTATCCACTAGAATTCTAATTCTGAGAGTGCCTTTTAACTTGAATCTATATTTTGGTAGTATTTCTTTATAAAGACATTGTCAGGATTGTGGGCTCTACGCTCAAGGTGCTGTCAATCAGAGCTACACAGAAGGCATATGTTTATGAAGCAAAGATTTCTAGAATTAAGATGGTTGAAATGTCTGAATGGAGAACCTGCAGGTTTTAACTATAATGTATGGACAAAGAAACAAAAGCTATTAATTTGGTAGAACCTATGAAAAATCACTTTTTATCATGCTGGCTCTTGCTCTGGTTAACAGCAGTACATTAGGAATAGCGCTTAGCACTCAGTGCAAGCAAAGATATTTTGCCATGAGGCACTACAAAGTTAAGTTATTAAAACATTTATAGCCTTAGAAAAAAATCAATGATTGTCAAATAGGAAAGGACAAAATCAGTAGTTGGAACTGGGAGGGGAATTGTTTTCCATCTGCTAATACAGTGAAGGAAATGCAGAAATTAAACTAGCAAAAGCAATCACTTGACAGTGTCCTTTTAAGTTTAAGCTTCTATATTACGAAGGTGCCTCTGGGGAGTAAGTCCAGCCACAGATTGTTTGTCCAGAGAGTTCCCAGTTAATATGCTTTAGCTACACATCAGATTGTGTT
This sequence comes from Galbula dea, assembly GCA_013399015.1. Classification (NCBI taxonomy): domain Eukaryota; kingdom Metazoa; phylum Chordata; class Aves; order Piciformes; family Galbulidae; genus Galbula; species Galbula dea. Next base: position 14,494 of record VWZX01002926.1, on the reverse strand, counting down.
TTACGTGAGGCTTTCAGGAGTAGCATGACTTCTGCTGAGGCTCCTACACATGCCTTCACTTTGTATTCTTCCTGAGTGGCTTATACACACACACATCCCAAGTGTTTGTGTAGTCATTGCTTTTGTGCACCTTGCATACTGTGGACCTGTAGCAATCACACCCTTTCCACTTCTAGCCTCTCCAGTAACACTGTTGAATCCCATCCTCGACATGTTTATATATGTATGTGAAGTCTTTATCTAATAAATTATCTGGGGATTTGTTTATTCATCCAGACTGTTGTTTGACTTATCTTCTGATCTGTTTTGTCCAACTCAGATGTCAATTCTGCCACTGACAATATGTTCCACTTTCCACGTCATCATGTCATATATATTGTGGATCTCCAGTTTGTTAAGGTAGACAGCAAACTCATTTTAAGTCTTCTCTTGTCTCCAGAACATGGGTTTTGCTGTGAGAAGGAGCAAGACCTCACCTCTTTTGGAGCATGATATGGGGGAGAGATCTCGGTATATTAAAGAAAAGAGGGGGAGAGCCAGCATGATGCTTTGGGACAAATAGTGGAATTAAAGATTAAGAAAGAAAAGGTGGAGATGAAGGCAAGAAAGGACAAGGATGTAAGTCAGAGAGCTACCAAAGGATGACAAAGTATTGGTTGAGTGGAGCTGAGCCAGATGTTAGAGACAAGTTGTTAAAATATAGTAAGTTGATGAAGGAGAATTTTATGCTTATAACCTTGAGTAAGAAATGTCTTCAAGCACCATTTACCATAAGAGGCTTATGACTTTCCAGTCCTTTTCCAGAGCATGTTCCTGCATATGAGGAGCTACTTCCAAATGATACTTGGCAAATGTGGAAAAGAAGGAAATTACCTAACTTCAGCTTCTCCCGTTTTAGAATCACAGAATCATAGAATTATCAGGATTGGAAGGGACCTTAGAGGTCTTCTAGTCCAACCCCCTACAGTGAGTAGGCAAGCTCCAACTAAACCAGGTTGCCAAGCACCCTGTCCAGCCTCGCCTTGAACACCTCCAGGGATGGGGCCTCAGCCACCTGCCTGGGCAACCTGTTCCAATGTTCCACCACCCTCATGGTAAGGAGCTTTTTCCTAATATCCAATCTAAACCTGCTCTTCCCTAATTTAAACCCATTACCCCTTGTCCTATCACTACAGGCCTTTGTAAACAGGCCCTCCCAGCCTTTCTATATGACCCCTTCAGGGTCATGATCAGTGTTGGTACTTGACAACTCCCACAGTTGTTCACGGGGAATGCTACTGTATCCCAACAAGATGCCTGGAAGAGGATGAGGATATGGGCAAACTGGATTTGATTCCCAGGTCTGGGGAAGCTAGCATGCTTTGGGTTCTGCTAGTGGAGTAAAGTGCATATCTCAAAGGGGCTAGGCAATGAGTGGATTGAGAGCAATCCTGCAGAGAAGGAGTTGAGGATGCTGGTTGATGTGAAGCTCAGTGTGACCTGGCAGTAAGTGTTTGCAGCCCAGAAGGCCAACTGTACCCTGGGCTGCATCAAGAGAATCATGACCAGCAGGTTGAGGGAGGTGATTCTGCCCCTCTACTCTGCTATCCTGAGATCCAACCCAGCTCTGAGGCCTCCAACATAAGAAGAACATGGAGCTGCTGGAATGAGTCCAGAGGAGGACCACAAATAAATTTTTTAAATTAAATTTTAAAGGCACCCTGTCAAAACCTTCCAGTGTTGAGGTATCCTTGCTGCTACAAAACTGCCGTATTTTGAGATTGAGTTTGTCTAACTTTAATTTCTAGCTGCTGGATGTAGTTGTGCCTTTGCCTGGAGAACAGGCCTTATGAGGAGAGGCTTAGGGAGTTGGGGTTGTTTAGCCTGGAGAAGAGGAGGCTGAGGGGAGACCTTATTGCTCTCTTCAGCTACTTGNTTCAGTGATTTTACTTTCCAGTTAAAGCTCCTCTGAGAAACTGCACTTTCTGAGACCAACATGTTTTTGCAGACACTGCCTGCTTCCAGCAGTGATAAGGACTAATGTTTAGATTTACTACCAGGGATTGGTATGCAAAGCAAGGTCACTGCTGAATTTTGTGCCTCTCGTTGCGGGGCGAAGGGTAAAGGCTGCACCTTCAGGGAGGATTGGACAGGACAAGTGACCCTAAACTGACCAACTAAGTATTTCATCCCATATATGTCCTATTCAATATATAAACTGAGGGTCAGTTCCTCCTTCCTAGATTGTTTTTCCCCTCTTGGTCTTCCTCTTCTCCTGTGCTTCAGTAGTTGTCATCTGAGGAGAGCTCTGTCTCTTTTGCCCTCNGATTGGTATGCAAAGCAAGGTCACTGCTGAATTTTGTGCCTCTCGTTGCGGGGCGAAGGGTAAAGGCTGCACCTTCAGGGAGGATTGGACAGGACAAGTGACCCTAAACTGACCAACTAAGTATTTCATCCCATATATGTCCTATTCAATATATAAACTGAGGGTCAGTTCCTCCTTCCTAGATTGTTTTTCCCCTCTTGGTCTTCCTCTTCTCCTGTGCTTCAGTAGTTGTCATCTGAGGAGAGCTCTGTCTCTTTTGCCCTCGATCCTGATCCCTAAGTTCCTACATCCAGTACCAGGATCCAGCCCCTGAGCCTGGATACCATCTGCTACTGAAGCTTTCTGCCAAAGTACCAGCAGTGATGTAGTTACCATCAAGAGGGGTTTGGATTTGATATTTGGTTTTATACATATTTGTACATATTTGTGTATATCTCATTTATCATTATTATTATTAAAGCAGTTTTAGTTTTACTTTGCAATCCACAAGTCTCTCTGTCTCTCTTATCCCCTTTTCCCCTTCCTGTTGAGGGGAGAGGAGGAGGTAACAGGGAGCATCTGTCATTGGGCTGGTGGTTGGCCCAGCCTCGACCCTCTACAGTACCCCATATACAGTGATAAACTCCCGGTTCAACCTTCTCTTCAACAAAATGAGGTCCTTTACTCCTTGCATCCTAATGTCTGTTTTCCAGACCCTGGATGATCTAAAGGCCCGTTTCTGAATTTTCTCCACATTTCTGCATCTTCAAGGGTTTACACTAGAGCAGAGTGCCCAATTCTTGGTGCTGTTGCTGTGAATGGTGACAGCATGGCCTCATTCTGCACGGCTTTTCCTCTTTTAACACCAAGAGCCTTGTTTGGAGGTTCCGGGCTGGGTACCTGGTCTTGTGACACTTCAGATTGTGGATGTCTTTCTTGGAAGCAGAAGGTCTGTGAGTGAAACCACCAGACACTGCAAAATTCAGAAGAGTTGAGGAGGAAGAAATAATGTGAAGTAGAAATGCCAAGCACAGGATTCAATTTGGGTTAAATCAAGAATCTGAGGGTGCAGCATTTGTGAATGCAGCCACCTGAAAGCAATCTGAAAGACACATACTTGATGGAATGGGGGAGACTCAGAGAGCAAAAAACCCTCAGAATGGGAAGAGTGAGCAAAGCACAAGTCAATGATACTCAGTAGAAGCAAAAAACAGAGAAGGAGACTTTTGAGCTGCAGGTGAGGAAGCGATGATGTCTCCAGATTGCAGAGAAAATGGCTCTTTGTCAGTGGGTCTGGTGCCCCTCTATTTGCACTAGTGCCTTCAGCAAAAGGATCTCATTACCAGAAAGTTTACTGGCATATTGGAGGAATTTCAGTGAGAAGAAATAAAAATGATCAGGGACGGCCAGAATTGACATAATGAGGAAACAAGATGAGAACAGTCAGATATTTATAGCTTGGGTGAGAGAGACAATTAAAAGGTGAGGTGGGAGATGGACTGGGTGACCTGAAATCCTTGTCTGTGTCTAGTAACTTCTCGTTGTCTGCTGTATGGAGAACTTGAAATTAGCAAGGCTGTCAATCTGGCTCTTAACAGCCCTAACTTCCCACATTGAAAAGCTCAGGTGGGTGTACTGTGGCTGTGTTGACTCTTGTCAGAATGTCACTGGTACTGTAGTCTAAAAAAAAAAAATAGTCATCAGCCATGTTGTGAAGAAAAATTGACACACTGACAGTAAAGGGGAAAAATATTAGACCTTCATAAAATAAAAAGCCACTGAAGACCTTGCTGAGAGCAAGGCTTATTGGGAAGGGTTTCTAGATTGTTTAACTGGTGGTGCTAAGCCCTTCTTGCTGCCTGTAGACTGGCCTGTTGAGTGGGAAGGTCCATGCAGACAGACCAAATGTGAGCCTTTTTCTCTGCAATCTAGATGCTGGTGGCACACAGCTATCCAAAACCAGTGCTCTCAGATATATGCAGACTGTTGTCCCTGGCAATTGCCGAGCTCTGTCAATGGCTCTTGGGGCAAGCTTTGTGCCAGCCAAAGCCCTGCTGGTCCTGCTGTTGGCTACAGATACATGTGGGGCTTTACTTCCCTTAGGGATTGAGCCACGGGGGACATATAGGTTGTCCTCTTGACATGGCCTGAATTGCTGTCTCACAGAGAGTGTGCTCTCAGCAAGTTTGCTGATGACACTAAACTGGGTGGAGTGGCTGACACACCGGAGGGTCGTGCTGCCATTCAGTGTGACTTAGACAGGCTGGAGAGTTGGGCAGGGAGAAATTGAATGAAATTCAATAAGGCCAAGTTTAGAGTTTTAGCCTGGGAAAGACCAACCCCATGGATCAGGATAGGTTGGGGATTGACCTTTTGGGAGTGCAGTGAAGGGGAAAGGGACCTGGGGGTCCTGGTGAATGGAAGGATGACCATGAGCCAGCAGTGTGCTCTTGTGGCCAGGAGGGCCAAT
>VWZX01002924.1:454634-506577 GCA_013399015.1 Galbula dea | reverse complement strand
CTGAGCCTCCTCTTCTCCAAGCTAACCAACCCCAGCTGCTCCTCACAATACTAGACCCTTCCCCACCTTTCTTGTCCTTCTTTGGACACACTCCAGCACCTNCCTGAGCCTCCTCTTCTCCAGGCTAACCAACTCCAGCTGCTCCTCACAATACTAGACCCTTCCCCACCTTTCTTGTCCTTCTCTGGACACTCTCCAGCACCTCAATCTCCTTCTCATGGTGAGTTCAAGTGGTCACCTGGAGGCAGGAGATGGAGTGAGTCTCCATGCCCATGACACATCAAGCAGAGCAGGTGTTGGCTGAGGGTTGGCAGCGTCGTTGTATTGACAAAGTGCACAGGGGTGTTGCCAAACACACTCCCATGAGAACAGTGTCATGTCTCTGCTTGATGTATGTAATTACAGCAAGAGATGAAGATCAAGGCAGATATTTTCCTTTTACAGCCTCTCAGTGGAGGGAGGTTTTATTTCCTCAACACTTTCAGAGGAACTCCAAAAACGATCTAAAAGGTGATAAAAATTAGATGACATTTGCTCCCCACAAGGTTTTTTCCTTTCCTTTGGCCCAAGAAATCTGACATGAACCTCCAGAATCTCCAGCATCAGACTCCAGAACAAAGCTTAGTTTGATAAGCCTGGTTTCCTATGGAACCATCCCTGTATGGTGACCACTGGTGGCTGGGTTCTCCCACACCTCATAGAACCTGTTTGCTGCTCTGCAGCCAACTTGACAGGACAATAGCAGCATCACCAAGTAGGGTGTGAGAAATGTCTAGCATTGGCCCAGGCTGCCCAGGGCAGTGGTGGAATCACCATCCCTGGAGGGGTTTAAAAAGCATCTAGATGTGGTCCTTAGGGCCATGGTTTAGTGGCATGGTGGGGATAGGTTGATGGTTGGACTTGATGACCTTGGAGTGGTCCCTTCCAACCTTCATGATTCTGTGAGCACAAATGTGGAAGGGAAAATGGCAACAGGAACTTAGTTGCTGATGCCATGTGGTGTCAGAAGGTCACTCAGATGGATTCTCCAAGTGCCCACCAGTGCCAGCAGCTTCACTCTGCTTTCCTTTAAGTCTCTAGTGTACAAAGATTGGGATGTGTTTTGGAATTAGCTCTTTAGCACTGCACAATTCCTGTGCCCCAAAAGTGGTGATGCTGATACTCCCAGTTTAATACCAGCACAGTGTAGAGACCCTTAAGAGCAGGTTAATTATGGCAATAAATCCTGTATGATCTGCAAGCATTGGCATGGCCTGAAATCTCCATGACCTTGGTTTTCTTTCTGGCTCATAACTCCATCCTTTATGAACAGAACTGTGCCTGGTTGTTGTGCACCATGCAGTATGGAGCTGAGGCTTCCTTACCTGGCCACTACTACCCATTTACAACCTCTTGTATCTGTATCACACAAGCTAGTTAAAGTTTAATTACCTCTGTGGAGCTCCCTAGAAGATGAGGTGGTGTAAGAGAGACCAGAGCAATATTCCAGCCATCTCAGTTACCTGAAGAAGGATGTAAAGCCAGGGTTTAATTAGGGATTAATTACAATGTCTGTTTTATTATCACACATGGGCTGAATATGCAAGGTGGGAAGGAAAAGAACAGCAGCTCTGGTCACTGTGGCTGTTGCTGGCAGTGGTTTGGAGGGTAGCTCTTCTCAGGAATTACTCATTCCACTCCCACTGACTTCCTAGGACCTTTGCAATCCCACCCTCCTGCTCAACGTGCCAAGCATGAGCCTAACCTTCTTCTGTTCCTCTGGAGTTAGGAAACAGTCTAAACCACTTGGGTCTGTTGCAATAGAAAGATTTATCTTCATTTTTTAAGGTCTGTTGAATTGGGCTCTAGACCTGCATACACCATCAGAAAAACCCCCACAGTAATAATACAGCTTGGATGAGGCTCTGAGCAACATGGGCTGGTGGAAGATGTCCCTTCTCACTGCCAGGGGGTTGGGCTAGGTGACCTTGAAAGGTCCCTTCCCACCCAAACCATTCTATGACTTTCTGACATGAAAGGATCATCATTGCTTTGTTTCTCTGTCATTTTTCCCTTCCTGTCTGTTTGGAGAATTCATGCTCTTGGCTCCAACATCACAGGAGGACCTTCCCTAAAAATGGAGAGCTATGGACATGGAGGTGCACTGAAGTGTGTCCAAGGAAGGGCAACAAATTTGGGGAAGGGTCTAGAGCACGAGTGCTGTGAGGAGCAGCTGAGGGAAGTGGGGTTGGTTAGCCTGGAGAAGAGGAAGCTCAGAGGAGACCTTCTCACTCTCTGCAGCTCCCTGAGAGGAGGCTGGAACCAGGTGAGGGTTGGGCTTTTCTCCCAGGTAATGAGTGATAGGACAAGAAAAAATGGCTTCAAGTTGCACCAAGGGAGATTTAAAGTAGATATAAGGAAGAATTTCTTCACCAAGAGGGCTCTCAGGCATTGACCCAGGCTGCCCAGGGAGGTGTGTGGTGGAATCACCATCCCTGGAAGAGTTCAAAGTCCATGGAGATGAGGTGCTTGGGGCCAAGGTTTAGTGGTGATCATGGCAGTGTTGGGTAGATGGTTGGACTCCATGATCTCAGAGGTCTCTCCAGGTCTCTTTCCAACTATAGTGATTCTATCATTCTATAAAGGGTGATTTTAGACTAAGCTTCCCTGTGTCAGTCCTGTCATGTCAGGGTGAGCAGAGTCAAACTGCTCTGGAAGTTTACAGCTTGCTTTCTTCTGAGGCCTCCTGGGATTCCTGAAGCACTCTTTCAACACAGCATTGTGAAGCTCCAAGCTGCTGAGTCAGAAACACTTCTGTCCAGCAGCCAATGCACTTCAGTGAGCAAAGCAGCCTTGTGCTACCAATAAACCCACTTACCACAACAGCTTTAAGTGGCAGCAGTGGGACAGTAGCTAGAAGAAGTTGGATGTTGCAGCATACCAAATTTGCTCAATGTTCAGGGGGATGATTTAAATGTCTTAATCCCAGGAATGAAGTTGCAAGCTGTGGCTGTGTGAGAATGAAAGAAAGGATCTCAGGGTGATTTTAAAGCCTTTTTATGTTATGATTTGTGTTCATTCTGATGAATTCATTGTACCCTACATTTATTTTAAATCTATAAAATCCACAGAAATGTTTACATCTTCCACTTTAAATTGGATTTATGCCCTTTGAAGTACATGGAAAGTCTCCACTTAGTCACCTAGGGGTCTCTAATGTATGTTGGGTGAAGGATGGAAGAGGATTGTGGGCTGAAAACTTTCAAGTCCAGGGCTGAGCCTCACAGGTGCTCCATGAAGTTTGCATTTTCTAGCAAACCTAGGTCATGCATGTGAAATTTATTTACTGTGCAGGAAGGTTATATACAAGTTAGTAGCCCATAGCAACTACCTACTGTCTCATATACACAGTAGGAGGTTGGGATCAGCATGGGCTGGAGAAGGAATCTTCCACTGCCATTCATTTCACTGATCTCCCTGCTTGGAGCTGAAACTCTGCAGTAGTTCCTGACCAAGTTGTCCATCTTTGCTAGATTTCTTCTGTGACAAGCTACTTCCACTGGGAGTAAGATCCAAGTGCTGTTTTCTGTTTCAGACAAGACTTTGTGGTGGAGGTGGAGATGTGGAGCAGTGGTTGGAGTGTGTGGAGTTGTGGTGGAGCTGCAGTTCTGGTGGAAGTGGAGATGTGGTGGAGGTGGAGTTGTGGTGGAGCTGGAGTTGTGGTGGAGTTGGAGTTGTGGTGGAGTTGGAGATGTGGTGCAGTGGTTGGAGTGTGTGGAGTTGTGGTGGAGCTGCAGTTCTGGTGGAAGTGGAGATGTGGTGGAGGTGGAGTTGTGGTGGAGCTGGAGTTGTGGAGCAGTGGTTGGAGTGTGTGGAGTTGTGGTGGAGCTGGAGTTGTGGTGGAGTTGGAGTTGTGGTGGAGTTGGAGATGTGGTGCAGTGGTTGGAGTGTGTGGAGTTGTGGTGGAGCTGGAGATGTGGTGGAGGTGGAGTTGTGGTGGAGCTGGAGTTGTGGTGGAGTTGGAGTTGTGGTGGAGTTGGAGATGTGGTGCAGTGGTTGGAGTGTGTGGAATTGTGGTGGAGCTGGAGTTATGGTGGAGGTGGAGATGTGGAGCAGTGGTTGGGGTTAGAAGGTAAGCCACTACTAGCTAGAAGCAGTATGTGCTTTGCATCCAGAGGCTGGGAAGGTAGCAGGCTGGTAGCACATCTTGACCTCTCTGCTCTCTGGCACCAGGTGAAATTCAGCAGTGTGTCCTAACCAAGTAGAAAAAGCACTGAGGAAACTTTTCCCTGCCTCCAAGAACAGGTTCTTGGGACAGGGAGTTACAGTTTGCCCATCTCTCTGAAACATGTCCTCTCCAGTGAACCAAGGGACTTGTGTTGCATCCAAAATCTCAGCTTCTTTTAGTCCCTTTAAGATGGGCATGACTCCCTCACTTTAACTCTTTATATTCCAAAGTATTTGGTGACCAAAGGCACTGGTTTACTCTTCACCACCATCTCCTTCTTTCCTGTCCTTAGGGCCATGGTTGAGTGGCATGGTGGTGACAGGCTGATGATTTGGTGATCCTGGAGGTCTCCTCCAACCTTAATGATTTTCTCATTCTGTGACTATTAATTTGCATCCTTCCTACACTTCCCAGTTCCAAATCTGAATATCCCTGGCTTGTTTCTTTGTAGTTGTAAGTAGGATCTGTGTAGGTTATCTTGCTATCTTCATCCCTTGCTAATAACAACCTGGGAAGGGCTTTACCTCTTGGCTACTATCTCCAGGCTGTTCATCCTGGTATTTTGCCAATCTTTTGTCCCACTGTAAGGTGATTTGATGGAAACAGTGGTGGGATGTCAAGTCTAATGCCTGGATTTAGGTAGCTGGAAAGTTTCCATGGGAGTTGTCCTTCTCTGGGAAGATCTATTGTTTTCTCTTACCACCACTGTCTTCTGTGCAGCAGAGGAGAAGACATCCCAGCTAATTTCTTCTGGAGCTATTGAAACCATGCCAGAAGTAACAGAGGTCATGACAATGAATCCAAGGAGTTGGCTCTTCCATGGAGCTGTACAAGAACCTTGTTCCCTATCCTGGTGTTATGATGCCTTTCAGGCCTTGACCATCTTCAACTGAGGGCAGTGGTGGAGTCACCATCCCTGGAGGGGTTTAAAAAGCATCTAGATGTGGTACTTAGGGACATGGTTTAGTGGCATGGTTGGACTTGATGATCTTAGAGGTCTCTTCCAACCTTAATGGCTCTGTGATTCTCTGACCTGCAGCCCTTTATGTTGCCTTCTTGATTCAGCTCAAGTGGTTCTTCTCCACTCACTTGTTCACTGCAGGAGAGACAAACCCAGGTTTGCTTCTCCATGCCAAGCTAGTTTCTCCTTTCTCACCAGCACTCTCCTAGGGTGCTTGTTCCCTTAGTCTGCATTGTCATAACCTTTCTATGTCCTCTTCAGGGATCCTGTAACCTCCTTTTCTCTCAGCACCTCCTCAACACCACTCCAACATGGTTCCTTCTAGCTCCAGTCCTCCTTCTAGCTCTGGAAATAGGACATGCCCAGTACAAACCAGAGTGCAGGTTGCCCTGGCATGGATCAATTGTGTCTTGGGAATAAAAGCTCTCCTTCCATGGTTTAATTCATGAAACTGTGACTTGGGGCAAACCCCAAATCTGTGCAATAGAATTTACTTTGCTTCTTCTACAGAACTTCAGTGCTTGTGGAGCAGAAGATTCCTGGAAAAGGAATACTCTCTTGGTAAGCAAGTTGTCAGCTATGACCTCAGATCTTACAGGAAGGCTGAGCATTGCTGCCTGCTTTATCCAGCCAGTTTTATTGGCTTTCATGAGGCTGTTGCCACTGGTTGGTTGCATGAACCAGGGTGTGTCTTGAGTTCTTCATGCTCTGGTGGCTGAATCTGCTGACAGCAACCTAATTCCTCTTGACTCTACAAAAATGATATAACTCTCTTCACATCTTGCTCCTGGTAAAGCTACCCTGGGGACAGGGCAAGGTTGCATTGTCTACAGCAAGACAATCAGAGGTTGTCTCTAACCCTAGAAGAGTTTGTGTTGGAAGGGACCTTTAGAGGTCACAGAATCACAGGATGGTAGGGGTTGGAAGGGACCTGGGAAGATCATCTAGTCCAAGCTCCCTGCCACAGCAGGTCTAGTGCAACCTCCTTGTCATGGGCAGGGACATTTTGCACTAGATCAGGTTGCTCAAAGCTTCATCCAAGCTGACCTTCAACACTTCCAATGCTGGGGCATAAAGAAGACTGACTTCTTTTTGTTCCTAGCTTGCAGTCTTTAGTTTGTCAATATGAGAAGGTTTAAGGTAGGAGCTCTACAGACAAAGAGAAGAATTAAGCAGTGACTAGATGCTTCTGTAACTGCACAGCAGCAGTATCTGATCTTCCCACAGGTCTTTTTCACCCACTGATCTTCATAATCCTTCTGGGAGCTGGGAAAATGCCATGGCCATTATAGAGAGAGAAGTCTCAACCTCTGCCTCTAGAAGGTTCAGGTGTGCAGTGAGTCATCAGACAAGAAGAATGGTGGTGGAGAAGGTAACAAGGACCACATTGCTTGCATCACTAGACCCTCTGTGTAAGCCAAGGTCCATAGAGATTTGTCTGTTGCTATCAAGGGGAAAGATTCAGATGAGAAAGAAGTGCAAAATGGGAAGTTAGAAACAGGTTGGAGACCTTGGAAGATAAATGTCTGCAGTAGTCAGAGAAGTGAGCTGAGTCCTTCCTTGCCTGGCTCCTGTCCTGTATCTGTCTACCATGTGCTACTTCTGTCATCTACTTTCTCTCCATGCATCCCAGCATCCTTTCACAACATATCTTTGTGATATTAATGCTGATGGAAAGGAACTTGGTGTTAACTGCTGGGCTAGTATCTGATAAGCCCAGCTCTGAGGCCCGCCCCCCCAAATTCTCCTTTATTCTTAATGAGTGCTTGCATGGTGGGACCACCAGGAGAAGATGGTCAGTCCTCCTTCTCTTTACTGGCAACTGGATCTTCCCATTTAGATTGCCCTATAGCTTGGACTCCCTCTCCACTGAACTCATTTCCAAGCTGAGCTTGTGCTGTGATCCCTGCTTGAGACTCAGACACATCATCCCCCTTTGGATCTGGGAGCTCAATCTGCTGACTCCAGGTGCTGTCTAGCTCGTGTGCTTGCTGAAGATAGGTGGTAGCTGTGGCCATGTCCTCCCTTCAGGGGCAAATGCACCAAAAGGAAGATGAAATACAGGCCAGGATTCTACTTGATGTTCCCTAAAAACCCAAGGGCAATCTTTAGTTCCAGAGAAAAGAGGTCAAGGTGCCTAATAACCTCAACAGTTGTCCATGTTGATCCCATTTGCTTTGTAGATAAGCATCTCCTGGGTGCCAGGGAGAAAGATTGCTCCTTGCTTAGGTTTGGGTCCCTCACTACAAGAAGAACATTGAGGTGTCATCTGGGTCTTTTTCTGGCTCACCAAGGAGTCTTCCCAGAGCTTTTGCAGACTTCTGAAATGATTTATGTCCTGCTCATCTCCCCTTGTACCACAGCAGATCATCTCCAGCTGGAAGGGACCCATAAGGCTCATTGGTAAGGATCAACTCCCTGCTCTACTACCCAAAACTAAACCATGCTGCTAAGAGCATTGTCTAGGTGTTCCTTGAACTCTGACAGGCTGGGTGCTGAAGTGCTAGAAGGGGTGGAAGATCCTGGTATTCACTAAGAGGGTTAAGAGTCTTTGGCCCATGCTGCCCAGGGAGGTATGTGGTGGAGTCACCATCCCTGGAAAGGGTTCACCATCCCTGGAAGGGAAGGGTTCACCATCCCTGGAAAGGGTTCACCATCCCTGGAAGGGAAGGGTTCACCATCCCTGGAAGGGTTCACCATCCCTGGAAAGGGTTCACCACCCCTGGAAGGGTTCACCATCCCTGGAAGGGGAGGGTTCACCATCCCTGGAAAGGGTTTACCATCCCTGGAAGGGAAGGGTTCACCATCCCTGGAGATGAGGTGCCTGGGGCCATCGTCTAGTGGTGAGCATGGCAGTGTTGGGTGGATAGTTGGACTCCATGATCTCAGAGGTCTAGGACTGTATTCCACAGGAGGAATAGTTCAGAGGTAGAACCTCTTTCCAGGAGAAAAATAATCCAAGTTTGCCTCCTTGTGGTTGTCTCCTGCTGCTACGCCTAAACCAGGGGCACTTTTCCCTTTCTTTTGTACCAACTCCTCCCTGTTTCCTGCTGAGGCTAGGAGAGCTGTGTCCAGAACAGGTTGCTTGGACCATCCTTGACCTTCTAGGATTTCAGTTGTGGTTTTAGTGGATCTTCATGCCAGGCAGCATTGTTCAGCCAGCACAAAGGCAGAAGGCCTGAGAACAGCTGAGACTACAGTGCAGTTGGGGTCCTGTGGGCATAACACAGATGTTATCCAAAATGTCTAATGACTCTGGTACACTGGAGTGTGGCCAGAGAAGGGGAAGGAAGGTGGTGAAGGGTCTAGAGCACTGTAAGTGTTGTGAGGAGCAGCTGAGGGAGCTGGGCTTGGTTAGCCTGGAGAAGAGGAGGCTCAGGGGAGACCTTCTCACTCTCTGCAGCTCCCTGAGAGGAGGCTGGAGCCAGGTGGAGCTTGGGCTCTTCTGCCAAGGAACAAGTGATAGGAGAAGAGGAAACAGCCTCCAGTTGTGCCAGGGGAGGTTCAGGTTGGCCATGAGGAACAATTTCTTCCTGGCAAGGGTTGTCCAAGCCTGGCCCAGGCTGCCCAGGGCAGTGGTGGAGTCCCCACCCCTGGAGGGGTTTCCAAGCCCTGGAGCTGTGATGCTGAGGGCCATGGGTTAGTGGTGCCCTGGCAGTGCTGGGGAACAGTTGGACTTGAGGCTCTTAGAGGTCTCTTCCAACCAAATGATTCTATAAATGAACAACAGAAAGATCTTGGAGAGTCTTTGACTCCCAGCCTAAGAAAATGCAGAGCACAGAAAGCCAAATTCAATCCTTCTTGATTAGGAAGCAGAATTGTCTGAGAGCCTTCAAAAGAGTCATTCTTCCAGAACATTGCTAAAAGCATTTGTTTAAAAGCCCTGACAGATCAGATTCAGCTGCTCAGCTTGCAACAGGACATGGGGAAATGGTTATAAGCTGAAGGAGGGGAGGTTTGGGCTAGAAATTAGAAGGAGGTTCCTCACCCAGAGGGTGCTGAGGCACTGGCACAGGTTGCTCAGAGAGGTTGTGGCTGCCCCATCCCTGGCAGTGTTCAAGGCCAGGCTGCATGTGGCCCTGGGCAACCTGGGGCAGGGGGGTTGGAACTAGATGATCTTTAAGGTCCCTTCCAACCTGGGCCATTCTAGGATTCTATGATCTCTTCCTCCCTGCCAATAGAGAAGTTATCAAGCCCACAATGGGGAGTGGGTAGACCACATCCTGGGTGTGGTGGGCGCTGTGGCCACTTGAAAACACCAGCTGGTTAGTAGCTCAAGAAGGAGAGGAAAGAGGAGATGAAAACACTAGCATTGTTTGTGGGTGAATTTGAAATCACAGCAGATTTGGAAGCCAGAACTACATAGGACTTCATATTTACAGCTTTAAGCTGCAAACTGGCTGCAAAAACCATTCCAGTAGAAGGAGGACAATTCCCAGGGTGAAGTTCACAGCAGTGCACTGCTGCAGGTTGGGTTTTGGGTTGTTTTGTTTCCCCCTCTTCTGTGTCCTGACTCTGGCTGCTCTGCAGCTTGTTCTTGGTGTTTTTTCTCCTCTGTTTTCCCAACAACTCCCCAGGCTTTGCTTATAAACTAGAGAACCTGGCAGATGCTTGCCCACACACCTTGCTTGTCTGCAAGCCTAACCAAGGTGGTTCAGCATCTTCACCTCACAGGCAATCAGTGCTGCTTCTCAAGATGATGTGGAGGAAGGAGCAAGCAACAGGCATGCTTTTCTAGCACCTTCTTTCTTGACACAGCTTTGGATACTGTAGGGAGTTTGCCAGTGGCCAGGAGGACACATGTCATCTTCAAGGAATCTATCTTGGTAACCAGAGATGTTCTGCTTGTCCCAAGAACACTTTCTCCCATCCCTCATCAGTTTCTAAGTTCCTCTTATGCCCAGAGGTCCAAGTTGCAAGCTCACAGTAGAATAACAGAACTGAAAATGCATCCCAAAAGAAAACCACATAAACCAATGTCTGGGGCTAAATACTCAGGACTCAGAAATAGCAGAAGGTTTACAGCTCTCTTCTGAGGAGGTTCTGCCTAGGGGCAGGTTATGGAGACAAGGGATGGGGTCTCATGGCCTGGGTAAGGTTTGCATCTCCTTTTCTTGCTCTGTGTAATACCCTGCAACACAGAGGCAGCAGCTGGGACTAACTGTAAGAGCCTAGGCTGAAAAAGCTCAGTCTGAGCTCTCAAAGCCCTTGTTTGCCTCCTACAAAGGGAAATGAAAACTGCATCATTATTTCCCTTAATACAATCCCTTTAGTTTCAAATGAATTCCATTATGCTGCCCTTAACCTCTTGTCCCAGGACACTGGGAGATCCTGCTCATATTTGGAGATCCAGATCTCTTAGCTATTAGCCCAGCTGCTCTCAAGCTTTATGTTTCATGCCCAAAAGACAGGATTTGGAGCATTGGGGCAGCCAGGATCTGGTGGAGTGGTTTGTGTGGAGTCATTTCTTTACTGAAAGGATTGGAAAGTCTTGGAATAGGCTGCCCAGGGAGGGGGTGGAATCACTCTCCCTGCAGGTGTTTGAGAAGCATTTAGATGTGGTAGTT
Source organism: Galbula dea (assembly GCA_013399015.1). Taxonomy (NCBI): domain Eukaryota; kingdom Metazoa; phylum Chordata; class Aves; order Piciformes; family Galbulidae; genus Galbula; species Galbula dea. The sequence goes on along the minus strand of VWZX01002924.1, from coordinate 495,842 downwards.
AGGGACATGGGTGGGTGGTATGGTGATAGGTATGGTTGGACTTGATGAGCTTAGAGGTCTCTTCCAACCTCTGTGAGCCTGTGATTCTGTGTGCCTGGCAGCCCTGCCTCCTTAGCTTCATCATCTGTGTGCAAGCAGGAGCTGCCCAGGGCTAAGATTAAACAATTAGTTCTCCACTTGGGTTCTCAGAAGTATCCCACAGGCATAGTCCAAGGCTTCTTTTTGTCTAATCAAGGATTAGGAGTAATTAAAAGGAGCAAAATGCAACCCTTTTCACAAACTGCTTAGGAAATGTGGTTTCCTTCCAATGCAATCCATCTCCTCCTGAGGTTATTCCTCCAGGCAGACCATGGTACCTCTAAAGAAAATACCCTACTGGGACCTGGTGCCTGTAGAGAGAGAAGAAAAAAAACCCAATCCATTGAGTTAATCTGGGCAACAGTGATCCACCAATCCAAGGAAAGATCTGAGGTCTGTGCCTCAGTGAGATAGTTCCAGCTAGGAGAGAAGAACTCTTGATCCATCAAGGCAAGGATGTGGAACTGAGAAGCAGCAGAGTGTGGTCCTGTGCCTGAAACTGGGGGAAGGACTCATCATATAAACTCTGATTCACATCACAGAGTCACAGAATCATGGAGGTTGGAAGAGACCTCTAAGATCAACAAATCCAATCACCAACCTATCCCCACCATGCCACCAAACCACATCCCTCAGTCCCATATCTAGATGTTTGTTGAAGCCCTCCAGGGATGGGGACTCCACCACTGCCCTGGGCAGCCTGGGCCAATGCCTGACAACTCTTTCTGGGAAGAAATGTTTCCTGCTAGCCAATCTAAACCTCCACTGGTGCAACTTGAGGCCATTTCCTCTTGTCCTATCTCTGGTAACCCAGGAGAAGAGCCCAACTCCCACCTGGCTCCAGCCTCCTCTCAGGGAGCTGGAGAGGGTGAGAAGGTCTCCCCTGAGCCTCCTTTTCTCCAGGCTAACCAAGCCCAGTTCCCTCAGCTTCTCCTCATCAGACTTATTCTCCAGACCCTTCACCACCTTCCTTGCTCTTCTCTGGACATGCTCCAATGCCTCAGTGTCCTTGTAGTGAGGAGCATTTCCCTCTCCAAAAGCAGTTGCAAGCCACAGCCACTGCTAACCTGACAGATTCTGCCTGGCAGGCACTGGTTTGTGTGGTTTAGCTAACCAAGGAGCTAGCATCAACTTCCCATTGCTGCTGCTTTCACCTTAGCAGGGAAGCAGAAGGAAGAAAGCCCTCCAAGAAAGGATGAGCTGTGGATCCAGCCAGGTGAGGTGAGACAAGGCCATTAGGTAACCTAGCTGGTGCTAAGCCCAGGTTGTGCAAGGAGCAGTCCAGCTCCAAACTAGAGCTCCTCCCTTTTAATCTTGATAGTGGCTCCTCACTGACAGGCTGCAGCACAGGGACCTGTTCTGCTCCCCCTCCTTTCCCTCCAATAAAAATGATTAGATTGTTCTCACAGGCTGAGTAGGTGGCTAGGGTTTTGTAAGACAAGCCCAGGTGTGGAACTTGCCAATTCTCAGCTGAGATTGGTTGAACCACTTGAGAGTGGGTTGAAGGTTCTGCCTTCATTGGGGAAGAGCAAAGCAGGTTGATGTAGAGGCACTGCTGAAGGGGAGGGATGCTGAAGGCACCTTTCCAGGGCTGGGACAGAGTCATAACTCTGCAAAAGCTTACTGGAATTGTTTCATTTTCTAGTTCAGTGGCTTCTCCAGACTTCTTCTGGATTTTGTTTCAATTGTTCATTAAAAACAAGAGAGCTTGAAGTCCCATTCCTTGAAGGACTCTGTTATTGCACTGAGGTGAGGTGGTCACTGCCCATAACAAACAGAAGGAATACAAACAAAATCTGAGTAGATCCCAAGTGCTTTGGTTTGCTTTCAATCTGAAAGCTGTGCTGCCTCCAGCAATGGCCTTTTAGTAAAGGAACATTAGAGATGTGGCATTTAGAGACATGGTTTAGTGGTGGCATGGTTGGACTGGATGAACTTAGAGGTTTTCCAACCTTAATGGCTCTGTGATTCTCAACCCTAACACTGAAGGACTCATTAAATAGGAGTCATCTTGCTTAGCTTTCTGAAGCTAAGCATCTAGTCCAGGCTAGTGGCTAGGTTCTCTTGTCCAGGAAGCCAGCTAACCATCTCTAGATGGAATTTGTGCTGCCCATTTTCTCAAAGGACTTCAGAGAGAGAAGAGACAAATCATTTAGACAGTGTGGTTTTAGACAGCTGAAGCCAAGGGAATGAAGTCATTTGTTGTATCTGAACTAGTCTGATGCTCACATCATCCTGTTCTGGGACAGAGAGATGCCATGGATTCTATTCCAGTATCATACTGGAGAGTTTTATTCACTTTATGAACAAAACATCCCCAGATCTAGTCACTCAGAGATCCTTAAGTAAAAGCCAGATGTATTCTGCCTCCATCCCAAGGTGTTGAACCAGATGCAAGGATCCTGGGTGACAGATCTGAAAGCATCATCTTTACATCTGCAGATAGTGAAGAGGTGAATTTGTTCTAGGAAACAATCTACTTGCAACACAGTGAAGTAAATCCAGTTCAAAATACTCACCCCTACCTGCTCTTCTGTTTATTTCTTCCTTTTAGGGTTTGGTTATGATTTTTGTAGTCAGCTTTTTCCTTCCTTCATTTTCAGGTCATCCTGTTTCTGTCTGAGGCACAGACAGAGCAAAGGAAGTTGCAGAGGTTCAAAGTAGTTTTGGATCCAGCCTGCATTTTCAGTGGCCTGTGCATATTGCAGGAGGTCTCTTTAGTGTAAGTAAATAGTAAAATAAGCTTTTTAAACCAAAAATATCTAGTTACAGTGCTGCCAGATTGGATATGCTACCCCAAGTCATGTTTCCAATGACTGAATCACCTGGAAGGGTGAAGTCTAAAGCCACATGAGCTCAGCTTCACTCAAGACACCTCATTCTTCTTCATTTAGAGGAGCTGGTCTTAATGTTCCTGCTGGGTCCTTTCCAACCTGAGATGTTCTAGGATTCTAACAGGATCTGGGAATTCAAAGGCTGAGAAAGAACACCATGAACTGCCAAAATGTGGAATCAAATCCAGAGTGGTGTGTTCAGTAATGGTGTCTTGAGAGGGACAGTGGGGGTCTGGTGGCCACCTACAAGGAACAAGGTAAGGAAAAGCCCTGAGAGGACAATGATGTCTGCAAGTCAATGATATGGTGCACCTCTGAAAAAAAGGGGAAAAAATCCCCAAATTTATGCCAGCCAAGGAGTTATGAGCAGTGAAAGAAAAAAATGTAGTGGTCCAACCTGTTGGCTGCTCATTCCACACCAAGGTGAATTCCAGATTGAAGAGGGGAAGCTACCAAAGAGGTCAGAGCAATGCTGTGTTGATCCTATGGTGGGAAGCTAAAAGAACCTGGCAAGTTTTCAGGTGATGTTTCCAGGATTTTCCCCCTAAATTAAAACCCCAGGAAGCAACAGAACTGTCATAGTGTTGGAGAAGGCTCTGAATTTCACAGCTTGGTGGGTACAAAGAGACACTCCATTGGCTCTCATTGATGGAGAGCATTGAAGTAGCTCCCATTGAGGGCTAGTGAATGCAGCAGGTTATGGCCACATTGTTCCAGAAGCCAACTATCTCCTCAGGAAGATCATTTCTAGAGTTGTGCAATGTGTTTTCACCTGCTGTTGGGGTAACTTGTCTGTACCTGCTGCTGACACAGCTTGGATGGAAAATCTGGGTGGGTCTTTATCTCAGGAGGCAAGATGCAATAACCAGTTGTCTCCTGCTAAGAGCAGAGATGAAGCCTTCTGCCAATGGCATCTGTGGCTCTGTGCAGACTGTGCACACAGGTTCTAAGCTCCCTGTGCAGGAAATCAGTACTGGTTGCTTCATCTCTTGCAGCTGATGGTTCCTGTCCTGTATAGGAAGGAGAGGAGGTGCAGTGGAATATACCCAGGCAATGTCCCTCCCCTGGTCTTCCCTTCAAGGAGACTATGTGCAGTGACTGTGGATGCTGTCACAAGTTTCTCTGCAGGTTTACTTTGAGACCATGAGTGATTCCAGGTTTTTCTGCACTTCCTCATCCTTACCACTGCTGTGATGGCAGCATCATCTCTACTCTTACAAAGTCTCAGTGAGAAGAACCATGCTTCACCTCTGATACTGGGTGACAGAAACATGGAATCATAGAATGGTTTTGGTTGGAGAAGACCTCTAAGATCAAGTCCAACCTTTAACCAGCATTGCTAGGTCACCACAAAACCATGGCCCTCAGCACCACAGCTCCAGGGCTTTGAATCACCTCCAGGATTGGTGACTTCACCACTGCCCTGGGCAGCCTGGGCCAGGCCTGGACAACCCTTGCCAGGAAGAAATTGTTCCTAATGTCCAACCTAAACCTCTCCTGGTGCAACTTGAAGCCATGAAGTCAGATGTTTTGGCTACTCAATGAACTGTCCTTCCCCACAAACTACCATAGAACCATTATAGTTGGAGAAGACTTCTGAGATGATGCAGTCCAAGCACCCACCCAACACTGCCATGCTCACCACTCAACCATGACCACAAGCACCACATCCCACATTTGCTGAACACTTCCAGGGGTGGTGACTCCACATGCCACAAAGAATGTGTTTGTTCAACCTCTTCCCTTTCTTGGCCTGCTTTGGATAGAAGTGTGGTCACCTGGTGCTTTGAAGAGCAAGTTGGAATGAAGTAGATGGGAGTAGTGCAAAGTTTCCTTAGGAGCTGAAGTTATTACAGGTTGGTGGGATGATGCTTCTCTGCTTTCTTCAAGGGGTTAAGGCACCCACCCCATGATTGTGGGGGCAGTTATCACCAAAAGCAGGCATAATCAGCTCTGCTAACCAAAAAGGGTGTAACCCAGAGTGACAGAGGAGATCCTATCACTGCTTCTCCTCAGCACGTCTGTGCTGCAGATGTTGCATCACCCACTGCTGCTTTTGGGGGGCAGGAGATAAGATCTGCTGTGAGGAAAGACCATGTTACATCATCTGAAAGTGGAAAGCTACTGTGCCAGCCTTCCATTCATACTGCCAAACCTTCCAGCCTAGACCCCTCATGCAAGCACAGCAGCCAGAGGACGACTCTTCATGGGATCAACTTGGGTGGAGCAGCAGCAAGTTCCTAGGGCATGGTGGGGTTTTCTGACTCTGCAGCTCCAGCTTTTCCACTCATTGTCCCTTCACTGACCTCCACTAGGTTACAGCACTTCATTGTTCAGACCTTTCTGGAAAACAGCACAAGCAGAAACCCCCTCTTTTGTCTCATGGCCAAGAGAACCTCTCCACACTGTGCTAGGCAACCAGTGGAGCAGACCCAACTCATGGGCAACAACTGGAAGGAAGAGCATAGAGCCACAGAACCATTGTGGTTGGAAAAGACCTCCAAGATCATCAAGTCCAACCATGAACCAGCATTGCCAGGCCACCACTCAACCATTTCCTTCAGCACCACATCTACTGCTCATCCCTCTAGCATCTTGCACCAAATGAGCCAGAAGAAGCAGCAAAGAAGAAGAAGGAAGAAGAGTTGTGGGTCACAAAGAGTTATTTATTACATCCAACCTGCATTCTCCTGCTATCTAGTGCAGTTTCAGAAATAAGGCTTTATTTTGTTTATTTGTATTTGGGCTTATTCAGCTTAATTAGCACTGGTTTTTCTTCTTTTATTCCTTTTTTTATCTTTTTCTTTCTTCTTTTTTCTTTTCCTTTTCCCTCTTTTCTCCTTTTTTTCATTCCTTTTTCTTTTTCTTTTTCTTTTTTCCTTTTTTCCTTTTTTATCTTTTTTTTCCTTTTTAACTCTTTTCCTTTTCTTTTTCTTTTTTTCTCTTTTTTCTTTTTCTTTTTTTCTCTTTTTTCTTTTTCTTTTTTTTCCTCCCTCCTATTTTCCCTTTATTTTTATTCTTCTTATTTCCTTTTCATTTGGCATGTGCTGTGTTCAGAAGCCCCTCCTTATGCAGCTGTTGGAGTATATTCTGGGGCTGCCTGCCCTGGTTACACCTTTGGCTTCCCTTGTGCTGCTGAAATCCAGAGTGTCACCTCCCACTGGAATTGTGCCTGCTGCCCACACAACTGCAATGAAAGAGGAACCCATTAAGAAGATTTTCACTGAGTTACAGTAATAAAGGAAGCAACCTACCCCATGCACTGAACTCTTTTCCACCAGCCCAAGGCACCAACCAGCAGAAGACAGGTTGGGGCTGATTTATTGCTTAGCAGGGACATCAGCACTCTGCTTTCCTTCCTGGTAGTCAAATTTGCAGAGGCAAATTGTCACAAATATATTGGCAGTTGCTGCAAAATGATGTAGTAGCAGAGAGGGACAGGCTGAGGCTAAAGCATGGCAGGAATTCAAGTGCTCCACAGCCTAAATCCCCTTGGATTACTCACTAGGACATATTTCAAATGTGGGACCTGGTTATGGAATGCACTGGTGGCCAGGTTGTACTCCACATAGATCTGGGAGTCCTGGTGGACAAAAAGTTCACCATGAGCCAGCAAGGTGCCCTCATGGCCAAGAAGGCCAATGGGCTCCTGGGGTGTGTTAAGAAGGGAATGTGAACAGCAGGGCCAGGGAGGTTCTCCTCCCACACTCAGGCCACAGCTGGAGTCCTGGGTCCAGCTCTGGGCACCCCAGTTCCAGAGAGACAAGGAACTGCTGGAGAGAGTCCAGCAGAGGCTGGGAAGATGCTGAGGGCACTGGAGCATCTCTGGCAGGAGGAAAGGCTGAGAGCCCTGGGGCTGCTTAGCCTGCAGAAGAGCAGCCCCAGAGGGGAGCTGCTCAATGCTGAGCAAGAGCTGAAGGCTGGGGGCAAGAGGCTGGGGCCAGACTCTGCTTAGTGGTGCCCAGGGCCAGCCCAAGGGGCACTGGGCACCAACTGGAAGCCAGGAGGTGCCACCTGAGCAGGAGGGGAAACTTCTTTGCTGGGAGGGTGTTGGAGCCCTGGCTTAGGCTGTCCAGAGAGGTTGTGGAGTCTCCTCTGGAGAGGTTCCCAAGGCAGCTGGAGGTGACCCTGGGCACCTGCTGTGGGTGCCCCTGCTGGAGCAGGGAGTTGGACTGGATGATCCCCAGAGGTCCCTTCCAACCCCAACCTGTCTGGGAATCTGTGATTACTATTGCACATTTCTTTTCTTTCCCACTTGCTGTCATATGTAGCAACACAAGAGTTCCAGAAAGGACCAGAATGAAGCTTTGATCCTCTTCATCCTGCTGCAAGGAAAAGAAGAATGGATGACAGAGCATTAAATGTGGGATATGGGGGAGAACAAGTGGGTACCAGGTAGCCATCAAGCCATAATTTCCCTTTTAGGTAAATTAGCCATATTTTACCTTTTTAGCAGCTGAGATCTTCCCTTGTGAAAAGAGATTGCAAAAGGTCAAAGCAGAGATCTGCAATTCTGGCAACCTCAGTTACCTGGCTCTGTGTGTGGAGGGTCTAATAAAAAACTGAATAGCTAACAACTTGATCTAATTAATCTTGTCAGATTGATGATGTATTTGTTACCAAATATATTGTTGCATTGTAAATATTGCCTTGATACAATCCAGTTATTACTGTTATCAGTGTTGATATCAGAGGCAATGTCCTGAGTGCCATGTAATCCAGGAAAGATAAAGCTCCTTCTCTACCAGCTTGCCTGGCTCATCCCTCAGTAATTAAAACCTTCAGATATCCAAGGGTTTGACATACATCCATGGAAGACTTAATAGCCTGGCTCTAGGGCAAGTCCTTGACTTCTAAAGCTCAGCTTTAGTTGCCCATCTCCTGGCATCTCCAGGTTCTCCAGGCTGTGTTATACCTCTCATCAGAATTCCCAAACTTCTATACCATGCACAGAAGTTGGGTTGGAGGTTTTTCCAACCTCATTTGTGAGGTGAATATCTTTCACCCAGTGCTGAGCAGCTAGGTGCTTAGGAGACTAGAAAGCTCAGGAGAAGTTTTTGCCTGCTTGTCTTAGTGATCCAGGGTTAACTGCAGCTCTCCTTGAAAGATGCCACAGGAGAGGAAGGTAATTTTAGGTTTGAGTCAGCAAACAGGGGTTCACTGAAAAGGTAAAACATGAAGGATTTGGACTTAGTTCTCTTCTGTATGGCTAGACTGCCTTGGTCATCTGAGGATCCTCAGAAAGGAGGAGGAGGAGAAGGAGAGGAGGTAGGAAATCTCTCAGTGGTGCTGCTGAAGCTATTTAACTTGGAGGATTTTAGGGTCAGAGAAAGGAGCTACAGAGGTAAGAACACAGGAGAAGGTAGGGTTTGAATTCTTCCTCCTTTCCTGCTGAATATTCAGTGTTGAGTGTCCAGTGGAGGAGGGAAGCTAAAAGGAACAAGTGCTGCTGTGTTCCTGAGGGTGTGTGTACTGGTGCACTGGAGATGGCTTATCTCAAATGGCATAGAGACTAAGTGCCCTCATGGCCAAGAAAGTCACTTGTCTCCTGGGATGCATGAAGAAGAGTGTGACCAGCAGGTCAAGGGAGGTTCTCCTCTCCCTCTACTCTGCCCTAGTCAGGCCACAGCTGGAGTATTGGGTCCAGTTCTGGGCTCCTTAGTTCAAGGGAGACAAGGAACTGCTGGAGAGCTCTGAACCCCTACCAGTCTGTGATTCTGTGGTCCTGTGAAGTGATCAATGTTCCTTACTTGTACTTACTGCTCTGCTTTGCACACTTGGATTGCACTGCAGCTGCCACAGCCAGGGCAGGGAAGGAGCAGTTTGGGGAGGGAAGAGGAGGAGAGGAGGTGAAACCCACAGCAGGAGCAGGTGGAGGAGAAGATGCAGGAGGCAGGTGCTGGAGCTAGGTGCAGGAGGCAGGTGAAGGAGGCAGGTGGAGGAGCTAGGTGCAGGAGGCAGGTGAAGGAGGCAGGTGGAGGAGCTAGGTGCAGGAGGCAGGTGCAGGAGCTAGGTGCAGGAGAAGGTACAGGAGCTAGGTGCAGGAGGCAGGTGAAGGAGCTAGGTGCAGGAGGCAGGGGAAGGAGGCAGGGGAAGGAGGCAGGTCGAGGAGCTAGGTGCAGGAGAAGGTGCAGGAGCTAGGTGCAGGAGAAGGTACAGGAGCTAGGTGCAGGAGCTAGGTGCAGGAGGCAGGTGAAGGAGGCAGGTGCAGGAGCTAGGTGCAGAAGCTAGGTGCAGGAGAAGGTAGAGGAGCTAGGTGCTGGAGCTAGGTGCAGGAGGCAGGTGCAGGATGCAGGTGCAGGAGCTAGGTGCAGGAAAAGGTACAGGAGCTAGGTACAGGAGGCAGGTGCTGGAGCTAGGTGCAGGAGGCAGGTGAAGGAGCTAGGTGCAGGATCAAATGGGGAGCAGAAGCAGGAGAACGAAAAGGTGCAGGGGCAGGAGAAAGTGCAGGATCAGAACCAGGAGCCGGTGCAGAGGGTCTCACCCTTCCCGGGGAGGTGGAGGCTAAGGGTGGGGCCAGGGCTGCTGGGATTGGAGATGCAGGAGAAGGGAGGGATGGAAGGAGGATGGCGGCAAGGCTGCATGGGGCCAGAGGATCAGGATGTGTTCCAGGATATGGATCCGGCAACAGAGCGGCCGCAGCGGTTCTTCACCCGGGAGGAGATCGCTGAGAGCAACGGGCGGGGGCCGGCGGCCCGGGAGCGGTGGCCGGTGATCGAGAGGAAGGTGTACGACATCAGCCACTTCTACCGGAGACACCCGGGGGGAGCTCGGCTCCTCGACAGTCATGCCGGGCAGGATACCACGGTAAGAGAGCGGCAAGGGGCTGGGAGGTGTCCGCTACCGGCTGGGATTGGGATGAAGGGAGGAGGAGGGAGGTTGGTACCGAGCGAGCATCGTGCGGAGGCAGCCTGGGAGGTGGTTTCGGGGGGGGATTGGTGGGGCTGGGGGCCAGGTGGGTATGGAGTCTTGCTACTCCACAGCAGATTTTCCAGCCTTCTGATGTGGAAACAAACAAATGAAGAGATTTAGCCCACGGGGCAGCAGAGCCTTGTTCTGCTCTCATGAAGATCACAGCTGTCTCCAGGTCATTCCCAGAAGCATTGCTGGTGGCACCACAAGAGCAGTCAATGAGCTAGATTAAAGGAAACCTGATGAGAAGGGCACAGACCACACAGCAGGAGTAGTCTTGGAGTAGAAATACTCCCTGGGCTGCATGGTCCTCATGGCTTCTCCCCATCCAAGGCTGCTTTCCCTATTCCTACTAGCCCATTCCTGGACTTCTCCCACACTGCATAATGAAGGGTAAGATGTTACATGGCCCCATGTTATTCAGGCATTAGAAACACAACTCAGAACAATCTGCCTGTCCCAGAGTGGCATGGCCACATCTCCTGCCCAGGAGGGAACCTCCTGAACCCTCTCACCCACCTGTGGCCATGCCTTGCCTGCTTCTCAATCCCATAGCTGACCTTCACCAGAGCCTGGTCCATTTGACCTCCTTGTCCCCAGAAGGATTGGGAAAGTGGGCTGGAAGCTCCTTTGGGGCTTGGGTTGCACAGAGACAGGAATCAGGCTTGGGAGGCATCTGCAGAACTTGCAAAGCCAAAGGTTGGTTGGTTTAGCACCTGTGCTGTGCTCTTCTCTTCCATCCTCCTTCCTCAGTGCTCCCCAGCCTGAGGCCAGCTGGGCTGGAGGTGCTGGTTTCAAAGAGGCATTCAGCCTGCCCCTGTTCATCTTGGAAAGGGTAAAGAGAAACCAGATCCTGACTTGTTGGAACTGGTGGCAGAAGAGGGATGAGTTCATCTCAAAGACCTACCACAAGGTGGCATGAAATGTCCATGCACACACTGTACAACTAACTTCCACCTGAGCCCTGTCCTGCTGCCCTGAGGATGACGGAAGAAGCATCAAGGATACAGTCTACAGGTTGGAGGTGACATTGTGCTCTCTGACAGCTGCTGCTTGCTCCTCTGCTTAGGCAAAGACCAGAGAAGCTGGAGGAGAGCAATGCTAAAGTTCACTAGGTGCCCAGCCAGATCTTCTTTTTGCTCTTTCTTTCCTCCCTTTAAGTGGTCCTTGGGTTTGGGGCTGCAGTGTTACCCTCTAGGCACAAGGAGCATGTAACACTGGTGCATCCCACAGGAAGTGCTGGTGAGAGACTTCAGGGCTCTGCATGCTGCTGTGGAGAAAATGGGACTGCTGAAGCCAAACCAACTCTTCTTCTTCCTGCACCTTGCTCACATCCTCCTGCTGGATACTGCTTCTTGGCTCATTCTCTTCTACTTTGGGACATCCCTCATGCCCTTCAGTGCCTCTCTGGTGGTGCTGACCATATCCCAGGTAAGCAAAGAAGTCCACAGCATGTGGACTTGCATCAGCTTTCATACATGGAAGAGTACAGCAGCTTTGTAGACCTCTGTCTCCTTCCCTGGCATGGTTTTCCTTTGTCATTAGAAGACAACAGTTCTCTGGTAGATGTAGAGAAGAAATTCTGCATGTGGGGAGCTCCTAGGCTGGGATTCTTCCAGGGAGGGGAGCTCCAGCTGAGCCTAGGCTGGGATTCTTCCAGGGAGGTGTGTGCATGTCCAGAGAAGGGCAGCAAGGCTGCTGAGGGGTCTGGAGAATGTCTGAGGAGGAGCAGCTGAGGGAAGTGGGCTTGGTTAGCCTGAGGAGGAGGAGGCTCAGAGGAGACCTTCTCACTTTTTTCCTCTTCCAGGTCCAGGCCTCGTGGTTACAACATGATTTAGGACATCTTTCAGGATTCAGGAAGCCCAAGTGGAACCATTTGCTGCATAAGTTGGTGATGTGCCATTTGATTGTGAGTACCTGCCCCTGGAGAACCTCCTTAGGTGTGATGTCCCCTCTGTAGATGTGTGTTCTTGAAGGCTCTGGGGGAAGGGGAAGAACTGGAGAGAACCTGGCTCTGAAAGCATTGTACTTTTCCTCCTCTGTCCTTCACTAAACCAGGGAGCATCAGCCAAGTGGTGGACCCTGCTGCACTCCCAGCACCATGCCAAGCCCAACTGCTACCAGAAAGATCCTGACCTTGATCTGCATCCTTTCCTGTTTACTTTGGGGAAGAAACTCTCTGTGGAGGTCAATGTGTGTGTGTGCACTCATGTACCAGGGGCTGGGAAGAACAACCTAGCCAACAGGAGGCACACAGAATCATCAAGGTTGGAAGAGACCTCTAAGATCATCAAGTCCAACCAGCAACCTACCCCCACCATGGCCCTTAGGACAACATCCCTCCAGGGGTGGTGACTCCACCACACTTGCTTAGCAGTTTCTCTCTGAAGGACTTTCCAAAGGCTGGAAAGGTTTAGACTAGTGGAGGGAAAAAGGCTGTAGAAAAGGGATGTTAGGTATCTGAGCTGCTAGGACAGGCACACCAAAGGCAGCCAGGAGCACTGAGGCTTGTGGGCAGTGTGCAAGGAGAGCATCTCTGGGGAAGAAAGGATGGAAACCAGCAACCTGCTTAGTTTTTCCTCTCAATGTCTATTTTTTTTCTCTGTCTTTTCACAGCTTGGGATCAAAAAGACAAAATACATGCCATACAATCACCAACACAAGTACTTCTTCAGCAGTGAGTATCTCTAGAGTAATCACCAGTTTGCACCTCATTCTTGGAGGACTTGAGACCTGACTGGATTAAAACCCTAAGTAACCTGCTCTGAGTTCCTGAGGTCCTTTTCTTCCCAGCCTGAATTGTCCTATGATCCTATGTGAGATCAGGTTTCTGAGACCTTCTTGGCTTGAAACACATGGATTTGGTCTGAGAACTTCTAGCCAAATGGCTTAAGTTTGGTGCAGGGTAGAAAAAGGAGTGAGGGGATGCTTATCCCAGCTCAGCTTAAAGCTGTGCTGCTTCATTGGTCTTTAGCTTCCTTAGCTAGAAGCTTAAAAAGATCTTGGGTTTGTAAGCACCATCAGATTATCAGACAGACCTAGAACCTTCAGAGGCACTAATCACAGTATCATAGAAGAGTTTGGGTGGGAAGGGACCTCCACAGATCACCTAGTCCATCCCCCCTGCAGTGGGCAGGGACAGCTTCAACCAGAGGGGGTTGCTCAGAGGCCTCCAGAGCATCCTAACCAGAATCAGCATGCTTGTCCTGCTGAAGAGCTGTCCTCAACCAAACTTCAGAGAGCTTGTCTTACCTTTGGTTTGCCTCTTGAGGTCAGCAGGCTCCTAAAATACTTCCTGGGAGTCTGTGGTGGTGCCTGCTGAGTTCTGCAGCCAGAGCTTCTCAGGGTGTTCCACAGAGAGAACACAGTTCAGCAGCTTCCAGGCTGTGTCCTTCAGTCCATCACACATCCAGTGACAATCCTTTCTCCTTTGCAGCTCTTCCTTCACTCCTGTTTCCCACCTCCTTCAACTAGCACACCTTTTACACTGCTTACACCAAGAGGTACTGGGTGATATTGGCTGCTTCAGAGTCAGAGCCTGCCTTGGGCTGGAAGGGACCTTCAAGATCTGCTAGTTCCAACCCTCTGCCAGGGGCAGGGACACCTTCCACTAGACCAGCTTGCCCAGGGCCACATCCAACCTGGTTTATGAACATAATGCAACCCAGAAAGGGTCAAGTTGTGGGCCTTCAACCTTGCTTCTGAACATGGAACCAGGTTCTGCCCAGAGCTCAGTCCCTGCTGCTCAGTCCAGCCCAAGCTGACAGGCAGTGTGGTGCAGTGTTGGTAGCTCTACATGCTTTCTGCTAAGCCCATGATGGCCTCCAGCTTGAAGACCAACAGATGCAAGCTGGTTGGGTTTCCCTGCTTTGCCTCATTTGCAGAACCACAGAATGTTCTGGCCCCTTTGGGTTGGGAAGCAGAAGTTTGGGTCAGGAAGGGGAGGATGTGGATTTATAGGACCTGTTGTTCCTCCAGCCCACTTGAGATCCTTGGTCTAGCACTTGCTCACTGTGAAGTCCTGGGGAATGATTGATACTCCAACTCATGCTCCTGCATACAGAGTCATTTGCTAATTACCAAGTTAATTAATTAATTTCCTGAGTGGGTGTGAGTGCCCAGGTTCATCTCTACTGCAGCAAGACATGAGGAAAATGAGTTAGCAGCTCCTGCTGACTTGGACTGCTCCAGATAACCCAATCCAGCTGAAGGTGCAGGATTTTCTTCTCTGTAGAACATGAAGCTTAGGAAAAGATGTCAGCAAGTGTCATGTCTGATTTCTTTTTCCTTTTCTTGTCTCTGCTTTTGGTAGGACTTGGCCTGGCTGCTGCCCTTCTACATCAGATTCTTTATTGCTTATGGATCCTTGCTAGAAATAAAGAGTCTCCTGGCTTATTATTTTATACTCAGGTGATCTGTCTTCAGAAAGTTCCTCAACCTTCCTCTACAGAACCTTTCCATCTGTGCCTGCCTTTCTCTTGGCTTATTTCCATGTTCTCCTTTGCCATCTCTCCTTTTTTATCTCTGCTTAGTTTTTGACTCCTCTAAGGTTACTAAGTGCTGCCCCAGCTGAGAAATCCTTACCTTGCACAGCAACACTCAGTGCTTGGGGGGGTTGGGGCTAGAGGAAGAACCATTTCACAGGAACAGCTTAGCCTGGACTTGTTGATGCCCAGGAATTAGCCAGCAGCTTTGGCTTGAGTGGACAACATGGTCTCCACTTGGAGCATCTCACTGATTCCAATCAGTTTGCTCCTTGGCTGCAGATAAAACAAGATGCATGCTAGGCTGTGGCAGTGTTAGAACAAACCAGATATTAAATGAGCATGAGTTTCATAAGGAATTATGCAACTTCTCCTAGGGTTGGGAAGTTCCTCCAGGTGCTGGATTAGGAAGGTTGCTGTTCCTCCAGGTGTTACTGCTGGTTGTGGCTATGCTGATGTTCTTCTTTCCTTGGCTCCTCCTTGACTTGCTTCCCTCTCTGCTGAATTCTGGCCTCTTCTCTGCTTGCCCAGGGTGCTGGAGAGCAGCTGGTTTCTCTGGGTCTCACAGAAGGACCATATCCCTCTGGATATTTACTATGACAGCAATCTGGACTGGGTGTCTGCTCAGGTAAGGGATTTGCCATCCTGAAGGACTGTGGCCATACAAGTACAAACTCCAACCATAAACCAAGCAAGTCCTCTCCTGCAGAGAGGGTGAGAACCTGCTGGGAACTGGAGGGTAGCAGGACAGCAGGGATTCAAGTGAAGGTAAAGGAGGACAATAATGACAAGTTCATGGGCAGCCTCCTATCCAAATTAGGTCCCAGCATCATCTCCTAAACACATCCAGCTCCCTACTTACTGCATCATTCCGTCCTGGAGCTTTTCCACTGCTGCAGAGCTGGAGTTGCTGCCCATCTTCACCCTCAGAGAATGCCCCTGTGGTGTCCTCTCTTTGCAGAGAGACCTAGTGGAACCCAGCAGCTCCAGGAGCACCCCAGAAGGACCCTCCCAGCTCTGCTTTCTCTGCAGACATAGGTTGGAGGAGAACCAGGAGGAACTTTTGCCTGTCCACATGCCTTCATAGGAGCACAAAGCCAACTCCTAGTTTGACCATGGTCCATGGTAGCCAGTTTACCTCCATCTGCTGATCCACATAGCTGGAGGGGGATTATGATCCCTGGCTTGAGGAAGCTCAGCTCAGAACAACCAAGCAGAGTAGCAGAGCACTTTGGGCTCTTGAGACAAAGGAGAGAGGCTGCAGTCAGCAACCTGTCCTGACTCTGCTTTCCTTCCCCTTCCTCTAGCTCCAGGCAACATGCAATGTTGAGCAGTCTCTCTTCAATGACTGGTTTACTGGACCTCTGAACTTCCAGACTGAACACCAGTGAGTACACACCCTGGGAGAGAATCTTCTTCCCTCTCTTCTTAGAAATAGATTGGGTTTTCTTTTGTTCCCCTTTTCTCTATTCTTCTTTGCTCTTAATTCTACAAATAGTTGTGGGGCACCAAGAAATTTGGCTTTCAAAAGACTGCAAACCCTAAAGAGAACTAGAATGTCATTCAAAAACCTTCTTTGGACCCCCAAAAAAGGTAAGGATTGACCACAGGCAAGATCTATGAATCCATAGAGAAGGATGAGGCTGAAGGGATGAGGCTATGGAGATGGTTACTTCTGGAGACAGGGGAGGAGGGAAGTAGTTTCTTCCAGTTTATAACATCCCCTAGTTTGGTGAAATGTTGCTTCAGAGATGCTAGAGACAACTGTGGGAAATAGCAGAGGGGGAAAGCAGGGAAGTCTTGGGAGTTAGTTGTGCTAGAAGCACACCAAGGGGAAAGGAGAAGCTGGAGACCTTTCTCAGTGTGAGCTGGGCAGCTCCTGGGAGGTAATCATCATAGAATCAGAGAACACTCTGAGCTGGAAAGGACCCACCAGGATCATCTGGTCCAGTTCCCTGCCCTGCACAGGGTGCCCCAAGAATCACACCATGTGCCTGAGAGTGATGTCCAAGTGCTTCCTGAACTCTGCCAGGCTGGGGGCTGTGACCACCTCCCTGGGGAGGTTGTTCCAGAGCCCAACCACCCTCTGGGTGAGAAACCTTTTCCTGATGTCTAGCCTAAATCCCCCCTGATTCAGCTTCCTGCCACTACCTCTAGTCCTGTCACTACCCACAAGACTGAAGAGACCATTGCCTGCCCCTCCGCAGCCCCTCCTGAGGATGTTGAAGGCAGCAACAAGGTCTCCCCTCAGCCTCTTCTCCAGGCTGAACAAACCAAGTGACCTCAGCCACTCTTCAGAAGGCTTCCCCTCCAGACCCTTCACCATCTTTGTAGCCTCCTCTAGATGCCTTCTAGTAGCTTCATCTCTTTCCTATGCTGTGGTGCCCAGAACTGCAGCCAGTCCTCAAGCATTATGAAGGACAAGAGCATTTGTCTGTCTCCTGTTCACAGCCTATTTCCCACCATGCCAAGACACAACTACTGGAAGGTGGCTCCTCTGGTGAAGTCCTTGTGTGCCAAACATGGCCTTGAGTAGCAGTGCAAGCCATTGCTCACAGCCTTTGCAGACATGGTGCAGTAAGTACAAACAGCCTGACAACAAACTGCAGGAGGAGGTGGGAGGGACTGGGATCTCCATCAGGAGTTGCTTTGCTCTTCACAAAAAGACACAAACCCCTCATTTCCCCTCTCCCCACCAGCAACTCTGCAGACTGTGACCTCTCCTATTCTTTTTCTCTCTCTCAGCTCTCTGAAGGATTGAGGACAGCTCTGGCTTGATGCCTACCTACACAAGTAAGAAGACAAGGCTTGATGCTACCATTCCCAGCCTGCTGTGTGTTTGCATCCCTAGCAAGCTGAGAAGCAGGGACCATGAGGACTCCATGGCAGGAGACAAGTGATGGCTAGGATTCCAATAGAAAAGAAATTGCCTCAGTTTTCCTTCTGGTCTTTCCTGATGTTTTGGTTCAGATATGTTGAGAGTGGCTGGAGCAAGCAGGAGGTGAATGGTTAGAAGAAGGAGAAACTCTTTGCTAACTGGCTCTGAGTAAACATGGCCAAGAGCACTTCTGAGCATGTGTTCAAGTCATCCCATGGACTGGGGAAGCTGCACATGCTTAACTTCAGCTCAGGCTCCTCTCAGCAGTTGGCTGTTTAGGTGTTCCTCATGTGGAGGGTTTCATGTTTAGTACCAGGTTTGCTTCTTTGAAGTCATTTGGAATTGCAGAGGAGCTCAGCTCTGAGGCTTTGGCTCCCCAGAACTGATACCAATCCTAAACCCATTATCACCCCTAAATTGCTGTTCTAAATCAGTGGAATTAAGTCCAGCTAACAAATGGACTTTGGCTTGTTTGTGCAGTGATTGTAGGTGCCATGTTCAGCACTGACTTCTACTTCCCAACCTTTAACCCAGCCCAGTCAGGCAGAACATGTCAGAGAGATGTCAGGAATCCATTTGCTGCCTTGGAAAATGTGCAATGATGTTGAGAGGTTCCCAGCACAAAGTACAACTCCCAAAGCAAGGAAAGAAAAGAAGGGTGGATGAAAAGCCTGAGTTTGAAGCCCAGCATGGGATTGTTTGGATGTTGGACAGGTTGGGCTCCTAGTGCCATGTGCAGTCAGGAACTCTGTAAGCCAGACTGCAAAAGAATCAAGAGCTGCAAATGTTTTCAGGAGCTGAGGAGCCAAGAGAGTGCAGATGAGGAAAGGTGCAAGGAGGTTGAGCAAGAGGGAGAGGAAGGGCTGGGGGAAAAGGTGGAATAAAGCCAAAGGCAAATGGCTCAAGGCCAGAGCAAAGAGGAGGAGTTGGCAGTATCAGCCCAGTTATCTGTGCCTGATCTCAGCAGTAGGGGAGGTGGGAGAGGGTTGGAGGAGAGGCTCAGGAAAATATGGAATATGAACTAGTGAGATTTGCCAAAGGAGCTGTGACTGGGAAGGCCAGAGAAGGAAACCTGGACTGATTAGTTAAACAACCCAACAGAACCACAGAATGGAAACCCCAAACAAAAGACCAACCAAAAAACAACCAACCAACAAAACACCTCCTGCAGGAAGAAGTTAAGGGCCATGAAAGCAGTGTGGACCTCAAATGAGCATCACCACTAGGCTATCTTCTCTCCATGGGAAGGATGATGGAAGCAATACCAAACATGAACAGGCTCAGCCTTTACTCCTGCAACTCTGAAAGGCCAAGGCAAGTCTTTTCCAAGGGCCCTTCCTTGACCTCAGAGGTCCAGGACAGACACTGTCCATTGGCAATCAGATTGAAAGGTTGAGTTTAAAGGGAAGAGTTTGTTCAGATGAAGTCTCCCTGGAAATAGGAATAATGGATGAACTATCAGTGTGTGTGACAGATTTTGGGTTATATGTGGCAACTCATATCAATACTGAGCTAGGAAGTAAAGGAAATAAGCACTCTCACAGAATTGTTTTGGTTGGAAGAGCCTTTGGAGATCATGGAGTCCAACTGTTGGCCAGCACTGCCAGGTCACCACCAACCCATGGCCTCAGCACCGCAGCTCCAGGGCTTGGAAACCCCTCCAGGGATGGGGACTCCACCACTGCCCTGGGCAGCTTGGGCCTTGAGAACCTTTTCCATCAAGAAATTGTTCCCCATGTCCAACCTGAACCTCCCCTGGCACAACTGCAGGCTGTTTCCTCTTGTTCCTTGGGAGAAGAGCCCTATCCCTCCTGGCTCCAGCCTCCTCTCAGGGAGCTACAGAGAGTGAGAAGGTCTCCCCTGAGCCTCCATCTCTCCAGGCTCACCAAGCCCAGTTCCCTCAGCTGCTCCTCACAACACTTGTGCTCAAGACCCTTCCCCACCTTCCTTGCCCTTCTCTGGCCACACTCCAGCACCTCCATGTCCTCCAGAGGTGTGATTAGGCAGAGCTTTGTGCTTTCATCTCCTTCCTCTGTACCAATGTTGGTATCTTCCTTCATCTCAAGCTGGGGACTAAAGTAACCCCAGACTTAGTGCCTTATCACACTGCCTTCAGCAGGAAGATTAGAGGACAAACTGCAAGCAAGGCAAAGCACTTTAGGCTTCTGTTAAAGATTAGCCCTGCAGGCAAGAGCAAGCACTGTGTAAGCAAAGCAGCACTGCTTTAGCCAACTTGCTTGCCAGGGTCTGGGTACCTGTGACTTGGGAACAGGTTGTGCAGAGCTGTTCTGGGGTAGGGGTCAGTCATGTGCCATGTGGGCAGACTTCTGCTACAGCAGTCAACACAAGTTGAGGTTTGGGCCAACAGGTGATTTACTCTGCCTGTTTTCCTTTCAGCTCTTAAATCAAGAGCATGGGAATGAGGAGAAAGAAAACAACTCCCTTAAACACATCCTAACAGTGAGGAGGGAACCCAGAGAAGGCTGGATGTCATCAGGGAGGGGGAAGTGACTCAACCAAGCAAGCTGAAGTGGGAGATGGGTGTTTGGGTTCAGGTCTTCTGGTGGTCTCTGTCTCCTAGACACTCTCACCCTTCCACAAGCTTCCAGACCACCACAGTCCAAGTAGAGAAACAGAGACACCAGCTGCCCCAAGAACTCAGGTACCTGACTACAGGAACAGAGACATCAGCTGCCACAAGGACTCAGGTACCTGGCTACTTCACCTGCTTCCACTGCCAACCACAGCAGCAGCTGCCAGGGAAAGGCAGACTTTAGGATGGAAACTAGCTCAGATACCACCCCAGGGAAGACTCCCTGAAGACACTTTGTGTTTTCATTAGAGAATGACAGGTGAGGGTTGGAAGGGACCTCTGGAGATCATCTAGTCCAGGCCCCTGTCAGATCAGCTTGCCCAGGATCACCTCCAGGTGGCTTTGGAGTCTCTCCAGAGATGGAGACTCCACAACCTCTCTGGGCAGCCTGGGCCAGTTCTCCACCACTCTCAAAACTTCATAGCTTCTTGAAGACCCCAGAAATGTTCACCTTGATTTTAGGCCCTTTCATTGCCTGCAAGTTCTTGTGGGGGTAATAAAGCATGCAAAGTAACTGATGTTTACTGTTTTCTTCCAAGGTAAGGAGCACTGCATCCTCTTGTAGTGAAACAGGGCAGGCTGCAACCTCCAGGCTGAAAGATGTCACCATCAACCATGGAACAACACTAGACCTCCTTGATCCAACTACTTTGGGACCTGAACATCAACATCAGCCCAGCTCCTGAGGGCCTCTTTCTTCTCAGATTTCCAGCAGCACCAGGGTTGAAGTTTGCCTTTGGGTGGAACCCAGCATAGCAAAGTTCAAGCTTTGATGACACAACTAGAGCAAAGAGGCTCCACAGAGCCATCCAGGCTGTGACAGCATCACCCTTAGCAGGGAATTGAGCATCAAGATAACTTCACCCCTTACTTTTACCCCACTGCCTCATGAATAAGCCTCAATGAGCTCTCCCAGATGCCATCAATACACAACCCTTCACCACCTTTTCCCAACACAAGGCTTTGGCAGGAATCCTTTCCAGTCTAAACAATCCACCCCCACCACTGAAATCATCCTGAGCTAGAGGAGGAGCTTAGAAGTTCTCCCATAGGAGAAGTTGCCACAGGAAAAGGACATTGATTCTTAACAGGCCAGAAGAGAGAGGGAGTGGGACAGATGCTTTGCAGGCATCTTAAAACAGCTTTGTGGTAGGATGGGACAGGCCCAGATTCTAAAGGTCTCCAGGTCTTAGTCTGGCTTCAAGAGCCAAGTTGGAATCCAGCAATTACTGACAAAGCACAAACCTGGCAAAACTGCCTTCATTTCATCCCCAAACATCAAACCTGAGCCTTAGTTCTTGCCTCAGTTCTGCCCAAAATGGCCTTGGGCAGCTGCTGGAGTTACAGCCTCAACATTGGCTGTGTCAAGGCTTTGTTCAAGTCCAGCTTTGCATGTCATGACCTGTGTCATGATCACACAACTGTGAGCTCAACCATGGGTTCAGATTCAGCTCTGGAATATTGCCTGGGAGGAAAGGTCAAACTTCAACCATGCCCTGAGTATCTTCATGGAATTGACTATCAGGAAGAGATAAGAACATGCAACACATCACTGGATCAATGCACCTCTGCTGGACTGGTTTGAAGCCTCAAACCCCACAGAAATAAAACTCCAAGTGCAGAAAGAATCACAGAATGGGTTGGGTTGGAAAGGATCTTTCCAGGTCATCTAGTCCAACTCCCCTGCAGTCAGCAGGGACATTTGCAACTAGAGCATGTTGCTCAGAGCTCCAAACAACCTGACCTGCAACAGGGCATCCACAAGCCCTCTGAGCAGCCTTTTCCAGTGTCTCACCACCCTCAATATGAAACATTTCTTCCTTCTATCTAGTCTCAATCTCCTTCTTAGTCTCAAACCATCACCCCTTGTCCTGTCCCAACAGGTCCTGCTCAAAAGTCTGTCCTCATCTCTCTGACAGAACTGAAAGGCTGCAGTAAGGTCTCCCTGGAGCCTTCTCTTCTCCAGGCTGAACAACCCCAACTCTCTCAGCCTCCCCTCATGCTGGCCTCCATGCCTGTCTGAATCCATGGATCAGATCTCCCACTGGAGAGCAAACAAAGCCTCAAAGCTGAGGAAGCAGAGTAGAACACCACTGAGAAAAGCCAAGTGATTGATTTAATAGATGCTAAAGTCAAGGATAGCTACACACTGCCTGGCAGCCAACTCCCACCAATGGCTTCCACCAGGCAATGACCTAGCTGGCTTCAAGAAAGGAATTCAGGGCTTGCTTTCTCCAGCATATTTAAAGCAGGATCTATCTGATCCAAAGCTACCTCACCCTTTTTCCCTGCTGATTTAGCAATCCCACACACTCAGCTCTCCTCTCCTGCCAGAGCCTGCTCCAACAACACAGCCACTGAGACTCTGGAATCTGCTCATGGCTTTTAGTTGCTCAAGTGCAAATAGTTGGGGAAAGGGAAAACAAGCTGGGAATAAAGGGGAAGGGCCCAGGAGAAGGAGAGAGACTCCAGGAGAAGCTGTAGCTTCCCAAACATGTTTCCAATTGATTCCCAACTCCCCTGTTAGAGATGTGCACCTAAACCAAACCAGTCATAGGAAGATGTTGAGCAATGTCTCCTTTACACAACTGAAAATGGCATTGAAACAACCTCTCAAAGGAGTCTTTTTCTTTCACCTGAGCAGAACACAAAAGCCAAAACAAGTGAGACTGTGTCCTGTCATGTCTTTTTATTCTCACAGCAGGCAGCTGTAAATGGATCTATCATCAGCTTCATCTCCAAAATAACATTGCTGTTCTTCAGTGCCTTTGGAAAGGGCCAAGGTTTAGTGTCCCATGGTTGTCATGGTCAGAACTTTCAGCAACTGTATTCAAATGATGAGCTCTCAAAACAAAAAGGTACCTGCAGAAGAGACACTCCCTACCTAGGCCATTCTGCCTGCTCTACATCACTGCACAAGATGTTTCCTCTCTCTTCCTCAGAGACACCACTGGAATTGCAGCCTCCCCTCTACCCTGAACTAGTGTAACTTACAGTAATCATCATTTCTGGGCATGGCCAGATACAGAGCAGTTGGATCAAGTCAATAAAGTCACTTTCCCATGTGAAACTCTCTACTAAACCCTCCCCAAGTCCATGTCTCAGTGCCCCTTCCACCACCTGCTCAGGAGGGAGCTGTATGCTGAAGGTTACCTCAGCATGCACAGGGAGGCCTGAGGCACACAGCAGTTCCTTGCCTCTGCAACAAAAAGCAGAGGTTTAGGAACAAAGCAGCTGCAGTAGGAAAGGCAGAACTGAACATTTGGGCAATACAGATAGTAAAATCCACCTTGTGGCAACCCTGAATCCAAGGCCTTTGATGAGAGGCAAGATCTGTGCAGGCCAACTAACTGGGTTCTGAAAGAGTTAACCAGTTACCCAGATCTTCAACAGCTTCTGCATGACCTTCCAAGGGTAGAGGAGAAAAGAATCCCAGGTTAAACTGAAGTATTTCCCCCAGAAAACAGACACCTTGCCAAGAGACTGTTAAATTCAGGTTTATTTCAGGGCAAAAAAAAAAGACAAGAGAATTCATCTAGAAGACCCCAGCAAAATGAGAGATTAAGCTTTACTTATTCCTTCCCCAAAAACTCAGCAGGATTCTGTGTTCCCACCCCCATTCATGGAGCTTTTTCTGCTCCCTCCTGTCTCATCAGGCAAAACTTCAGCTGAGCCCTTGAAGAGAACAGGCTATTAGTTCCTACTGTTTTACTGCATCTGCAGCACAGCTCATTTTTCACCACAGGTTAGTAGATAAATGAGTTGGGAGAAGTATCTTCCTGCAACTGAACAGGACAGCACTTGGTAAATACCCTCCTTTATCTGCCCTCACAGCTTGGAATGCCAAGTCACATCTAAAAGCCAAACCAGGACATGCTTCCACTCAACATCCAAACTCCAGACAGAGCCAGAGATGCACTGAAGGCTGAGAAACCACCTGCTGTGATGGGAGATTTGTAGAACATCTGCTCAAGTGAAGAGCTAGGAGCTGGGCTCTGAAATCCTTTGACACTTGGAAAGTCAGTGTTTTTCTACTTCAATTCTTACAGCTTAGAAAGAACAAACTTCCCTCCCCCCAAAGATGGAATCAGTTGAGTTGTCAAGTGGATGCAGTAAGAAAATATCCTTTCCTATCTCCCTTAGGCAGCTATATCCCAACCCAACATTAGGAAGCAGAGATGATTTTACAGTACATATTGGGACTAAAACCTGAGATTCAACTTTCTAGCTCCTAAGGGAAATGAGACAACACCAACATCTGACTCCAACTGCAGATCTTTGTCCTTCTGGAAGGCCAGAACTGAAAATCCAAAGGAAGTGTCTACAAATACATACTGGTAACTACTTTTATTAGACATACTGAGCCATAGCAAGCTTTTAACAGGAACAATTTTATCCCTCAGGATAATCACAGTATCATTACAGAAGGTTTACTGCATGATTCAGCCAGGAGAGTTGGACACAATACAAAAAGATGAAGCAGTATTTTGATTAAACTTCTGTTTGCTTCTAAAAATGAAGGTGATTTTTAATCAACTTCCTTAGAACCACTGTATTTTGTTACCAAGCAGTAAAGCATGAGGGTGGAAAGGCACTAGGGTTGTTAGCTTGCATTACCTAGTTGCCAACAGAGACACAGGCACTTGAGAGCTGACTAAATTGAGCCTGTAAAGCTCTTCTGTATTTGTGCAGAAGTCTGCTACATTCCTGAAGGTCTTCAACAAGTTTTCCTGTAGTTGGAAGGCTGCAAAATTCAGAGAGGAAATCCCTGCAGCACTCTTTACAAGTTGGATCTTTCCTTGGCAGACACACGAGAGGTGGACTGGGTGTATGTCCTGATGACATCCTAAAAACAACACAACAGAGACTGAATATTCAGAGCCAGTTCCATCCAAAGCAGTTAGGGGAACTTCAGGAAGCAAAGATTACTTGTTGTTATTCTCTGTAGCAAGAGCTGAGCCCAGCAAGGCTTGTGGAGATGTTTTACTCCCACTTTGAAGTGGGTAAACACTTGGGCTGAGGAATCAGCCTCAACACTTTGCTGATCCTGGACAGTTATCTTCCAGAAGCCTGAACAAAAACCTAACTGAAAGAAAGTAATTGGCCATCACTGGCTAACCAGCTTTTAATTAAGTGTAATTAGAGTATTGTTTCCTCATTTTGTAATTCTACATGCACTGACTTCTCCCACTGAATGCAAATGGGAACCAAGAGCAATTTCTCCCTCTGTTGGGTTTGCAAAAGGAGCTAAGACAGCTCAGAGTCAAAAGCCAACCAGAGAAATCATCAGCTCACCTTCTTCCCACTGTCAGCATTGTACTTGTCCAGCAAAGCCTGAACACGTGCCCCATAGTCAGGATGAACATCAGTGAAGTTTTTCACCTATACAGGGAGACAGAAAAAGGCAACAAGCAGGTTTTTTTAACTCCATTTCAAATGCTCTTTACCACTTCAATCTTCTGCTCTGTGGCCTACAAGCAGAAGATAGAAGGAAAAGAAAAGGAGAGGGTGAAAACTCTTTGCTAACACAGTTTCATTCTGACCAGGCAGAAAGGAGCTGGGAACATCTTCACAGACTATTTCTGTTCTCTCACAGAGCTCTTCCCTCATTTAAACAAATTCCACTGGGAAGGATAAAGATCCAATCCCTCCCTGCCTCTTCCTTGTTCAGAGCAAACCATGACACTGCTAGTCACCTGAGTTTTAGGAACATCAAGCCAAGATGTAACAACATCCTTGACCTTCACCATCAATCCCATTCTTCCCAGCAGGAAAAAGTTATTCTGACATGTTCTATGTTACTTCTACCATGTAAACAGGCACATCCTTAAATGTTCTGCACTGATCACTCCTGCATTAACAAAGAGCCACTAGTTGCCTTCTCAGAAGGATTCCTGATCTTCCTTTCCATGAGCATACTGCCAAAGTTGTTAAGACTGCAAGAAAGCCTGGAATAAAGAGGAAAGGCTAAATAAAAAGCAAGCAGGCCACTTACAGCTCTCTTCTGAATGAAGAGCTGTGCATCCTTCAGATGCTCAGCAATGTTCTTGCACAGCCTCTGGCGTTCCTCCTCCTTCAGCACTTTGGTGTAGAAGTCTCTCACCTTAGGAGGGGAAACAAAGGTATTTTGGGATGCCCCAAAGCAAATCATTCTACCTATAGCAGCCAATACAACTTACTAGGCTTTTAGGATTCATTATTCCTGGAAAAGAATAGCTTTAACTCACCAGGCAACACTTTAAATGCTTCAACTCAAAAGGCAACCAAGCTGTGGGGGGGGTTTTGGCAAAGGTGCTAACAACTCCTTCCCTTTCTAGCATGGCAGAACAGCTGCTTACTAAATGAATGGGAAGAAAGATTGCTGGTGGGGTCCCACCATTCAGGAACTGATGATCATGACACACTCATACTGTAGTCTGCATATCTGCAATTGCAAGAAGACAAAGTCCCAACCTCCAGGTATCAGAATATGGGTGGCAAAGGTCTGGGAGACTTCACTAACTGTTCTGGCAGCAAGAATTCAGTTAGTCACCAAATCTAAGTTGCCTGGAGATAGGAGCCACTCTCAGTAGTGTTCTCTCACCTCAATCTTATGCAAGAAGCAAGATAAAGCCCTTTTGCAGATGGTACCTGAGTCACATTGTCTTCATTGGCACTGTTGAAGCGCTGGACGTCTCCCGAAACATACACACAGCTCTCCTTAAGCTTGGGCTGATCTTCTGGGCCAGTGAAACTATTGGGGTAATAGTTTGGGGCACCACCTGAAAACAAAAACACACCCATCAGCTCTCTCAGATTACCCCAGAAACCAGAAGAAGAACCTCAATCAATAATCCAGTTGTGGTTCACTCGATCACGAACTGCGTAGAGCTGAACACCAGGAGTTGTGTCTCCAAGCCAGTACTTACCAGCACTTATTACAAACAGAACTTCAACAGCTTTTTTGGGGGGAAGAAAAATCATTTGTTTCAGAAATAAGGAGGTCTGGCCACTCTTGTAACAGCACAGCTCAGAGGATTTTGCTACACAAAGTCATGGAAGTCAGGCAAAGTTGTAGTCCAAGGCACTACAAAAATGACACTGTCAGCTACACAGCTGAGCTACTGCTGATCTGCATTGAAATTGGGCTGAGCTTTAGCTCTGGGAGCTAATCTTTATATTTTAGAGCTGTTATTTTAATAATCTCTATATTTTAGAGCTCTGTGGGCACTTATTCTAAACACATAACCAACTTAAAGAATTACCCAGAAGTAAATTTCTCTGTTCTTGGACAGAAGCAGCTTTTGTTAAGTTCTCCCTTGACAAACACTTCCCTCTCCTCCCTCAGCAAGCATCAGAATTTATAGCCCAGAGGAATACAGTGGCTGGCATGAGGCACAGCTTAAGCACATCCTTGTTTATTCTGAGGTTTAAAACAGTCACTATTGGGCAAACACTGACAGACCATGACATGCTGAGTAGAAGCTAAGTTCAAGCTCTAGCCTTGGCATTTATGCTCCTGCCTTTTGCAATCTCTTGGAAGGCAAAGCAGTTTCAAGTGGACTGAGGGGAGGAAAGTCAGGCTTTAAAAGAAATGCAAATGCAACTCCCCAAAGACATTTAGGCCATCTCTATTCTTCTCAGAAGAGGTTTTTGCTCAGCAGTTGACACAGAGGTAGTAATTACCTGCTGGGAAACCACTGCTCTGCCAGATTTCATTTAAAATACATATATATAGACATTTTTAATTAAGTCTCATTTAACAAGGATGTTTCTAGAAGTCTTTAAAGGAATGTAAACCAAGGACATGACCAAATTCATTTGACTGGGGGTGTTCTGCAAACCCCCTTTCCCTTAATGCCTATTTTTAAGATTTTGAACTAATTTCTTAAGCTTCACTTGGTTTCTACCCTTTCAAGCCAACTTCCCACCCCCAGTCCAAGCATCTAAAGTCTCCTTTCCTGGGTTAATATACACTCACTGTAAATAAGTAGGTGAGGATGACAAATGTGTTACTTTAGGAACCAAGAACAACCAAACAATGCTCCTTTCCCCCCTTGTTTACCAAACTAAAGCAGCCTACTTGTAGCAAGAAGTTAACACACTTCAAACTGAAAAATATTTCTAGTTAGAGAGTATCAACTACTTCAGCCAAGGCTGAAATTGTCTAGGGAACATCCACATGCTCCTGTTAAAGTCTTAAAGATGCAGGGAACACATTCTGCAATCTAACAGTCTAGTAACAGCCAAGAAAAGGATCTTTTTAGCAAGCACCTAAAATCCCCCTGTGAACAGAAAAGGATTCTGCAGTTCCTGCATAAGTACCATGCTATTGAAAAGTCTTTTCCTTCCTACCTTGGTTGTCAGACACACACATGGGTCCATCCCTCTGGTAGTTAGCCAGCCTAGCTCTGAAAGGGCAGTTGACAGGAATCTGAAGGTAGTTGGGTCCCAGGCGGTGTCTGTGGGTGTCAGGGTACGAGAAGAGGCGACCCTGAAACATGGAGCACCAACATCAACTCCTCCTTCCTGAAAGGGATCACAACCCAATTCCAAGCACTAGATATTCAATAGTGACAGGGAGGACTTCCCTTGGCATGTATTTACTCATGACATACTTCAATTCATGGCCAAAAGACGCTCAGCCACCAACTGATTTTGCTGGGGTAGCAGGGTAGAGTGGCAGGTGGAGTTATGTTTAGGCACCCTAAGTATTTCCAGCCAAAAACCTACTCTGAAGGAGGAAAATGGTGACATGCAGAGATGAAAGTGACTGTTAACTATGCTAAATATGACTAAGGAATAGTATTTTCCTCCTCATTCTCAGCCTTAGACTTAAAACTTGATCCCATCTGAAATATGGTGGCTCCTTCTTTATTTACTGAACTGAATCTGAAGCAGTGCCAGTGACATCTGGAGTGAGTTTGTGGCAGCAAAGAGAGGCAAAATAAAGCAACTGCATGATGGTTCAAGAATTGATCCAGTGAAAACTGCCCAAATGCCTGGTTTCCATGGATAAAATCTGACACAAACAATCTCATTTTAGTCAAACACCCTGAGTCTGCAGACAGTGCAGCCTTTGGAGCCAGTCTCATCAGATATTCTGAGCTGCAAGAAATCTGATACTAATTAGAATCCTAGAATGGCCCAGGTTGGAAAGGACCTTAAAGATCATCTAGTTCCAAACCCCCTGCCATGGGCAGGGATGCCACCCACTAGCCCAGGTTGCCCAGGGCCACATCCAGCCTGGCCTTGAACACTGCCAGGGATGGGGCAGCCACAGCCTCTCTGGGCAACCTGTTCCAGTGCCTCAGCACCCTCTGGGTGAAGAGCCTCCTTCTAATCTCCAGTCTAGATTTCCCATCTTGTATCCATTCCCCCTTGTCCTGAGCAGCTGAAAAGCCTCTCCCCTTCCACCCTGTAGTCCCCCTTCAGGTACTGAAAGGCTGCTAGAAGGTCCCCCCCAAAGCCTTCTCTTCTCCAGGCTGAACAACCCCAACTCCCTCAGCCTGTCCTCACAGGGGAGGTGCTCCAGGCCTCTGATCATCCTTGTGGCCCTCCTCTAGACCCACTCCAACAGGTCCACATCCTTTTTGTGCTGAGTTTCTAAACCTAATCCTAAAGAATAGTCCTGTGGTTTGTATCAGGGATTAGTTACTTGTATTTTAGAGCATTTGAAGTCCACCCCTGACACTCCTAATGGTTTATAATTCTAAGGTATTCTGTAAAAGCATGAATAAATATGCATTGCTGCTGTGGTGTCATCCAGTACTTCATGCCAGACTGACAAGATCTCCTCATCAGCTTTGATAGCTGGTGAGGATGCCCTCTAGATTTGCTGTTCTTTCAGTTCTTTCCTGGTCTCTTAAATTTTGGCTGAGCATTACAAATGGTGATCATGAAAAAAACCCAAACACATAACCATCAAGAAAGTAAACTCAACAAAACCAATTGTTTTCCAGTTGTCAGGTTTAGTGCTGCTGCACAAACAGGGCCAGGAATGCTTTGAGAAAGAGCAAAGCAAATGTCATGCTCTTTGTGGAAAGCCTCAGGGGGGGTTGTAGTTTACCTGCAGCATCTTATCAGGGCTAGGTTCAATACCAGGTGGCATGTTGCTAGGGTCATAGGCCATCTGTTCCACCTCTGCAAAGTAGTTGACAGGATTCCTGTTCAAGACAAGCTTTCCCACAGGGATAAGAGGGTAGTCACCATGTGGCCAAACCTGGAAGACATAACAGACATCCATTAAAATCAACATTACTGGAGTATTTATGCAGCTTAATAATCTACTTGCCTTGGTTAACTCTTGACTGAGAGATGCATGACTGAAGACATTTACTGTTTCCTAGCCAGCATTTTGAGAGCTGTCTTATTTTAAGGAGTCTTTTGCAATGAATAGCAAGCTGCTTATTTCATCAGCCCAACATCATCTCAGCACTTGGCTACTTAAATGAAATGCCCACAGGCACTTGAAAAACTGCCTAGGAATGCACTCTTGTAGGTGGAACTGGAAGCAGGATTGTTTTCAGCTACTTCAAAATGCAACCAGCTTAACTAGCCTTTTCTTTGTATTCTTAGCCTGTCCTTTGAAGTTCCAAAGTCTGCAGCCACTTTGGGAGAGCAATATTAAAGGGAAGAGAAAGAAAAGTAATCCAAGTTTACAGCAGTATTTTCTTCACCAAGGCATTTGATGGAAGTCTGACAAACTCAGACCAACCAGTAGAAGCTGTATTATCAAAAACAGTTAAAAGCAGGGAGCTCAGGGTGAGATTATATGACCCAAGATCCCACTTCAGAGATCAGTGCAGTTGTCATCTACAGGCCTGGCATCAAGGCTTATCCATATTTCACTGAAGAAGAGTAAGATCCAATCTAATCTCAAGGTAATTTCACCTCCAGAGCTGCTGACTCATCATGACCATGCAATTATAACAGAACACTTCAAAACCAAGAGGGAAGAATAAAAAGGAGACTAACTTCATCATGACCATAAGCCAGCAATGTGCCCTTGTGGCCAAGACCACCAGGGGCATCCTGGGGTGTAGCAAGAAGAATGTGGCAAGCAGGTTGAGGGAGGTTCTGCTCCCCCTCTACTCTAGTGAGACCACACCTGGAGTATTGGGTCCAGGTGTGGTCTCATCTGTTCAAGGACAGGGAACTGCTGGAGAGGGCACAGGAAAGGGCTACAAAAAATGATTAGGGGACTAGAACATCTCTGTTATGGGGCAAGGCTGAGAGGGCTGGGGCTGGGTAGCCTGCAGAAGAGAAGACTAAGGAGAGATCTCAATGCTTATCAGTACTTCATGGGTGGGTGTCAGGAGGATGGGGTCAGGTTTGTTCAGTGGTGCCCAGGGACAGGACAAGAGGGAACAGGCACAGACTGGAACAGAGGAAGTTCCATCTGAACATAATGAAGAACTTTTCCTTTCAGGGTGGTAAAGCACTGGCCCAGGCTGCCCAGGGAGGTGGTGGAGTCTCCATCTCTGGAGATATTCCAAACCTGCCTGGATGCCATCCTGTGCAACCTGCTCTGGGTGTAGCTGCTCTGACAAAGAGGGTTGGACTAGATGATCTCCAGAGGTCCCTTCCAACCCCTAACATTCTTTGATTCCCTGACAGGGACTGGTAAGCAAATAGTGCTACTCTATGGAAACTGTTACACTTTCTTACAGATAAGCTCAGTTCTGGCATTTGCTGCATTTTGATCTCATGAACTTCTTTCAAGGAGCTGAAATGGAGTATTCAACAACAGTAGCAGGCATACCTTGGTTACATCAAAAGGGTTAAATGGAAACTTCTCTGCTTCTTCAAAGGTCATGACTTGAATGTAGAAGGACCAGGAGGGATAGTTACCCTTGGCAATGGCATTGTAGAGGTCACGGGTGGAATAATCAGGATCAGTTGAAGCCAACCTTCCTGCTTCTTCAACAGAAAGGTTTTTGATGCCCTGGTCAGTCTACAAGCAATAAAAACAGAGGCACCAGTTATAACATGCAAAAAGTAGTGCAGAAATCATTCCTATAACCCAGGAATGTGATTGTTCATGTTCCAATCTCCACTGACTTGACTTTAGAACAACATGTGCATTCAACAGCTGCCTTCCAGATAAAAAGGAGTTCTCTGGTGAAAGTGAAATCAATATTTAACTGCAGAACACAAGACAGCAACTCTCAAGCTATGATCTTTGCAGCACCCCAAATAAAGAAGTTTCCCCTCTCCCCTTACAGGAGAGAATACTCCTTTACTTGCTCTATCAGCTCCTCTTTTCCTACAGAGGACAGCTCCTGATTAAGTCTTAAGATGGGTGCAGCCCTCAGGGCTCAAAGTTCTGGATTCTGTCTGAATCTCCATTTCCCACCTGTTTCTGTGGCACCTTTGGCACTAACCAACATTTCACTTGAATAAGCTTTTGACAACTTGAAGGCTAAAAGCTGCTACATAATCCCTCTCAGTTTAATAAAATGGTTTCTGAAATTTAGCTTCAACAGTAGATGTCCAGGCTCCACTGAAGTCTCATGAGGAAGCTTTATGGCCTTTAAAACTAGGAAGGGAAGCTGCTTTCAAGTTAAGACACTCTAGAGATTGCTTTCTCATGGAAGTGGGGAATTTCTGGGAGGTTCTGTGAGCTTCAGCTGCAAAGCTTTTGGAAAGAGAGCTTTTATATCTTGATATCCAGTTGAGGCCATCTTAAAAATCCTAGATCCAGAAGGTAAATGGGAACAAAAAGCAGATCCAGACTCCAAGATCACCTACCTGAGAAAGCTCCTGAACTAGAACATGAAAGAGAAAGAGTGACAGCAGTCATATTTGTCAAAGGCATGCAACTGATGGAACAAAACAAGCCCACAGCTTTCTGATTGATCCTATGCACTAACCAGGCTTTGCTGAGCTAAACAGAACACTTTGAGACAGTTTCTTTGAACTGGTTCTTATTCAAGCTGATATATACTTCCAATAGATAACTGAGGGGGAGAAAAAAATCAGTACCTTTGCATGGAACTTGCAATAAACTGCTCTTCCATCAGCATTAAGCAGCTTGAAAGTGTGGGATCCATAGCCATTCATATGGCGATAGCCATCAGGGATACCACGGTCACTGAACAAGAAAGACACCTAAAGAGAAGGAGCACACAAGGTGAATGGACTCCCCAGCTCAAGGATCAAGTGACAACCTTCATTCCATTCACCTCCATCCCTGGGAGCTAGCTGGATGTTAGGAATTCCTTGGGGAATTGGTAGTTGAGGAGTGGTGATGGAATAAGAATGCTTTGGCATTGCACAAAGAACTGGGAATTGAACCTAGGCCAAGTTTTATGCCCACAGGAAATCATTCAGTGAAGTACAAGACATTAAACTAGTGATCAAGTTGTGATTTCCCCTGTCAGCATAGCCAGGCAAGCCTGGATAATTGAAGTCACAAATACAAGACATGAAACTAGTGATCAAGTCATGATCTCCCCTGTCAGCATAGCCAGGCAAGCCTGGGTAATTGAAGTCACAAACAGAAGTATGATTTTTCCAGGTTAAAAAGACAAAAAGCTGAAAACTGAAAGTCCTTAACAACTTCAAAGTCTTCAAGCAGCAAAGAGACCAGCATATGAACATTCCAAATGCAGCCTGCTCCTTGGGTTGATGATCATTGAAAGATAAAAGGCTGGACATGTGTACCAGTAGCCTTAAAAGTGGTGACAGGCCTTTCACCTTTACTGTTTCTAGGGTGTAGACTTCTAGAAATAAAGAGTTACAAACATATGCTGTCATCACAGGATTAATAAACAAATAAAGTCAGAGGAGAATCTTACCTGATGCAAAGACTCAGGGCGAAGACTCCAGAAGTCCCACATCATGTCTGGATCCCTTAGGTGAGTCTGAGGGTTCCTCTTTTGGCTATGGATGAAGGATGGAAACTAATACATCCAGAAATGGATGGGAGGAAAGGGGAAAAAAAAAGAAAGTTCTGTAACATTTCCAAATGTTATGTGGTTTCCTGGTACAAAACAAAGAGGTTTTTCAATCCACTCAACTGTGAAAGGAGCAGGACACTGAGAGATGACACCCAGTTGTGAGAGCACTGAAAACTACATCTATTATCACAGCCCTCCTGCCACCAAATTCATTCACACAGCAGTAAAATTAGGGTAAAGTGAAACAGAATTAGGGTAAACAGGCTGTTCAAAGCTCAAGAAGCTTTTCTTTTGGGGAGCAAAGTGAAAGTTCAACCTTTTCAGGTTTGTGTATTTGAACTTTTCTGAGCATCTGACTTGTAAATGACACAGAGATGCCATAAAGTATCTGTGCTCAACTCCTCCACTCACAACTCCTCTACTTAATGTAACTTACACTACAAGACCAAAAAGGTCACATGTAATAACAAGAATTTACAGGCAGCTTTTCAAGTGAAAAGCTTTCTCCCCTCCCAACAGCCTCAGCATGAAAAAAACCCCCTGCCTACAGAGCAGAGGAGCTAATTCTGAACATCAGCAGAACTGACCAGCTCTGAAGCTAAACATAGTCATGTATGAAACCACAGTGGTAACAAAGCATCAACTCTTCAGTTTAGTTTTGGTTTCTTTCAATAACACATTGGCAAGTAATAAACAAACCTGAGCAGGCTGTCAGAGCAACAGCTTAAGGAAGAACAAGATGGGAATGAATTTGGGGACTCTCTCCTTAAGTATCCTCATTTTTGGTGCTCACTCACCAGCATTGCATCCCTGACAAAGAAGATGGGAGTGTTGTTGCCCACAAGATCCCAGTTCCCCTCTTCTGTGTAGAACTTCATAGCAAAGCCTCGAGGGTCACGAACTGTGTCAGCTGAGCCAGATTCTCCAGCTTGAAGAGAAAGCATCAACACACACAAGGGGTAGGAGAGGAAATGCATATCAGTGATAAGCAAACACACCACAGAATCTGAGAATATGCCATAAAATCCTAAAAGAGTGGGGTTTATTGATGGAAGTCTGTACCCCAGCATGGAATTGTTGGCATGTGTTCAACAGGACTTCAAGCACTGCAAGTTTGCCAAGTGTGAAGAGACACCCACCCAAGCATGCAGGCCACAGCTTCAATTAAAACAAGTATAGCCACTTGAACCAATCAAGAGGGGAGGTTGCATTATCACTGACAGAGATAACATCAGATTCTAAGGCTGAATCAGTTAAAAAAAAAAAAACACATTAGTTTCTGTCCACCAGATCCCAGTGGGAGAGCTCTCATTTGGAAGGCAGCAATCTAAAAAGGAAACTGATTCTGGAAGAGTTCCAGTTCCCTTCCTGCTTTATCCAAGAGTCCTTTCAATGGGGAACTTCATAGCAGAGCCATAACACCTAGGCAAAAGCATTCCAGAAGTGTTCAGGATCATGATGAAATAAGAGGGACACTCATTCTCTTATTTACAAAGAAATTGTGTGCTACACAACAGCTAGAAACATGTTCAAACAGAGCAGGGAAAAGGAAAGGTAACAATGCAACAGCACACAGTCCACAGATCAAACTCAGCTGCTTGTCTTTCCCCCCCCCTCCTAGAATATTCTGTGACCCTTTAAGTTTTGGAGACAGAGGGAAAAGCCAGTAGACCAAAAGCAGCAGCTCCTTGAGCTTTCATGGACTCCTTTTTTCCCCCCCCTCCAATACTAACTCCAGAGCTGAATCCTCAGTAGGGATTTCTTCTCTTTTAAATATGACACATTTGGAAAGATCATTTTTCTACCAGAGAAGCTATTGCTCACAGTGCATGTTTGAATTAATATCATTTAAGACTGCTAGTTCATGCATTCAGCTCTTCTCCAAACCCCAAACTCTTTCTTTCTTCAACTGTTTCTTTTCCTTTGCCTAGCACTGACTTCCCACAGTCATCCCCAAAACATTCCTGCAGCTAAGAGGCTACAGGTATTTAACTTTCCAGAGTTCAACTGCAGTATGCAAGTGTGGATTATGATTCACCCAGAAACAAAGCAAGCTTTCTGTCAGGAGAAAAAACAGAGCAAAGGCTACCCTTTCTCTCCCATTCCAGAGGGAAAAGGATGTACAGTGAGCTCTGGCAGAAAGATGCAGCAGCTGCTTGAGGTCTAACAGTTCAAAAGAGATTCACAGAAGAGGCAAGGGTTGGCAGAAAGCATTTCAAACTGTGCAAACATTGCTATCAGTGGAACTGAGGGACACAGGTAAGGAGAGAGACACTTGAGAGCCTTACCAACAGTGGAGAATCTGATAGCAATGGGAGTTCTCTTCCCAATGTGTTCAAACACTTTTGCCTTGCAGTACTCAGTGATATCATGAGTGACTTCAAAATAGCCAAAGGCTCCTGGAGAAAAAAAAAAAAAGTCATTTCAAGACATAAGATCAGATCTTTCCACACACACAGCATCTCTCTCACTCTGTTGTGGTCCAACATACAGCTAAGTCAAAGGATACATGGAAATACAGGTGTTCAAACAGCTCCTATCTATGCACTAACCCATGTGCATGGTGCTCACTCTCCTCTCCTTAATGTTAACAGCTGCCAGCAGCAATACAGACCTCATTTCTGTTGGGCAAAAGAGCCACCAGTAGCTTTTGGGATGCTACTCTGCCAAGTCAGTATTTCTTTAACCCTTCTACATGTTGCAGAATTTTTGGCCCAGCTGCAAGCTGGATGAAGCAACAAAATTCTTACCACTCCCCAGAGGAATTTTTCCCCCCTGTACATTCACATCACAAATTCAGTCCAGTCTTTTCTTCTTCTAGGGCAACACATCACAAAAAGCAAAGGTGCCAGCTCTACCCTTTTGAAATGACTTGGCTTAGGCTTTGGGAATGACAATATTAGCTCATCATCTTGCTTGGACAGCTGGATACATCTACCAAAGCAAGAATCTCTAGCAAAGAAACATGCAAACAGGCATGAAAACAGAGAGAGATAACCTTCTCTTCCAGAGGAATGAGGAAGGAGAGCTTACAGCAAATACAGTCAAATCTAAGGGCTATAGCTACACATTCTCTTCCCCCCCCCTTTTTGTTTTTCTTTCTTAAACAGTTTTCAATCCTTCAAGTTCTGGCAGTCACTTCTTTCAAACTAGACCTTATCATTGCTGTTGATACAGAATCATTTAATCCCACTTCTAAATTACAGATAACAATGCAATTCATCTGTCACAGGCTAGATGTTAACTCAAAAGCTACTAAAAGCCTATATTCTACAGAGAGAAGAAGCATGTGGTTTGAAACATACCTGCCCCTTTGGCATGCACAACTCTTTCAGGAATCCTCTCTCTGTCAAAATGAGCCATCTCATCAGTGAACACAACATCTTGGACAAGAAGAGGTCCCCGTGGTCCTACTGTCAGGATATTAAGTTTATCCCCTATGGGGTTCCCAGCACCAGTGGTCAAGGCATCTGGTTTCTGAAAGTGAGAGAGAGTCAAGCTGAAATTGAGGGAGGTGGTAATGTCAGTACAAGGATGGAGGCACAAGGAAAGAGCTACAGTCATATAGCACAAAGACCAAAAGGGAGTACACAGGATTGCTGTTGGTCTGCAAGGGCTATGGAAGAGAAGCAAGAGCACCTCAGGAATCAGCACTCTAGACTCTTGAATCATGGAAGGACCAAGATTAACAGAAGCTTAAACCTTACTGCCACTAAAGATCCTGTCAGAAGGACAGCAAACCACAACATATACGTTTTATTTCACTGCCATCATCACTATCTTTACAGAAACTGCCCAAGATAGCTCCTACTCATCCTTCTCCCTCCCTTCTACACCAGGTCAGCTGCAGCATCTTGTACAGTGAGCCTGTACCTGAAAAGAACCAGCCACTCCAAGACAGCCTCAAGAAACATCTGTTGGAACTCTACAGCACTATAACTGAGTGTACTCCCACCTCCTAGGAAAACTCCCTGCAGAAAAGACACTATCTGCATCACATATGGGGTCACACACTCCTCTAAGGTGACAGTAAGAAAGGTGCATTGGCTCCAGACTCTGATGGTTCCAGGGGTCAGTTCTCCCTGGAGTACATTTACTGCTAGGAGCCAGAAGGATGTTTGTAAAGGACTTGGAATAGAAGTTAGCACAAAGAGGGGAAAAAACAAGTTTGCAACAGGGTGAGCTCAAATACCTGAGGCACAGATTATGACCAGTCACCACTGAATCCACAGTCACACCTTGCACCAGGCTGCCAGACACCCATAGGGGCTGTCTGTCCATCCCACCCTACCCTCTGCCAGTGGTGTCCCTGCACCTGCAGCACAGGAATTCAGCCAGAATGAACTGACTCATCCCCTCCTGCCTAGTCCTCCTCCTTCTCAAAGTTCTACAGATGAAAAGGGATGGTGAAGAGAAGGAGAAAGTAACTCTTGCTGAGAAAGCCTGCATTATTGTGTCAGGGACTTTATGGGGTTCCAGCTCCTAGGGTGACAATCTAACTTCTGCTTTCAGTGTTTTAATTACTGTAAACAGGCAACATTCCCAGTTCTATTCTCATGGAAGGAAGTGCACACTGAACTGGACCAGTCTCCAGGCCTCTTCTTTTACCTTCCTCAAGAAGCAATCCACAAAGGCAGGGGAAAAGGGCAGTTATTCACATCTACAGCCTGAGTTCTGGAGGAGGCAGAGCACACAGGGAGAGTTAGAGACCTTTGTTTAACTCAGGTACACAACCATAACCACATGAAAGATGTTTGACAGGATAACTGCATTCCCAATGTCTTCTTGCTAATGTGCAACACACATTAGTCCCAAAATATGTCTTTATTCTTCCTTCACCACTTCATTAGCATAAAGCTATAACCAAATTCAACTCCTGAAGTATGAGATCCTGACCCACACTGGGATGTGCACACCCATTCAGAACAGCTAATACAGCCCTAATTACAAACAAGCAACTGATGTTCAGAAACTCACAAGAAAGTTACCACTTGGGCTTGAGTTAAAGCATCCCTCAGTCAAAGGAACAGCTATTTAGAAGTAGAAACTCTTCCAATTGGCAGATGAACTTTTTAAGCTGGAACTATTATATGTCATTAAAGCAACTAGGGCATGACTAGGTTCAAGGAACTTTTGGCAAAAGCTAATTGACCTGCTCCAGTCTAGCAGGTGTCAAATGTTCTACTTCAAGATACTCAGCCAGCAGAAGTTAATGTAACTTTGCCCTCAGCTCTTGAGGACTGTTACACTCACTTAAGACAGGCAAGCTCACTGTTATGTGATGCAAAAGAACAGATCCTACCAATGGCATCCTAAGCTTCTGCATTTCCCATTCCAGCCCCTAACATTCTTGTGATGAGACACAGCTCTTAAAGGCCCCTCCAGCCCATAGAGTGACTTTTTAAAGTCACTAATACTTCTGCCACCTTCAAGCAGTGACCAGGTTTCACTCAGTCCACTGAGAAACACAAAAGTTATGTTGAATTAGACTCCTTGTTTTTTGGCTTTCTTCTTTAAATGGTAGGAGAAATTCATGTTAATTTCAGGATAATATTATGTAGGGCACACAAAATAGGTTGAGTTTGTTTGATGTTTAGATTTTCATATAGTTGGGAGCTGCATACAGTCAGAACCTTAAAAGATCAGAACTTTCCAGGCTGCATGTGTATTTCATTAGAGCAGTAACCTGTCATGACAGAAAGGAGGAAAACAAAGCCAGAAGAATTTTAGTCACTGCTGTTGTAAACACCATACATCAAAGTACATACTTCCAGGCATTACTGATACTTTGCACCTTATACAAGTCACTTTAAAATTCTAATAAGTCCTCCCTATTTTCTATCTTAAGGTCTCATGACTCCTTATGCAATACAGACTTTGGGTTGCCTCCCAATCTGCAAATTAACCTTGGCCTCTATTCAAATCCTGCTTTGTTACAGAAAGCCTGACATCCATATGAAAAGTATTACAGCACAAAAAAAAAGAAAAGAAAATGTTATTAAATATGCTAGAATAGGGTGAAGCCACAACTCATCACCTGGGGTTAGTTTTCAGGTAGTAGAACTGAGGGAAAAAAATAAAACCAAGATGACCTGATAACTCCAGTGAGGAAATGAGGCATCCACTCGGGTTCTGTATATGTGTAAGTAACAAACACACTTCTCTTTCAGAAAAGACATAGAAGAAACCATCACTGTGGTTTGATGAAGAAGGGAAATCAACTCTTGAGATAGTTCTAGTTTGAGCCAAACGTTTGGGGGGCATTCTACATCTTCAGAAGACTAAAAGCATCACGTTGTTGTTCACATGGTATCATTTCGACCCTTTGCTCCAGTCCACTTCAACCTGGTAAACAAGTCTCCACGTATTGATGAACACAGAATCAGAGAACCGTCAGAGCTGGAAGGGACCTTAAAGATCATCTATTTCCAACACCCCCTGCTTGGCAGGGACACACCAGCCACTAGATCAGGTTGCCCAGAGCCCCATCAAGCCTTGTCTTAAAAGCTTCCAGGGATGAGGCTTCCCCTACTGACATTTTCATAGGGTCCTAACAGCGTGACAGCANCCCCCCCCCCCCACGCTGAGGCTCTGCGCCCTCCAGCAGCGGGGCTCACCCGCTCTCCCCAGCCCTCCCGTAAGAGAAGCATTCCCGCCCCGGGCCCATCGTCCCTTCGCCCCTCAGCAGGCCAGACCGTTACTGCCCAGCGAGTCGAGCCGAATAGGACTGAGCTCGGCGTCCAGCGGCGAGCTGGGTGCTGAAAGGGTTGAGCTACCCTCAGGCCTCACCGTGCCACCAGCAGCGCGTTAACACCCCCTCGCCCCGCGGAGACTCGGCAGGTACCTGCGAGCCTCGCTGGCTCCGCCACTGCTTCAGCTGGTCNGAAGGGAAATCAACTCTTGAGATAGTTCTAGTTTGAGCCAAACGTTTGGGGGGCATTCTACATCTTCAGAAGACTAAAAGCATCACGTTGTTGTTCACATGGTATCATTTCGACCCTTTGCTCCAGTCCACTTCAACCTGGTAAACAAGTCTCCACGTATTGATGAACACAGAATCAGAGAACCGTCAGAGCTGGAAGGGACCTTAAAGATCATCTATTTCCAACACCCC
Organism: Galbula dea; assembly: GCA_013399015.1. Lineage (NCBI taxonomy): Eukaryota > Metazoa > Chordata > Aves > Piciformes > Galbulidae > Galbula > Galbula dea. The sequence continues at coordinate 455,066 of VWZX01002924.1, read as the reverse complement.
CTGCTTGGCAGGGACACACCAGCCACTAGATCAGGTTGCCCAGAGCCCCATCAAGCCTTGTCTTAAAAGCTTCCAGGGATGAGGCTTCCCCTACTGACATTTTCATAGGGTCCTAACAGCGTGACAGCAGAACGGAAAACGTGACCGGAAAAAACAATCCCTTTGCCTCAGAACCTGCCTGTGCAGCCACAAACAAAGCCCAATGCTGCCTAAAAGGAGAAGGCGTAGGCAGTACAGTGCTGACCCCCCCACCCCAGTCTCCTCCTGGCCAGCTAGCAGCTACCAGCCCCTTCGTGCTCAGCGCTTCCCGGGCACAGCACCAACATGAGACGGGGCGAGGTCACTTCACTCTCGGCCGCTGTCCCAAGGGGACACCCTGAGCCCTGCTTCCCTTGCCAGCTGCTGAGGGGCCAGGCCGGAGAGACACCCCCC
>VWZX01002924.1:214890-454525 GCA_013399015.1 Galbula dea | reverse complement strand
CACTGCTTCAGCTGGTCCGAAGCGTCGTCCCGACTGTCAGCCATTTTGCAAGCTTCAGAAGGCGACCCCCGAGGCAGGAAGGGTGCTGGCGGAGGAAAAGCAAGCCGAGCGCTAAGGCGACCCAAGAAGGACTCTGGGATCTGTCCCACAAGCCAAGAGGCAGCGCCACAGAGGTCACCCCGCGGGAAGCCGCAACTACCGCTCCGCGCCCTGCAGCGCCGGCGGGTAGCGGGAGATCCTGCACCTCCTCCTACTACCCCTCCTAAGCGCTGCGCCCACCCCCCGCTACCTCCTTGACCAATCAGCTTTGCGTCCGGCGGGCAGCTCGATCTGTGAGTGGGTGAGAAGAGTGTCAATCAGGCTCTGTGAGCCCTCCGCCTCAGCCTGAGGGGGCCGGGGATAGGGATAGGCGAGCTCGGGGTGTAGCCTTGTTGGTCGGGTTTGAGTGTGTGTAGTTAGCTAAGTAACCTAACTTTTTGGCGTGTGTTTTAAGTTCTGAGGTGTCGGCACTTTCTGAAGGTGCTGAAGTTGGTCAGTGGTGTAGGAGATAGCAGTTTTCGCCTCATCCTGGAATTACTTTCAGAGGCAGGGGGAAAAGTGTTTTAAATTGGCACAATGAAAGTGACCAAGCGATGAGGTAAATACTGTATGGCCGTTGGGCAACCATAGTTTTGCTCTTTAAAGCACTGGCTGTGTTTGCTGTTTTCCCAGATCCATCCCTTGCACTGGAACGTTCATAATGCTGAGGGAAGATCCCTGCCTTTGTGCCCAATGGATGTGCTACAGGTGATAAAGTGGTTAACAGGTGGTTACTTCTCCTGCTTCTGAGGCAAAACCTTTCAGCAACATGAATAATGTATCTTAAATGTATCTACATTTAAGATACATACATATCTTACATGTATCTACATGACACTGGGCACTTGAAAGACAGGTGAGGATCTGTAGCTACTAGTTATTCTGCAGACTTGCACCGCATGGTGCCTATTTCTGTATGGGGCTCTTGGACCCAGACAGGTGGATAAGACTACCTATACATGCTAGAAAATGAGAATATATATACATTTCCCTTGTTTCCCCTTATTCCTTCTTCCTTATTGTGAATGCTTGAGGGTAATCATAGCAGAGATTGTGAAGACCTGTCTAAAGTAACAGAAATTACCCAAGTGTGGTTAGAGGAGTAAATGGTTTATCAAAGCAACTGAGTCAGCAAGGTTTGTGTGTGTGTGGTGGTTTGCTTTCTCTCCCCCTGTTATTCTTAATAAGAATCCCAGTGTGGTTCTTTACAGAATACATATTCCAGCAGTAAAGCAGTGCAGTTCTGTTTACCCATAGCTTGTCAGAAAGAAATGAACCAAGGAAGATACTCATCTGCAAGGTTATGGCTACGTTTTGTTTTCTCTTAGCAGATACAAAGAATAGTCTAGCTCATTACTTCAGTCAGAGGATTGCTTTATCTAGCATGTGTTGTTATGCATTACAGGGCTAAGACTCCCAAATTCAGGTCTGTACTACATAGGAAATACCTCTATGGTACTCCTTTTCCTCAGTGGTAAGAACAGCAAACTACCTTTTCTCTGCTTCAGCCTTATTTGGGATATTTCTTTCATGTTTCCAGGTCTCTTAATCTTTTCTTCCCCAACATCATAGCCAACAGCATAAAGAAGAGCAAGAAAGACCCATCAGCTCTGTTTCTAATATTTTTAAACTAAATGCACATCATCAGGCTACACTTGCTCCTGCACCTGCTGTGGACTTAATATTAGGAGTGCAGACAGGTGGTTTTTAAATCAAGGGACTGATATTTCAGGTTGCTTAACCAGCAATGTGAGGGAAATGTGAACCATGAAGAGTTATTGTTTGCTTTTCCTTTAAAGATTAACACTTCAGCCATTGTGTGTAAACTTGCTTGTCACAAATCTGTTTCAAAGTAAGAGTAACTTGCCAAAACTGCTTCTCTTTCACTTCCCACAACTCCTTCATATAATAACTGTAATGCTAGAGGAACTGATGTATATCTATACATGTGTATGTGTGCCTGAAATAATCCAGGAGGAAATTAAATACTGGCTAAGAAAACATGAAGAAAAAAGAATTCCAATAGAGCTCAGGTGGCAACATCAATGGCTTCTGTTTTCCAGAAGAGTTTGCACTTGAGCTTTACTGCTCAGAGTTCAGCAACTGCATTTGATGATAAAGGGCAGACACAAAGCTAAGTGTGAAACAAAGATGAACTTTTTCTCTCATCTCACCTTAATCTTCTGCCTTTCCAATGAAGAAAACAGTGAATACTGGTTTAAATTCCACAGGTACTTTGATGTGGGTATCTCTATTTATTTCTCTTTTTTTTTTGCCCTTTTATTTTGATATTTGATTCCTGAGGCATCTTGTTTGTCTGTAGAAACCTCCTGTTATATATCCATTAAGCAAACAGACTTCAAACAATTCCAGATTAATCATCTTTATTTACCTGGGGAGACTGAATCTATGTTGCTGCATGCCTTTCTAAAGCATAACCCAAGCCACCCTTCAGCCTTAATTAGATTTTGAGAGATTAAAAGTCATAATACTTAACATTTGTAGTTTGCTTTCTGGATTTTGGCAAGTACAGTCAGAGAAAATGATTGCTATTATGTTTGTGATGGTTTGGCCCAGGCCTTTTTCCTGGTAACTATGACAATATTGTAGAAACCCAGAGAAATACTAATAGAAATGACAGATTAATGTCCACTGTAATGCAGGAGATGGAACATATTTGTCTGCCTTGATTCCAAAGCAGCAATACACACCCAAACCAATTTTCTATGTCAAACTTGCAATTAGAGAGACATGAAGTCCATGCTATTAAAGTCCAGCCAAGATCTGGGTGACAGGTGCTAAGGTGTCAGACATAGGATGTAGTAAGAAGAGATGGAATCTGAGATAGGTACCAATAAGCTCTGGATCTCTTTATGTGCTCTGTAAGTTGTGTCTGAAAACATTTTCCTGCTCTAAGGTGTCATGGCAATAAGTTTGTCATGGAGTAACTGGTGTTACAGGTAGGCTTTTGGTGGTGTTGGTCAGCAGATCTAATGGAAACACTGAAAACTGAAATGTAAGAGCTTCAGAAGAGTTAAACTTTAAGGGATGATGGAGAGGGTGATGCTAGTAGAAAAGGGAAGGAGGCAGGAGGTAAAAGGTGGATTTTAAAGGGAAAGAACATGTGTATATTAGGCTGTCAGTTGGTGGAGTGAGATACAGCATAGCAGAGAGAAAGCAGGAGCTTCCAGGTGAACACAAGTGGAAGAAAATCAGGCAAAGGCAGACAGGAAACCTCTTTTTTGTGTTTGTAATTGTCCACCATCCTCTGCTGCAGTAATTAGGGCAAGCTCTTTCTCTAAACCACCAGGGAAAAAGCCTAACCTCAGAGCCAGAGAAGTGTCTTGGAATAATGATAGTTTATATGTTTCAAACAATGTGTCTTGCTTTTCCTCTGCTGCTTTCATTCTCCACAGATGATAAAGACTTCAGTGATTCTAGAGCAGACACCTCTGAGCTTTAATAGTAGATGTGGCTAGTAGATGTCAGTGGCTACCCCAGTCCTAGAGTGAAATCAGTTTTGCAGTATTTGTACCAAGAAGAGTATTTCATCCATCTCTGGGAAAGTTTTGCAATCATTTATTTAATGTTCATGTGCAGTGAATATGATCATATCATATATATCATCATCATCATCAAGGAGCTGTGTTTCATACTTAGTGCTGGAAAGGCAGCTGCAAAGTACTTCTTGAGACAACTGAAAGAAGAACAATAAAACAATAGAATTGCAGCACTTTTCAAGTATTCAAACATGTATTTAGATTCTGGATAGCTCAGTTTCATACTTTTATTCCTAGAAGCTACTTTAGTATTCCACATCATGTAAATACAATCTTCTCTTCTTAATGCAAATGCTTGTATTTGTTTTTCTTTCAAGGTAGAGCACCAATATGTATGAAATTTTGTTGTCAATTTGTTTTCTGTGTTACTAGCAGCACTGTCTGTTGTCCCTGTGCCAGTATTGTGCCCTCATGGCCAAGAAGGCCAGTGGCCTCCTGGGCTGCATTGGCAAGAGCATCTACTTGCCAGCAGGTTGAGGGAGGTTCTCCTCTCCCTTCACTCTGCCCTGTGGAGGCATCACCTGGAGAACTGGGTTCAGTTCTGGGCTTCCCAGTACAGGAAGAGACATGCAGCTCCTGGGGGGTGTACAGTGGAGAGCCACAAAGATGATTAGGGACTGGAGCATCTCCCTTCTGAGGAAAGGCTGAGGGAGCTGGGCTTGGTTAGCCTGGAGAAGAGGAGGCTGAGAAGAGACCTCAGCAACTGATAAAAGTGTCTGAAGGGAGGGTGTCAAGAGGATGGAGCCAGCTTCTTCTGGATGAGGCCAAGCAATAGGATGCAAGGCAACAGGGAAAAACTAGAACAGAGGAAGTTCCACCTAACCATGAGGAAGAACTTCTTCTCTTGAGGGTGGCTGAGCACTAGCCCAGGCTGCTCAGAGAGGTTGTGGAGTCTCCTTCCCTCAAGAGATTCAACAACTGATTGAACACAATCCTGAGCTCAGGAGAACCCTGGTAGAGCAAGGAGCTTGGACTAGATGACCTCTGATGGTGCCTTCCAACATTAACAATCCTGTGAATCTCTGCTTCTGTAATAGCAGTTAATAAAGCCTCTCTGATGTTTGCAACCTCATTTTGCCCCTTAATGCTCCATTCTGCACAAGGAAAGATTGAAAGCTAGACACAGCACTAGGGTTTTTTCTGTTGTTAGAAGCTCTCAAGCTTTTAAATGGGTCAAGCAGCCAGGATGACTTAGTCACATGTGCTTTGAATTAGTCAAGTGCTTAATTGGCTTGCTGGATGTTTGCATGTGTAAATGTAGGTGTTTGATCCAAGAGATACCTTGATTCAATAGATGTCATTTTATATGTCCTAATTCTGTAGAAAGAAGGGAATCCTAAATGAACTGCTTCTGTGTGGCCTGCTCTAGGGCATCCTGCTCTGGCAGGGGGGTTGGACTAGATGATCTTTGGAGATCCCTTCCAGCTCCTCACCTTCTGTGATTCTGTGATTTTTGGGAACTAAAAGACAATTACAAATGTTGGCTGCCTAGCAGGACTGGAAAGTCAGGCTATTCTTTCACTGCCAGTAAACATCACATACATGCTTTTGTAAATTCTGGATGTATGTCTCTAGCTAAACACATCAGTATGGCTCTAGGCAGATAGACAGACTTTATTCACACATTTCATTAATGTGCCAATAAAACTCAGCTGAAGCTGCTCCAGGTATGCATGAGCAGAATTTGTTTGCCCATTATATGTGTTCTGTGATCTGTAAAAAGAAAAAACAGGCCAGTTTTTTGCTGTGCTGGAAAACAGTAGTGCAATATTTGAGATGAAAAGGTAGAATTCCATCTTGCAAGGGTCAAAGTGTAGCTGCTGTGTGCTTTGTGAGAGGTCTACAGAATGCAAAGTGAACCAAGAGATTGCATATGTGCCTATCAATATCAACTCTGCTTTATCATCTGGGCATTCCAGTTTGGAAGAACCTCCCTAATTAGAGGCATTTTGGGTGCATGATTGGCATTTGGGTTGTGAGGTGAATAACACCAGTAATGATGGGGTTCCTAGCTCAGCTTGCAGTTAGTTTTGGTACTAATATAATAGTAAAATTTGTCATTTGCTCACACATTGCTTTGTTACAGTGGTGATCCCAGAATTCTCCTATGAAGATACTGTCATGGTTAGGACTGGAAGAGGCAAGAATCTGATTACAGGAAGCTTATGGGGGGGAAAAAAAACCCAGACAGAGCAGCCAGTGGCTTGGTAATAAATGAGATGGGTTTGCTGTAACCATGGTCAATGTGCACACTGGGAAACAAGGAAGGACAAAGAAGAAGACATGTTGCAGTTGTAAGGTATGAAGTGAGAAAACATCACTATTTTGGAAATCAATAGGCAAGTAGCTGGCAATTCTCCCTCCCTTAGTCATGACCTAGTCACTAAGTCAAAACTGTTAAAGCTGAGCTATTAGAGTCAGGCACCTCTGTGGTGTTCAGGTACCTAAAGAAAGGTTGGGCTGATCTTTTCCTGTTGTGAAAGATGTGAAGCAGAGAAACATCAAAGACTATTCAAAAGCATGTGACAACTGTAATAGGGGCACATGATACTTGGAAGCTAGAATATCAGTGAAGCATTTTACATCTGGAATAGCCTGGTGTGCTGACTGGCTGGGTTAGTTTCCCATGGCATCACCTGCAGGTAATGGTTGCAAATTCCTAGTGCAGAGCTTGCCTGCCAGCATCCCATGAAGAGAAGAATGTTTTCTAAGTTTAACATGTTTCTAATCCATGTGTAGTTTGTTTTCTCTTTCCCTTCTTTTTGTCCTGTAAACAGAATTCCACTTTAAAGTATTGAATGGAAGCTAGCTCATCACTGCTTGATTTTCCCTGTCTTTAAACCAGCTGATGCTGAAGATAATTCAATTGGTTTTTAAAGATGATTTCAGTGATTTGTCAAATGAATGCAGTGGTAAAAATTTGCTTTATTCTAGAAGAAGAATTGTGGCTGTCTCTTTAGTTGCCCTGGGTAAGAAGAATAACAGCATTAGACATGAGACTTGAGGTTTGTCCCTTGAGATGGTGGCAAACAGAACTGAGGGAATGATTAATCCTAGGGTACCAGCACACTAATTAGTATTGTTTCAATCAATAGGAGTTGTAGGTTTCTCAGTAGCTTTGAAAACCCTGGGGTTATTTTGGTGTGAATATTTTAGCCTTTTTTGGTCACTTTAGCTGTCATTCTCAGTTTGTTTTCCATCATAATAGGAGGCATCTCAGGATGGAACAGTGACAAAAAGTCTGTATACCACCTGCTTCCATAGCTTCATTTTGACAATGAGAAAGACTCCTAAAAAATCCCAGGGTCTTACAAGATTCAAAGAAGCAAGGGACACAGTCAGAGTGAAATACAGTGGCATAGTAGATAAATACAAAATAGCTCTTCCAGCCTGGACTAATTGGTCCAGCACAGTGGCTGCCATCTGGCCAGCAGCTTGCTGATGCCCTTTGCCCCATCTGTCCTGTAGAAAAGCAGCATTTGAGTTGTTCTTCCAGCTGGTTTGGTAAAAGCAAGGGTTTTTTCCCACTGACTGCTTATAGATCACTAGAGGTTGCTAAATTTGGCCATTTTTTGGTTTAAGACTTATACAATTGCCAGGAGCTACTTTCAAGTTCTACTAAAGCAGAATAAAAGCCCTGGGCAATCTCTTGACTGTTTTAACCACAGGGAGATGCATGGAAAATAAACAGAGCACATGTTTTTTTCTGTATGTTTAAATCTGACTATTCCTACAGCCAAAGTTCTCTTCTGTACCCTTGACCTCATTTTAATCTGGTTTTTCTCTTCAGAGACAATTCATTGCCTCAAATAAATAAGTTGGAATTATGGAAGCAGCTCATAGACTTTTAAAAAGCAAAATATTTCTGAGCTACAATAGACTTTACAGCATTTAATTAGACATTGGGATCTATTTGAGACACCCTAAAAATTCTCTGGTTTTCTATGTAGAGAGAGCTGGGTGTATAAACTGTGCACCTGCTCTATAAAAGTTGGTAGAGGAGATGATAGGTTTTTTGACATATCAACCCAGAACTTGGCTGTTTCATGACAACCAAGAAGTGGTGAAACTTATCTGGAAGCTGTAACAAATTACTAGTTTGTTGTTTTGTTACTGGAGGTTGACATTAAGTTATCAGGTTAATTATATTGATCTCTGTCTTTCTAGCTACTAATTGTCCCCTGCACCCTGGCAATCTATTTACACACTGACAAAAGGTTTGCAAGCTGTTTACATTGCCAACAAAACTATGTGTAGGGATAAAAATGAAATGCAGATGATAACTTCCAACCCATCAAACTCAATGCTAAAACCTGGGGCTGCTTACCCTGGAGAAGAGCAGCCCCAGAGGGGAGCTGCTCAATGCTGAGCAAGAGCTGAAGGCTGAGGGCAAGAGGCTGGGGCCAGACTCTGCTCAGTGGTGCCCAGGGCCAGGCCAAGGGGCACTGAGCACAAACTGGAACCCAGGAGGTGCCACCTGAGCAGGAGGAGAAACTTGTTTGGTGTGAGGGTGTTGGAGCCCTGGCCCAGGCTGCCCAGAGAGGTTGTGGAGTCTCCTTGTGTGGAGAGATTTCCAAGGCAGCTGGAGGTGATGCTGGGCACCTGCTGTGGGTGACTCTGCTGTAGCAGGGGGGATGGACTGGATGATTCCCAGAGGTCCCTTCTAACCCTCACCATGCTGGGATTCTGGGGTCCTAAACAGCTCCCCAGTGATCTGTCAGCATTCCTCTCCAGCTTTAAGTGCATTACCAGGTTTTGTGCTGTTAAGAGCAGTGTTTATTCTGTGTAGAGCAGCACAGTTGGGTCCTGATCCATAATGTGGCCTTCCAAAGAATTTGAAGAGGAATACAGGTTTTTCACTGGATATGCTGTCTTCATTTTCCCCCCAATACTTCTAGTCTAAAAATGCTTGATAATTCTTTTACAGCTCCAAGCAAGATACCAACCATGTAAATTAGGCCAAGTTTTGACCAACAACCACTTTTGATTCACCCAGCTGATTTTCAATAGTCCTCTGGTTATCATAGCACTTGGTTAACCTTTTTCTCTCTTTGAATGTTAGGATGGTGGGAGGTTTCTTTGTGTTTACAGTGTGCTGTAACCTTTGCTGTTTGCTGTTGTCATTCATACATTTTCCTGAAATCTGACAAGAGGTTTCAAGATAGGGAAGGTTGAGATCTCTTCATTTTCTGCTTGTGAGACAGCTTCCAGGGGTTGTTCACCACCCTCTTCTGTACCTGTTGCTCCTTTTCCTGCTTACCAGCCATAGGGATTGTAACCAAGACATCCTACTTATGATTGGACTTGATGATCCTAAAGGTCTCTTCCAACCTTAATAATTCTGTGAAGATTTTGCTGTGATCCAGTTCTTGTCCTCTGACATCCACCCAGCTTTCTTCATTTGCCTTAATTCCTTTGTTAGCCTCTGATACATCTCTGATTCATCACTTTATTGGGCGTTGATGGATCCCATGCTTCATAAGCCTGGCACCAGCCCCACTTTTACTTCATCATACAGACTATTCCTATGTTTCTTTTTTTTTTCAGGACCAGTTACTGACATCTGCAGTGCCCAGAACATTATGTAGCACTGTTGAGACTTCCATTACAGATGATGTGTCACAGCTATGCCTTCCAAATGATGTAGGTGGAAAAAAAAAGGGAGTTGGTAATTACCTATCCATTGCTTACAGCCTGTGTTTCATCCTGAGTGGAAGAACAAATTGGCCTTTGTCAGTATTCTCCTTATTGGAGTTGTATTTCTGGGTTCTATGATAACAAATAAGCCTGTGTCATAGCTGGGATGAGGTATAGGAGAAGGTGGATGGTGTTGTTATTAAGAGTATGCATGGAGTAGGTGGCTCTTGAGCCAATAGTGCTCACTAACCACTCAATCCCATGTGCATGTACTGAATTGGCAATGAGTTTTGGAACCTTATGATGCAATTGATTCCCTATTGTTTTTCAGAGGGCTTAGGGCAGCTTGACTCTCCTCAATTCTGTCAGCAGTGGTGAGCAGGGCTGTTTTCAGTTTCAGAAAAAGAAGGCAGAATATATGTGAAGGAGAGCCTGTGACTGTGGGAGAGACTGCCTGAGACATAGGAATTGGCTCTGACAAGCACTAGAGAATTGTCCAGGTTGGAAAACACCTTTAAGATCATGGAGTCCAACTGTTAACCAGCACTGCCAGATCACCACTAAGTCATATACCTCAGCACCACATCTCCACAGCTTTGAAACCCCTCCAGGGTTGGTGACTCCACCACTGCCCTGAGCAGCCTATTCCAGGGCTTAACAACCCTTTAGGAGAAGAAATTGTTCCTAATATCCAACCACCCTAAACCTCCCCAGGCACAATGCATTTCCTCCTTGGAATCTTTTCTGTGCAGATCAGAAGTAGTAGTGCTCCCTGGGTACAAACCCCATTCCACCCATGCTTTCTATGGAAATGACACCAACACCATGTTGGAATGCAGTTTACCTAAAGCATGTGACATCACCTTGGGGACAGGATAACCATCACACCTCCAGGCTTTTCCTATTGATGCCTTCATATGCATTTCCTTTCCAGCTCCTTTCCAAGGTTCCTAATTGCAGAAGCCATAATCCCATGGGCCTGTCACTCTAGGCCACACGTGGCACCCTAGCAGGGATGGGAGGGAGAATAATCCAGGCATTACAGAGTATCCAGTGCAAGACAGGGGAGGCACTACTGACTTTTTGGTGCAGGGCAGTCTGAAACCATGAATAGAAGCAGAACAACTTAATGCAAGCATTCCTTCTCTCATTAACCTTCAGCCTGGGACTTTTGTTCCTGGCTGGAATGCTGTATATGTGGTGGCAGAGGGGCTCCTAGTTTACTCCTCTCACAGGAGGCATCCAAGGAAGTTGCACACCCAAGAGTTAGCCCACAGTGAGCACAGGAGAGCTGGTAGGACACTGGTAGAAACTATTCCTTGAGAGCAGAGGGTGCAGTGTGTACCTGCTGTAGAGCAGACAGGAATGGACCTGGCTTCAGTTTAGGGCTCCTCACTCTGAGAAGGACAAGAAATATGTCCAGAGAAGGGCAATGAAGCTGTTGAAAGGTCTAGAGCACAGGAGTTGTGAGGAGCAGCTGAGGGAACTGGGCTTGGTTAGCCTGGAGAAGAGGAGGCTCAGGGGAGACCTTCTCACTTTCTGCAACTCCCTGAGAGGAGGTTGGAGGAAGGTGGAGGTTGGTCTCCTATCCCAGTAACAAATGACAGGAGAAGAGAAATGGTTTCAAGTTGCACCAGAGGAGGTTCAGATTAGACACTGGGAAAAATTTCTTCACTGAAAGGGTGTTCAGCCATTGGCCCAGGCTGTCCAGGGAGCTGGTGGAATCTCTTGTCTCTGGAAGTGTTCAAAAAGCATGAGGATGTGGTACTTGGGGACATGGTTGAGTGTTGAGCATGGTAGTACTGGGTTAACAGTTGAACTTGATGATCTGAGAGGTCTTTTCCAACCATCACAATTCTAGGATCTAGTTGAAACTGTGTCAGATATGCAGAGCCTCAGCAGTGCTCCCATGCACCCTCCCACTCTGTGAGCTGTGGCAAACAGCAGCCTGGGAAAGCCGATAGTCATCGTTCCCCTGAGCAGCTTTTGTTTCACTCCACATTCAACAGGCATCCAGGAGGGGTCCGAGTACAGTGTTGCTGCAGTATGTCCACACGGTTAGCCTCAAGAGGGAGGCAGTGGGTTACTGAGACACACACAGTCACAGAATCACAGAAGGTTAAGAGCTGGAAGGGACCTGGAAAGATCATCTAGTCCAACCCCCCTGCCACAGCAGGATTCCCTAGAGCAGGTCACAAAGAAACACATCCAGAAGGGTTTTGAATGTCTCCAGAGAAGGAGACTCCCCAACCTCTCTGGGCAGTCTGTGCCAGTGCTAATCCTACAGTGGTTGGTATTATTTGGGAAAAGAAAGCTCTGACTAAGCAAAACCAAGGGGAAGCAGAATTTGTGTCCATGGTCTGTATAGTCCATGCCAAAGTAGTAGCTCCTGTGAGGGCTGGTAGGAACCTTGTGGAATGAGATCCTGCATCACCTGGGATGTTTTCTAGACTGGGGTATGTCACTACCACAATAAATACTGCAGCTGCTCTCCTGAGGTTCTGAATTATTCCACACAAAGTAGAAAGAAGACTTGGATTTGACATTTCCCCAATCATTTGTCTTCAATTCTTCTCAGCACTTTTTGCCACTGGCTATAGCCACCCTTCTCATACCCTGTAGGGCATCAACCTCACAGCAAGGTTAGGAGATGAGACACTATTTGGGTTCCTGGCTGCTAAGGATTATGAAAAATACACTATTTAACTCTAAATGTCTGCCTGTATGACTGTTCTTTCCAGTGACTCTGTGGTCACAGTGGTTGACACTTGATAATGTTCTTGTCCATACAGTATTAGTGGCTAATAAGAGAGAGTTGAGGACATGACCATTATTTCAGCACACACGTGTCAGGAAGCATGACACACATCCCTTGCCACATGTAATTGCTCTATCAAGTGCCTCATGAGACAGGTTAATCCTACAGCCAGGGAACAGCTAGAGTAATAAGTGCACTTTGACATGAAGTTCATCCACATACAGGAGTATTCTGGCATGTGGGACTGTGGCAGGTTTCCACACATCCAGGACACAGTGGAGGAATATGACCTGTGACCCCAGGATCAGTTAACTGAGATTGTTGCAAGTGCTTCCAAAGAATTGGTTTGCACTGGGAGCTAATCCTATAGAGACTTGCCAGAGCTGGTGTCACATCAGAGCTAGATATCTAGGTGACTAGGGAAGTTTATCCTGCTGTAACTTTATAGCTATGAATTCATATTTATATTAATATCTCTATTAAGAACAACATGATTATTTGCAGTGATTTTAGTAGCACCTAATGACTCTAGGAGTGTTCTGGCTGTTTCATCCCTGCCTAAGAAAGAACTTGCAGGTGCTGTAAAATTTTAATTAACAGCAAGAGCTGAAATGAGTTAAAAAAAATGGTTGGAAAATAGGCCTCAGTAAGTTTCAGGACACCACTTGCCTTGAATAATGTCATATCATGAAGCAAATACTCATCTATCCCCTTCATTTGATCTGATTCCAGATGGTGTAATTGGATTCCTTTCACCAGTCCTCCCTGGTAAGATCTTGCTGCTAGTGATTGAGAAAGTCTGATACTGGACCAAGTTATTTTCCAGGAATTGAATGCATTTTTCAGATGCTAGTCTGAGTTTTCTTCACCCTTTGTCATCACAATCATTTTGTCAGGTTATTCAGAGGACAAAGGCACCAAATGTAGATCCATAATTGCTGTACTTCCATCATCTGCCCAAATAAGGCCTCCTATAACACTCGTGCCTGATGCCAGTAGGAAGTCTTTTTCTATCACTTCATATTTTGCATATTTGTGGAGGATTGCATGTTAAATTAGGTGAAATCTCATCAGCTGTTTCCAAGATTATCTGTTCCTGCTTCACAATACTTTTGAAAGACACATGGAGTAAATGCAGTCTCAGTGAAGCATCTCCTGAGGAGGGAGGCTCTTTCCTACACCTACCAAGTGTAGGAAGCATCTTCAGTGCTACTCTCATCCTTAGAAAGTGTTTGATTTAAAGATGTCTTCTCCTCTAAAACTTGTGCTGAATTCAGAGAGGTTGAAAACTAAATGAACTGCAGTTCTGTAAAGATAAGAGAATTCAGCAGCAGCATTAGTATTCTAGTGAGGAGATGGTTTCCACATGCAGGCAGAGGATCTGGCTTTGGAAAGGGAAAGTTGTACCCAAAAAGGTTCTTCTCAGTGACCTTCCCAGTGCAAAGAGCAGCATTCATAGAACCACAGAACCATTGAGGTTAGGAGGCAGAGGTGGAGGTTGTCCAGTCCAATCCTCAAAGCAGAGTCAGCTAAAGCATCTTGTCTAGGACTGTATCCAGGATAGAGAGTCCACAGCCTCCCTGGGCAACATGTTCCAGTGTTTCACCACCCTCACAGTGAAAAGGTTTGTGGGTTATTTCTAAATGTTTTGGATTTCAGTTTGGGCCTGTTGCTTCTTGTTGGTTGAGTGGGCACCACTGAGAAGAGCCTGACTGTCTTCTGTTCTCTGCCCCCATCATGTATTTATTCACAGACACTCTCCCTTTCTCCAGGCTAAACACTCTCAGCTTCTCATTAAACGACAGAACCCAGTCCTTTAACCATCTTTGTGCCCTGCTGTTGGACTACCTCCAGTATATCCATGTCTCTGTCACACAGGAGAGTTCAGAACTGGCCTCAGCTCTCCAGCTGTGCCTCAACAGGGCTGAGCAGAGGGCAGGCTCCCATCCCTCCACCTGCTGGCAATGCTGTTCCCAACGCAGCCCAGGATGCTGTTGGCTTCCTTCGCCACAAGGTTGTACTGCTAGCTCAGGTTCAGCTTGTTGGCCACCAGGAACCCCAAGTCTTTTAAGGCAGAGTTGTTTTTTAACGGGTTAGCCCCTAGCATGTAGGAATGCATGGGGTTATTCCTCCCTAGATACAGGACTTGGTGCTTTCCTTTGTTGAACTTCATGAGATACCTTGTCTGACCTTTTTCTGCCCCTCTGACTGGGCTGTATTAATCACTCCTCCCATCTGGCACCTGCAAACTTGCCACCTGGCTTCCAGCTCATGGGATGCTGATCATGACCCCTTAAGCCCAGCAGCATAGGGAGCTTTCAGTCTACCTCCCTGGATACTTCTCTAGGCCATAATTCAAACAGTTTGCCAGTGAGGATGTTACAGGGGTGAGTTTCAAAAGCCTTGCTGAAGTGATGATGAACAATATCAACTGCTTTTCACTCATCCATCATGCAAGTGATTTTGTCCTGGAAGGCTGTCAGGTTAGTCAGGCATCATTTCCTTTCCATAAATCAATGTTGACTCTAAATCACCTTGTTCTTGTTGTTGTCCTTAATGTGTTTGCAAATGGTTTCCAAGGTTGTTTGTTTCACCTCCTTCACAAGGATAAAGGTGAGGCTGACTGGTTTGTAGCTAGTTGTTTTCCAGGACTGCTGGAGGAGCACAGCTGAGCCAAGGCTGGCCAGTTAGGTTCTGAAAATCACTTTGCTTTGTTCATCTTGGGTTTCTAATGTACATGTGCAAAGAGATTTCACTCCAACTTCCTTATCTCTCTGCTACAAAACACATCCTTTGGAAGTAGAAAGGATATTTTTAAATGTTGCTGATGCTTTTCATGTCTGAAGAGGTGTCAGAAGCAGGCTGTTGTGTAAAATCTTCACTAATTCAAGGTTTTTACATGGTTTTGCTGAACAGTCACTATTAGTCATGATAGACATGACTCCTTATTTCTCAAGTTAGCAATAATGTTCAGCAGTATCTGTCACTACAAATAAGAGTAGAGCTAATCTGTGCTGATTTCCTATGCCAAGCAAAGTCAGTCTGCTGGAAAAATAAATGAAGAGTGATCTTTCTTAAATAGAAATCCTGCTCTAATTGACAGGCAAAGGCTATCAGTGAGGCATGTTCTGTGAGAACAGGTAATGTTTTTGCTAGACTAACTGACACAGTAGAAAACAAACCCACAAGCAAAGGCTTGACCTGAAATTCTACATTCATGAGGCTCTGGGGTCTTTTGTTAAAATTTCAATTAGTGCCATAGAGTAAATTTACCTACAAATTCCCAATGAACACATTCTGAAATGTGTTATAACCTTTGGAAAGCTCCTTTTGCACACATTGAATGGCAGGAGGAGCTGACTTACTACATGCTGGGGGAAAAAAAGCCTCTCTTCAATAGGGAAGGTACAGCTGGGAGTTGGTGAGGTCAGCAGTGAGTATTCAGGCCCTGGCTGAACTGGAGTTCAATAAATGGAAGGTCTTTGCTGCATGAGGATTTGCTGTACAGCAGCAAACCCAGCAGGTGTCCATGATCTCTTCATCAGTGTTGCTTTGGAAATAGGCAAAATGTAGTCTCCCACCTGCAGTACACTTTTATTATGTGAATTAGAGCTGATATGTTTCACCTGCTCTACTTCTGCTTCATCTCTTGTTTTCTTCCACATCTTCTGGTGTGTGGGCTCAGGCTGATGTTCAGGTCTTGGGCAGCAACTCTTAACAGGGCTATGATTTATTAGAGAAGATCATTCTGGATGTTGCAGATAAGAGACACTTAAGGAGCTATGTGCTTTTTACAGTTGGGAAACAGAATTAGCACTTGTTTGAACAGGGAAATTTCTAGCAATAATGATCACAGAGGAAGCCTTTAGCTGTTGGGCTTCTGGAGTCATTAACACCCTCAGCCTCACCTGCAGTAAATAAGGCTTAGAAAGGGCTCCTCTGCCAGGTGCTCTGGAGGTTATCATTGCAGGGGTTTGGCTGCACAAGTCAAAGAGCTTTTTGGAGTGCTCTGCTGAGGCTAGTTGTGCTATTTCTTCTTTTTCCTGGTGGGAAAACTTGAATCTTCTTTATTTCAGGTGAGTAAAATAAGCTTATCTGGGAACTGGTGGTAAGGGATGTTTATACTGCTCACTAGTGCACATATAAAGGTTATTTTGTGGGAATCCACTGAACTCAGTGGTTTGAACAGATTCATCCAGCTATTGGCTACTTGCAGAAGTACTGATTTAGAGTCTGTGGTGCAGAGTGAGCTTATGGAGGCTTTACATTTGCTTTTCTATGTTTCCTTAATACCAGTGATTGAATGGTTTTAACTGGGTTTGATGCTGTTTGCCTTGTTGGCTCTTTGTGTCTCAGAGAATGGTGATGCTTTTTAATTCTAATGAATTCTGACATATTTTAAAATTAGAGGTTTATACTGCAGACTTTGACAGGGAGAGAGAAGGTAGAAGAGATGAGAGCTAGAAGAGCACATGTCTGAACTCTGTACATGAAGGAAAATGGGGCTTCTAGGGTGCTATATTGCATGCTTTGTCTTTTACATGCTTTATCTTTTATTTTTGCCTGTGTTTCTGAAAATCTTCTGATGCCTTTTACTCCCTTAACACTTCAATTTTAGAGAGAAATGATTGGGAGAAAAATCTGTCTATAGAAAGTTGGGGTTTATTGTATGAAAATAATCTGTGATCCCTAAATGGGATCTCCAGTTGAAACATAAGTGAGAAGAGCCCAATACTTATCCTACCTTATAAATCAAGGAATGTTAAATTGTTCTTCCTACTGTTTTGCTATGTGACTTAAAATCTGGATTGTTTAGGTTGGCAGTTTTGTGTTAGCCCAGTATAACAGCTCCTCTCTGGAGGTATACCTTAGTTTTCATGACATAGTTGTTACAAATGCATGTGCCTGGTGTGAAAATGATTTTCTTCTTCAAAGACAGACAATTTCATATTTCCTTCCACTCTTCATGCTTCTTCTAGCTGTTGGTGGAAATCTGTTAGAGATTTGGCTCTTTGTAGTATCTGATACAGATGGTGAATGAACACTGAGGAGCACAGCATAAGCAATGAACTTGGTCTGTCACAAACAAGCAGTGCACCAGAGAACAGCTATTTGTCTGCTCCTCTTCCTCCCACCCCAGTTCTGGGTTTCTTCTGTTGGGCATCTTGGAGATTAAGGTTTAAACCTTCAGTAAGGAATACCCTTTCCATGCTTGGAGGCTTCTGTTCCACAGTTGGCTTGCCTTTGGAAAAGGGTGGTGATACCTCTGCAGCAGAGGGAGAGAAGGATTTATCAGGCAGAGTGTTGCTATATAAGGCAATGCTACAGGTGAAATTCCAGGCATGGAAAGTAGTGTAACTCCTAACAAGGAGGGAAGGCTGTGTGAGGGAAGTTAACCTTCAGAGTTTTACATGCACCTTTCTAGGCACTTCTTCAGTCAAAAAAAAGGAAGAAGCCAGACCATCTGGCATGTGCCTTGTGAAGAGGTTGTCACTGTGTCACAGCATGGTGGGGGTTAGAAGGGACTTCTGGGGATCATCTAGTCCAACTCCACTGGTAAAGCAGAGTCACCCATAGCAGGGTGCCCAGGATCACCTCCAGGTGCCTTGGAATATCTCCCCAGTAGGAGACTCCACAGCCTTTCTGGGCAGCCTGGGCCAGGGCTCCAACACCCTCACACCAAACAAGTTTCTCCTCCTGCTCAGCTGGAAGGTCCTGGGTTCCAGTTTGTGCCCAGTGTCCCTTGCCCTGTCCCTGGGCACCGCTGAGCAGAGTCTGGCCCCAGCCTCTTTCCCCCAGCCTTCAGCTCTTGCTCAGCATGGAGCAGCTCCCCTCTGGGGCTGCTCTTCTCCAGGCTAAGCAGCCCCAGGGCTCTCAGCCTTTCCTCCTGACAGAGCTTCTCCAGTGCCCTCAGCATCTTCCTAGCCTCTGCTGGACTCTCTCCAGCAGTTCCTTGTCTCTCTGGCAATGGGGAGCCCAGAGCTGGACCCAGGACTCCAGATATGGCCTGACTAGGGTGGGCTAGAGTCAGAGGAGAAGCTCCCTGGACCTTCTTAATCTACTCTTCTTAATGGCCTTCTTGGCCACAAGAGCATGTTGTTGGCTTATGGTGAACTTGTACACCAGCAATTCCAGATACTTGACAAGTTCAAGTGAAACCTTTTGGCCTCCTACATCCAAAAGACAACAGGATGTAATGCTTTGTATTTTCAGTTGGAATCTGGTGAGTTGAGGAATGAAGGAAAATAACATACACTGTGTCAGAGCACGTGAAATGCTGACCAGAGATGCCAAGTATAGAAGGTTGAGAGAACTACTGCTCTACCTGAGTCGTTGCAGTGGTGGCTTGAGGTTAGTGTGTGCTGAAACTTCTGACTGAAGTTTCCTTCCACAGGCTTTAAGTATCACAAAAACAAGCTCAGAGCTTTTGTGTATTTCATAGAGGAGAAGTGAAACATTGTGTTTGTCAGTGTGAAAACTGTTGAAAAATGGGTGTTTGAAATATACTGCATGAAAGAGATTTCCAGTCACTGCAATTTCCTGTGTGGAGGAGTGAAATTTAAAGGCAACACCAAGCTGGATGGCAGTGTTGATCTGCTGGAGGGCAGGAGGCTCTGTGGAGGGATCTGCCCAGGCTGGATTGATGGGCTGAAGCCAGTGGGATGAGGTTCAACAAGGCCAAGTGTGGAGTCCTGCACATGGGTCACAACAACCCCATTGAACCCTCCAGGCTTGGAGCAGAGAGGCCAGAAACTGCCCAGAGGAAAAGGACCTGGATGTGTTAGTTAACAGTGGCTGAAGATGAGGCAGCAGAGTGCCCAGGTGGCCAAGGCCAAGAGCATCCTGGCTTGGAGCAGCACTAGTGTGGCAGCAGGACTAGGGCAGGGATTGTCCTCCTGGGCTGGGCACTGGGAAGGCCACAGCTCCAATCCTGGGCTCACTCCCAGAAGGACATGGAGGTGCTGGAGTGTGCCCAGAAAAGGGCAAGGAAGGTGGGGAAGGGTCTAGAGCACAAGTGTTGTGAGCAGCAGCTGAGGGAACTGGGGTTTCCAGCCCGGAGGAAAGGAGGCTCAGGGGAGACCTTCTCACTCTCTGCAACTCCCTGAAAGGAGGTTGGAGTGATGTGGGGCTTGTTCTGTTCTCCCAAGGAACAAGTGATAGGACAAGGGGAAACAGCCTCAAGTTGTACCAGGGGAGGTTTAGGTTGGGTATTAGCAAAAACTTCTTCATTGAAAGATTGATTTAGCATGGGCCCAGGGCAGTGGTGGAATCTTTGTGCCTGGAAATGTTCAAAAAACCATGTAGATATGGCAGATTTCATGACCTGGTTTATTAGCATGGTGATGCTTGGTAGATGCTTGGACTTGATGACCTCAAGAGTTCTTTTCCAACCGTAATGATTCTGTGAAGTGGACTCCTGGCTGCCTTGGCTTTCCATGTCAGACTCTCGTCACCTACAGCTGACATGCTGTAGGTCTCCACAGCATCCAAGGACATCCTGCATCTGTTGGATGCCTGAATTGTTCTTGTCGTCTTTGGGGGGAATTGTACCTCTGGCAGAAAGATGCAAAAACTCCATTTAAAAGTTCAATTGCGAGAACTTGAGTATCCAGTCCGAGCGACGGAGGTTCCTCCTGCCTCCCTCCACCACCGCCCTGCTCCGTTCACCCCCCGGGGGGTGGGTGTAGCTCGGGCCACCGGGGCTGATGGCCACCGCTCGGTCCCGGGGGAAGCTAATAGCCCCCGTTCACCGAGGCGGGGCGCCCTTGTCCCGCACAGCCCGGGCAGCACCGGCGCTTCGGCGGAAGGGAAGGAGGGAGCCAGACACAAACCAGCCACCTCCGTTTCGTACCCAGCTCACGGTTCAAGGTCAGCGCTGTGTAAACTGCCGCACAAAGGCTCCTTTCAGCAGGCGGCATAGCGGCTCCGTTCACAATCCTCCTTTCAGCTGGCTGACCTCTCTCCCTATCCTCCTCCCCGGGGTCCAGGCGTGCGCGACCCTCGCCCCAGGGGAAGCCTTCCCCAGAGCCCAGCCCTGCGCCGTTCCCGAGGGAGGCCACAGCCCCCTCCCCAGGCTATAGCGTGGCCGGTACCACCGAGGGGCTGGCTGCCGCCCGCTCCCCTCCCGGCTTCATTTGCATAGTCCCCGCCCAGCTCGGATTGTATTGGTGGAGACGGCCCCGGTCGGCGTCGCTGATTGGCGTTTCCCCTCGCATGTCATTTGCATACGGCGGTGCGGCGCTCTCCCCCCTCCCTCCCCGCGGCAGACCTGCGGCGGCGAAGTTGAGTCGGAGCCGCCGCCAAGTGTCCCGCGGAGGGCTTTGCTTCGTGCCGCTGCTCCGCGTCCTCCGCGGGCCCCGCGACCGGCTCGTCCCAGCTTATCCCGGCTAGGTCCAGCTAGTCCCGGCTCAGCTCGAGTCCTCTCTGCTCCCCGCCGCTGGCCGCCGCCATCCCGAAGCAGAAGATGGCTGAGCGCAGGCTCCCTGCGGGATGGAGGTAGCTGGCTCTCGGCGTGCGGGGAGGGCTCCTTCCCGCTCCACTGCACGTCCTCCCGCTCCGCTGGTGGGGCAAGAGGCTCCAGCTCGGTAGGTACCAGCCTCACCTTTTCGTGCTCCCGGCGGTTGGCTTCCACCCGTCTTTTCCTATGGCTGGGATATACAGCTCTACTCTGAAGACCCTGGAGGATTTGACTTTGGACTCTGGTTATGGGGCAGGGGATTCCTGCAGGTCCCTTAGTCTCTCTTCTTCCAAGTCCAACTCCCAAGCCTTCACCTCTTCTCAGCACAGAGGCAACTGGTGGTACTACTCGGGCTCCATGAACAGTAGGAATAACAGCTGGGATACGGTTAACACTGTCCTGCCAGAAGACCCAGAGGTTGCAGATATCTTTTCCAAGTGTCCTAAGCTGCCGGATCTAGAGGAATACCCTTGGACTGATGAAGACATTGGGAAGATACTCAGAAAAGGGAAGGGAGATGGCAACAGCAGAACCTTTTCTCAGGAAGCTGTCAGGAGGCTCTCGCAATTACTGAGGCGCGTCTTGATCCGAGTCTCCAGGGAGGCTCAGCGTCTCAGCGTGATGCACTCCAAGTGCACCAGGTTTGAGGTGCAGAGCGCAATCAAGCTCATCCAGAGCTGGTCCTTGTCGGAGAGCTGTGTCTTGGCCACCGTCAAGGCTCTTTCTTTGTACAGCATGAGTGCTGGAGATGGACTGAGGAAAGGCAAATCGGCTCGATGTGGCCTCACCTTCTCGGTGGGGAGGTTTTTCAGGTGGATGGTGGACACCAGGATCTCGGTTAGGATCCATGAGTATGCAGCCATCTCTTTAACTGCTTGCATGGAAAACCTCGTCGAAGAGATTAAGGGTAGGGTTTTGGCAAGTCAGAGCCCAGATGGTGGAGGAGGGGAGATCTCAGCCGAAGTCCTGGAGATGGTTATCAACAACGATGCTGAACTTTGGGGAGTGTTGCAACCTTACGAGCATCTCATCTGTGGGAAAAACGCTAACGGTAAGAGCCAGGTTTTACAATCTCTAATCTTCTTCATAGCAGCAAGTGTTAACAGTAAAATTGTTGATTTCTATGGATTTAGGGTTGGCTTTTATTGGTTTTGCTTTTCATCTGAGTTGCATCTTGGTTGTGGCTGTGTGTAAAGCCAGGCAGGAAGATCCAGCTTTATTCTGAAGATGTACCAGTTTATCAAAGCAGAGGCTGTGGGAAGCCAAACCCTCTTACCCTAGCAAACATCTCCTGACTTTCTACCAGCTGCTGTTTTGAGCGTTTTTACTGTCACTAGCATGTAAATATCCTTCCCTGTAGCCATAAGGTGAAATGTGCTTTACAAGCAGCTCTTCCGAAAAGAACCATTCTTGGTTTTAAACAAAGTTTGTATTGGTGTCTTGCAGCTTTTATCTTAAAGATGCTATTCCCATAGACAGCCTGGAGAGGGAAAACAACACTGCTTTGTTGGTTTTCTTTGCAGTAGTCAAATAGGGTTTCTGAGCAAAAACTTCGAGCTACATGTTACTTAAAGTTCTTTCTGGTTTAGCAGAAACCTGTGCTGTAATTAAGTCGTGCAATAAACAAGAGCTTGTGCTTGGCTTGCCAAAGCCAGTGTGTAGGATGGTGCCTCAGTAATGAGAAGAACATAGCATTAAGGTACTTACCTCTGTAATTTGCTTAGGAAAAGCAGAAAAAGACTTTTTGAACAGTTAAAGAAATAAGCAGATAAAGGAATGTTGGCATCTTGCATAGAGACTGAGGAGCAATTTGACTGGCTTAAGCCATGACAGTTGTGTTCAGAAGCTGCACTGTTTATCTGACATTGTCACACTGAAAAGGACCATATTTTTCCCATGGAAAATGGAGAGGAACATTCAATTTAGAGAAGTATTCTGTGTACCACAGAGAGTTTCATAACTTCTGCTGGCCTTGCTGTTATGCTGACACGTTTGGTGGATAATACTCTTCTGATTTTACTCTTTATAATACCAAGTGGCTTGGTCCTCTCTGAATTGTAATCCCCAAATGAGAGAGAAGTGAAGGAGTGGGTTTTGTTTGAGCTAAAAATATACCTCAGGTGAATGCTAGTAGTGAAATGCTATCAGAGAAGGGCTGGCTTGACTTCTGCTCCTTGGGTGCATTGATTTCTTGCAGCTATCCTGTACCAAAGCAATAATGTCACCACTCAGATCACCACTATAGGTGGGTGCAGTCACTGTCCCTGTTGGGTTAGCCTGGTTCGAATTACAGCCTAAGAGGATGGCTGCTGTTACCAGTGCTTACAAAACCTCTCTTGTGCACTCTGTGTGCTGGCAGTGGTACTAGAGGTATGTGGAATAAATGTGAAGAGCCCTTTGGGATGTGTTCTTGGCACTGATACAAGGTAGGGCTGTAACTTTAACAGTCAAACACAGAAATCCACTCTGTGCTCTTAGGTGGAAGACTCTAAAGGTGTGAGGATGTCTTGTCCTCTGCCAAAACACTTGTTCTGTGTGTGCCATGGGAGTATTTGTCAGCAGGTCCAAAAAGAGGCTTCAGTTCCATCTCTTCTTCCTTATTTGGAGAAGCTGGAGTAAAATACTCTGTAAAGTAAAATATGGGCTTCAGCTGTTATGTGCCCAGGGCTTTTGCCTGACAGGTTCAGTGTGTAAAATGGAGCAGAAGAATCAGTCCCTCATGGAGCTTGCTTTATTTTCTGAAGAGAAATCTCCCTTGGAAAAATGGCAATGAATGAATGGGAGCTCTTGTTGAATGGAAACCTGAGTGACTGTGCAGGGAACACTGCTTATAAATATTCAAAGCACCAAATGGTCAGTTATGATAAGGCTGGTGCAGTGCCATACTGAGCAGGCAGTGGCCACAGAAGGATTGGCTTCTGTTGCCTCTTTTGTTGTTCCTGTCTTTCAGATCAATGCTGTCAATAATTGAATGCATCTTTTAGGTCTGCAAATTGAATCAAACCACACATGAAGGTATCTTGCAATTTCCTGTGACAGTCTGTCACTAGTATTTTACCTGACACAAGTCAGTGAATCTCCTAAATGGCTTTTCTTGCAGTTTTCAGACCAGAAATGGCTTTATATAGATGCAAAAAAGCCTGAAATAACTTCTTTATTCTTCTCCCTGCAGGAATTGTAAATGAGTAGCATTCACATCATTCTCCACAGTGCTTTCAAATGATCTTCTCTTTTACATTCATTTAAATCTGAAGTAGATCTAGCAGGGAAAAGAACTGGATTTATTCCAGTATCAGGAACAGGAAAACTGGCTTTACTGTCATTTTTTTTGTTTCTTTTCTAGTAAGAGCATTTTCATGGAGGACTTGTAAATTGTCAACTTGGCATCTCCACAAAACACTTTGTTTTATAGCCCTGAGTTTTGATGTTGGAGATAAAAAGCACTTTGAGGTTAGAGTTCTAACTCCAGTCAAGCATTGCAAGCTCTGGATGAAATCTGTGGGCTGTGTGGAAGATTGCACTGGATTATCATAATGGACCTTTCTGGCATGATGATCTATTGAATACAGGTTTCATTATTAGATCAGGCTAGTGTGCTGCTTTGGGAGTCTAAGAAACAGTAAGTAAATACATAAATCTTCAGCAGTTCTCAAGGGACTGAGGTTTAGACCTCTCTTCCTTCAGGGACTAGTCTCCCTTCAAAGCCCACAGCCTAGTCACTCTTCTTAAGGAGCCTGAGAGCTTAATATTCTGCATTGCAATGTGTTTTAACCAACACCTGCTGTGGGAGAGGTGAAGTTTAAAACTGTAAATGCTTAAGGGGATTTGAAGTATCTTTAAGGAAATAAGAAGAAGTGGCTTGCTTATTTCTTCACCCTTTCTGTGAAGCTGTTCTTTAAGCAACTATTTGCTGCTTCTCTGAGACCATTTCTGTTGTCAGAGGGAGTTCTGACCTCATGCTTGGGATTCAGGCTCCTTGGAAGGAGGAATGTCATCTGAGCTTGTGGCCATGAGGAGTTGTGCCTATAGAGCTCTCTGGGTGTGTTAACACCTCCAAGGGGAAAGCCTTTTTAGACAGAGTCTAGGTGGGATGGTGCAAGGCAAGCTGGAAAGAAAATGAAACAAAAGCAGCAAAAATGCCAAGCAGTTAACTGGAAAACAGAGCAACTGGAAGGGGAAACAAAAGAAGTGTCCTGTAAATTGGAATACATGTTTTATTTCTATTTGTAATTGCATGGAGATACAGGATATGTGTTGGGCTGGTACAGGGAGAAGCAGAGGCAGTATCCAGTAGTTTCACAGCTCATATTTGGAACATTAGAGTCTGTTCATTTAAAACATTTCTTGAGAGGTAAGGAGAAATATGAACTTACCTTGCAAATGGGATTCTTTTACTTGCTGGTCCTGTGTTTTGACTCCTGCTTCATTAGAACCTGAACTGCCAGCACTGCAAATCCATTTTGCTGTTATTGGCCTAGTTGAGTGCTGTAGTTAATATCTGGTGCTTGCTGAACACTCCTGCCACAGCCAATACACCTGCTGTGCTATTTAATGCATCAGCACATCCTGGCCTTCTGTAGATAGAAGTGTTGACAGCTGCTTCTGCAAGAAAAAATAAAGATAAAATAAGGTAAAATGGAGAGGGGGAGGAGTTGGAAGTTGTTAATGCTCTTTCTTCACATCCATCTTAGTGGAATCACTTGAAGTTCCCTTTGGATGAACCAATCCATGAATTAGCCTCTTGGTTTGTTCAGCTGATGAGCAGGAGAAAGAGTCTGAAATGAGCTCTACTTGTGTCTTGAGGCATTTTCTTAGGAGTTCAGGGGGGAAGTGTGTAGCCTTTCCTCCCACTGGGAGGGAATCATTTGAACTCTATCAAATTAGAGCAGAGATGAAATTATTTCTCTCTGCTGTTGAACACTGGCACACCCTTAGCAAGAATGGACTCCACTAACCATCCCCATTTGCTTTTCTACTTCTCACTGCATTAATCTGGGTTAAAAATGATATCTGATTTTAAGATTGAGGATTTTTCAGAGCTATGCCATGATATAAAAAAAAAAACAAACCCAATCCTTTTTATAGTTATCTAAATGGTCTGAAATAACTTGTTTGTATTGCAGTGTTTTTTATGGTTCTGTGCTGAAATCCAGTATGGAAAAACAGAAAAGATGTTGACATTTCAATAGATAGAATGTCCTTTTTATCTGGACTGAAGGAACTAGTGTGCTCATAAAAAGCCTCATCAATTTTAATCAGCTATCAGCTCCCCAACTATTGAAGGAAGAGCTGCATCTTGGAAGGGTGCATGTAGGGGAAGAGAGCTGCAAGCACAATCAATAAACAGAGCAGAAACACAAGGCTCCTAGAGGGGTTTGCAAATCAGTTAAACCATAAAAGCAGACACACACCTCTGCCTTCTGTGTCATCACCTCTGAAGCAGCATTGCTTGCTGGGCAGGAATAGGACAGACCTCTGTGTGTGTTTCTCTGGGGGATGAGCTAGTAGCTGTGCTCCTGTGTGAACTATGGCTTCCTTCATCTCTGTAGCCCAGCATACCTCATGTGCTTCTACTCCTACATGTTCAAGAGCTTGCATTTATAGCCACAAAGCCACAGGGACACATTCTTTAAGCCTCAGTGTTAGTGCTTGTATATACATGCTCACTTCTCCTGCAAACACCCAACTGCAAATGCAAGCAGCTGCAGAGGAGCAGCTGTGCTCCACCAGGAGTCAACTCAAGAAGCTGTCCTTTTGCTCAGACTGAGCTAGGGGACTTCAGGTTGGTGAACAAAAGAATCAGACCAGTAATTTCTGGTGCTGCTCTTGTATGAATGGGATTCATTTACATCTTCTTTTGATCAGGAGTACCTAGTGACATCTGGTTAAATCTCAGCAAGCCTGAGGCAATGGTAAAACCAGTAGAGTGGTGGCTTCATGCTTCCTTAATTTACAAATTGGGACAGAAATCTTTTAACAGAAGGCTGATTCCTTCTCTTCCAGGACAGGAAAAACTCACCAAGCCCCTTTTCCCATCACCCCCCCTCCCCCCAAAAAAAAAGCCAAACAAAACACCAAACCCCAAACCCACCACCACCAAACCCCAAACTGCTGAACCTTGCTGAGAGCATCTAAGTCACTTCAAAGATTGCAGGTTGTGCATTTCTGAGTGAGGAAGAGCCTTGTAAATGAAGTCTTCCTGTTGGCAGTGCAGCCCTTGTCTCAAGAAAGCAATAGTAGAAAGAGAAGAGGATGCACAAATGTGGGAAGGTTTGTTCCTTGCACCCAAACACATCCAGACTTGCCTTCTTCTGACTTAGGTCACAAACCAAGCTGGAA
Organism: Galbula dea; assembly: GCA_013399015.1. Classification (NCBI taxonomy): domain Eukaryota; kingdom Metazoa; phylum Chordata; class Aves; order Piciformes; family Galbulidae; genus Galbula; species Galbula dea. The sequence goes on along the minus strand of VWZX01002924.1, from coordinate 427,695 downwards.
CCATGAGCTCATTCTGGTCCTTAGGAAAGCTTTGGCTCCAGAGGGTGTGACTTGGTATGCTTGGCAACTGGGGAGAGGAGAGCCCAGGGCTGGGACAGAGCAGCTCTGGGCAGGGCATGACTGAGGGTTGTTTGTCAACCCATAATTAAAGTGTCTGCCTGCAGCCTGCTGGGGTGGGGGGTGCAGCTTTTGTGAGCATGGACTATGTGGGAGAGAATTAATAGTGTGAGAGTCTCTTCTCAGGGGAGGATATGCTGGAGCTGCTGCTGTCTTCAGGGGTGGAAGCTAAGGATCAGTGCTTTCAATCAAGTTAAATGAAGTTCTGAGCTATAAAATCCTTGTCTAGTAAAACCTACTTGCTGATGTGTTGCTTGCAGATGAAAGTCTCTTAGCATTGTAAACTTCCTCTTTGGCTGCTGCAAATCTGTGATTTAATGATGTGATTTCATTGGCTGTAGTCTAGCTGCTGGGTTTTGTGGTGGTCCTCTAGGAGGCAGTTGTTTGGCTTGGTCTTTCCTGTGATGTTAACATGAAACATGGCTTTGAAAGAGATGTTCAGCAGAGCCAAAACTGTGGGCTCTAACCAGTGAGAATCATGGAATCAGGTCACAGGGATTGCTCTGAATGGACTTTAATTCCTTCCTGTTGACCAAGCAGAAACTGTCTGTTGTTCTTTCTATGGCTTTGGCCCAGACAACTCCTAGGTTAGTTGGAAGCCTGAGCACTTGTCCATCTTGTTCTGGTATTGTAATTATTAGACCTGGATCAGGTTTTGTTCTTGGAACTTGTTTGAAGTTCACTAGGCTACTTAACCTGCTTCACTTCTGAACTAAGCAAAACACCAGCTTCTGGAGGATGCTGCAAGGTTTCACTCAGTTACCTGAGTGAAGTCCTTTCAGACTGTGGAGGGATAGGGACAGGAGAAGAAAAAGCAGCTTCTTAAGCATCTTGGGTCAGCATATGTGTGAGGCTTTCCCCCTTGGCTACCTGTGCTAGCTTCCCCTGGCAAGATGCATCTCCAGTTGGTTGCTTAGCTGACTTGCTGCTTGTTCAGAAGATCAGTGATAGGTGAAGTTGGAGTCTAAGCTCTGATTTATCATTCTTTTAGTAAAAAAAACCTAAATAAAACAAAGGTAGAGAAGCTTCCAAGTGGCCAGAGTGATGCTTTTTGGTAGTGTTACAGAGCCACAGCAGTCTGTCCCCCTCCAAGGCATGAAAGAGCCTTGACATCAGCCAAAAAAAGGAGGAAGCTGTGGCAAATGTGCTTAAGGAATTGCTGTAGGGTTTGTGTAGTGACACCAAAATGCTTGAGATGATGAAGGGTCTTTGTGGTCTAATCATGGGACAAGAGACTAAGAACTTGAAGCCAAATAAACATTTCAGACCAGCTTTTCAGTTGGTGCATCTAGATTTATAACAACTGATAAATGTGCTGTGGGGCTGTGCAAGATGAAAGGCAATGTTGTTTATGGTATTTCAGGGATGAGAGGAAAGGAACACTAAGAAAGGCATAATCTGCTTGTCCCATTCTTGAGTGTTTATAACCTTCCAGTCCATGTTGGATATTTGGGGGACTTTCATTTCCAGCCCAATCTGCAATCTGTTGCCTGGGACCTGGAGCATAAAGAAGGAAACAGGACTCTGTGTTTACACTGGGACTGAGACATTAGAAAGATAATTATGCCTCTGCATGTTTATCTCTTGTTTTCTAGCTCTGCTCTCTTTTCCTGATTAATTCCAAGATGAGAGGGAATAGATTTTCTTTGACTATTTACATTTTCTTGCTTGTGAACAAAGCAAATAGCTCCTTCAGCTGAAGGGCAAGAGCTGAATATTGGCAAGCAGCTGGAGTAGGGAATTAGGCCATTTTTCACCTCCTTTTCTTTCTTCAAACTGTTTTGGAGTTTGGGTGTTTTAATACAATGCAGCAGAAGTCAGTTTCTTGTTTGTTTGGTTTGTTTCAATAACCTAGTAGTCCATGCAGCACAGACTCACCTCAGAACTAGTACAGCACAGAAGCATGAAGGTTGGAAGAGACCTCTGAGGTCACCAAGTCCAACCATCAACCTATCCCCACCATGCCACTACTAAACCATGTCCCCAAATGCCACATCTAGCTGGTTTTGAACCCCTCCAGGGATGGTGACTCCCCCACTGCCCTGGGCAGCCTGGGCCAATGCCTAACAACTCTTTCAGGGAAGAAATCCTTCCTCATTTCCAATCTAAACCTCCCTTGGTGCAACTTGAAGCCCTTTCCTCTTGGCCTCCAGTTTTCTAGGTGCTTTTAGACAGTTGATTCATCTTTATCTTGGATAATCCACTGATGATCCTGCAGGATCTTCTAACCTGGAACAATGTGTGTGTGTCTCAGCCTTCCCTGCTGGGTGAGGAGCAGGATCAGGATGCTCTGAGGCTCCTGAGGAGCAGGGACATCAGCAGGTGTGGTGTTTCTGCAGTAGGTAGGCATATGTTCAGGCAGAGAGCACTGCTCTTGATACCATTATGATGGAGTGTTGGCTTCTAAGGTGTCTCTTTGGAGTGTTTTATTGTGTGCTGAATTTGGGCAAGATTTGTGCTTCTGGAATGCTGTCAGCCTTGGTGCTGTGACTACTGCCCTGGGGAGCCTGTGCCAGTGCTCAGCCACCCTCTGGGGGAAGAACCTTTCCCTAATACCCAACCTCCCCCTCCCCTGGCACAGCTTCATGCTGTTCCCTCAGGTCCTGTCACTGGTCACCAGAGAGAAGAGATCAGCTCCTGCTCCTCTGCTTCCCCTCATGAGGAAGCTGCAGAACACAATGAGGTCTCCCCTCCAGCCTCCTGTTCCCCAAGCTGAACAGACCAAGTGACTTCAGCTGCTCCTCATACATCTCCCCCTCTAGACCTTTTCTCCATCATTGTGGCCTCCTTAGGACATTCTTGAGTTAGCTTTAGATCCTTTGGGTATTGTGGTGGCCAAAACTGCACCCAGTGCTTGAGGTGAGGCCAGAGCAGGACAATCAACTCCCCTGACCAGCTAGCAATGCAGTGCTTGATGCACCCCCAGGACACAGTTGCCCCTCTTGGCTGCTGGGGCAGGCTCTTGACTCACCTTCAACTCTGGGGAGCTGCTCTCCAGCCTCACTCCCCAATCTGTAGGTGCCTCCAGGGTTGACCCATTCCAGGTGCAAAATGCAGTACTTGCCCTTGTTAAACTTCAGATGGTTGGTGGTTGCCCACCCCTTGAATGGGTTGAGAGCCCTCTGCAGGGCCTTACTGCCTTGGAGGGAGCCAACAACTCCTCCAAATTGTGTATCATCATCAAACTTACTTAGTAAACCTTTCAGTCCTGCATCCAACTTGTTTATGAAGATATTGAAGAGCACTGGCCCTAAAAGGAATCCCTGTGGAAGCCCAGTAGTGACTGGGCAGCAGCCTGATGTAACCCAGCTCTATCCAAAATGTTCTAGATGTGCTCCAAGACTATAAGAGATAATATATAATGAAATGTATTTCCTTTGTGGGGGGGGATGTGACTTCTGCTTCATTGCACACTGAATTTGGGCTCTTGGCTTTGAATGTTATCTTCCCTCCACCTCCCAACTCTGCTCTGCACTCCACTTGCCCAGGCACTTTTGTTTAGTCTAGAGATTATGAGAATCACTCCAGAGTTGAACTGATGGTTTTATTATGGTCTTGGTATGGTTCCTAGTGCCTTCAGGTTCTATCAGATTTATAAGGTGTCTTTGGATATTCTCCCTGAAGTGATAGTTTAGCTTAGGGTGGGGAGAAGAAGATGATTAACATAGCATCTTCATTAGTTGTCTTTAATAAACCATTTCATTCTGTAGTCAGTGGATCAAACCTTCTATACCATGTCTATGGGCTTCTGTATTTTATGATGATTTTTATTTCACAGAATCAATCCCAGGGTGTTAGGGGTTGGAAGAGACCTCTGGAGATCATCTAGTCCAACCCCATCTGGAAGAGCAGGGTCACCTAGAGCAGGCTGCATAGGATGGTGCTCAGGTTTGGAGACTCCATCACCTCCCTGGGCAGCCTGGGCCAGTGCTCTACCACCCTCAAAGAAAGAGCTTCCTCCTTATGGATGGAACTTTCAAGAAGTGTTGTGAAAAATCCTCCTCTGCTGTGGCAATATAGATGGAAATTCTGGCTTGGGTGAGGAGCAGTTTTGTCTGAACTTCTAAGATGCTGGAGGGTGATGACAGGAAGATCATGAAGTAGGAAACTTGTCAAGGTTGTTGTCAGTGAACTGCTGTTGAAAGCAAGCCCAGGATCTGTAGGAGAAGCTGCTTACCTGGAAGGTTCATCTTGCTGGAGCCAGAGGAATCCTTTCCAGTAGCTTTAATGGGATCCAGGATGGGTTTGTGAATCTCCTAGTTCTGAATAATGCTTTTCCTGGGGTGTGGGGTAGGTAGAAGAGGAGGAAGTTGAGAAAATGGATCAGAGTGGTGAAGGAGGCTCAAGGGGAATAAAAGAAGTGTGTTTATTACCAGTGCTGAGAGACCAGGGAGGTTCACTGGGGAATAAAGCAGTGGCTTGGGGATTTTAGCCTGTGATTCCTTACAGTAGCAGAGGAATGATTATTACCTATCAGAAAAGACTGGCTTCTTTCTGAAGCAGTTGCCTGAGTTCTTCCACTCCAGCTCATTTGGATTGAAGCCATGTGTTGCTCTGAGGTAGTTTTGCTTTAGTACTTGGCCATAAACTTAAAGGGATTTACACCTCAAGGTGGGAGAAGCTTTGATGGTGACCATCTATTCCATGGCAACCTGGGGTGTCCTCTGCTACGTGCTGGGGGCAGGAGGGATAGAAAGCAGCTGCACACTGAGTTTTGTAGCCACACCAGGGAGTGTGATGTGGGTGACTGGGCTGTTCTTGTTAATATTATTCCTTGAAAAAGACATGTCCTTCCCTCCCACTCCCCCCCCTCCAGCCTCATTCATTCAGGGCAGTGCCAGATGCAGTCTCTTATTGAAGGCATTCAAAGGAGATTTGTGTTGAACACTGCATTTCCCAATGGGAAGCAACCTTGGAATTCTTTCTAGCCCCTTTTCCCTGTGTGTAGAATCTTGGGTCTTCTATGTTTGTTGCAGACATGTGGAAATGCAGCTTTCATCCTAGGTTACTTTGTGGGATGATGGATGTGCTGCACATCAATAAATGTGGGGAGGGGACTGTGTTTTGCTTTGGGTTTGGAACAGTCCCAGTGACCTGTGACCTGCTGGAATTACCTGATAAAACTCTGTGAATTTGCTTCTACCTTGAACAGCAGTTCAGGATAGAATCTTCCTTTCCAAGGATGATGATGTATGTGTCAGGCAGTGTGGTTGTGGTTTTGTTCTGTTCACTGCAGAAGGCCAGAGCCTTCCCTAAAGGCAAGCCCAATGTAGAAATTAAAATGACTATAATTTATTAGCATTACAACTCTTGCCATGCAGCCAGGATGGAGATAATGCCTAGGCTGTGGAAGGAGACACTACACTGGCAGAGAGGGTATTTGACCTACCACCATCTGCAAAGCCTGCACTCCAGTTTTCTGCTGTTGCCATGGGCTGCAGACCCAGACAGGAAATCATGGTAGGATGGGAAAAGGTCCAAAATACACATAGCTAGTAAAAGGTTTACAGTTCAGAGAGGCAGAGAACAGGCTATCTGTTCTGCTGCACCAGCAGCAAGAAGGAAAACTGGCTTGTGTGTGTGTGTGTGTGCCTGAGTGTGCTCTTTAAATGGCTTTTTATATTTTATAGGCCTTTTTTTTTTTTATTTACAGAAAGAAAAAGCTTGAATTTTTTCCATGTAAAGTAAGGTGAATGACTTCAAATGATCCCTTTATAACCAAGGGGCCTGAATCAACCCTTGCTGAATCAACCCAGGCTGGTCTGAAAGAAGAGTTAAAGCAGTGGAGAAGGATGCCTCTGACACAGGGGAAGTGACCACACAGAGTTTGGTCTTGAGATGTCAAATAAAAGGACAATCTCCTGCCTCTGCTTCTTCCCCAGGCCCCACCACTGCTTTGGGATGTGGGTTAAGGAGCAAGGTCTAGGTTCTGTGCAGGGTGGAGACATGAGGAGAGTCTGTGTATGGGGAGGGACTTTTTAGGAGGTTAGGTAGTGATAGGACTGGGGGGAATGGATGCAAACTAGAGGAGGGGAGATTGAGATTGGATGTTAGGAGAGGAAGTTCCTTGCTGTTAGGGTGGGGAGACACTGGAACAGGTTGCCCAGAGAGGTTGGGGAAGCTCCATCCCTGAAAGCTTTTAAAGCCAGGCTGGATAGAGCCCTGGGCAACCTATTCTAGTGGGAGGTGTTCCTGGCAGGCAGGGGGGTTTGAGCTAGATGATCTTGAAGGTCCCTTCCAACTCTGACAGTTCTGTGGTCTGTCAAGAGGCTGGGATGCAGAAGGTGTTTGGTTAGCAGCTTTCTAGAGCCCTGTAGATCCCAAGGTCAGAGTTATCTGTGTGTTTTCTTTGAACTAGAGGTTGAAAGAGGGAATTTATTGAGGTGACTTGCTTTGGAGAGCAAACAGTTTTCTTATCTGTGCATGAGAGAGTAAGCATAATAATCTAGAGGGAATGAACTGCTCTGTTTGCAAAGCTTCCAGTGAGTAAAGAGGAGTGTACAGCTGCTCAGCTGCCCCTCCCTTGACAGATGGTGGGAGACAATCACTTCTCCATCAGTTTCTCATTTAGATTTTGTAGAGAAGATGTTTCTTAACTGCAAAAGAAAAAACCAAGCAGCACTAAGTGTCATGCCAGTGCCACATTCTGGCCTGACAGAAGAGGAGCTTTGCAAACTTCTTGTGACAAAACCCTGCACTAAAAGTATTTTCTCCCAGGGCTATCTGTGGTTTTTAATTCTCACTGAAGAGTTGCTTTGTTCTCTGGGCATTTTCCAACCATAGCTTTTGTTTGGCTGTGAGAACTGCTCCTTTGCTTGCTCCCTTAGTTGTGCATTTAGTCTCTTTTGAGCTGTGTGGAAGAAGGGAACTGTGAAGAGGAGTAAGGTGAGGGCTGTGTGTTCCAGTGCCAGAGGGTGATGCATCTGCCAAGAATGAGAGTGAAGCTACCAATTAATCCCATTTAGAAATCAAACCACTTGGGTTGCCTTTAACCCTGGGGCTGGGATCAGGGAAGGACCTTGTATCTCCCAGTAACTGCTGCTTTTTTATGTGTAATAGAATCTCCAAAAGACTTGCTGATCTTTATGTTTTTATTTGAAATAAAACCTGACTGGAGACTATTTTCAGCTTGGGAACTGCCTCAGCCAAGACATCTGCTCAAGTCCTCAGGAGCTCCTTGTATTGCTCAGAAGTGTTCTAACAGAATATCCTGAACTCCACAAAGTTTGAGCTGATTCCATGTCAAAAGAGGTGATCCAAAAAGCTGCTGCTGATTTACATCTGAAGCCTGCCAAGTATTTCTCTGATGAGAATACATAACAACAAAGTGCTCCAGTGGTTTGAGTAAGGTTGATTTGAACAATCTGTTGTGAGTTATGGCTCCTGCTAGTTCACAAATGCAAGAAGCTACTGTCACTTGTATTTTCAGTGCCTGTTGCTTGGAGCTATGAGGTCAGATCTCTTGCTGTTGAGTCCCTTGAGCCAATTGTGGGGGAAGATACAATATTTCTTGCTTTAAAAGTGTTCACAAAGCTTGCATGGGCCACCTTCAGCTGACTCCTGTCACCCATGGTGAGCTCTAGAAGAGGACAGAGAATCACAGAATCTTTCTGGTTGGAAGAGACCTCTAAGGTCATCAAGTCCAACCATCAACCTGTCACCACCATGCCACTAAACCATAGCCCTATGGGTTTCTGAAGCCCTCCAGGGATGGTGACTCCCCCACTGCCCTGGGCAGCCTGGGGCAATGCCTAACAACTCTTTCTGGGAAGAAATGTTTCCTGCTATCCAATTTAAACCTCCCCTGGTGCAACTTGAGGCCATTTCCTCCTGTCCTCTCTACTGGTAACCCAGAAGAGATCAGCTCCCACCTTGCTCCAACTTCCTTTCAGGTAGCTGTAGAGAAAGATGAGAACAGAGAAAATTGGATTTGTTTTGTCTTAATTAGAGATTGATAGAGCAATTCTGATTTGACTTCTGGGTCTGAGTATGGGTATGAATTAATATTCAATTGCTTTCCTAGCCTTGCTCTTTTCGTACCTGTTACTGAGGAGCTTGCTCAGAGAATATCTGTACAGATGTGTGGTGTTCATTGTATGGGGAAGGTTCATCTGAGGACACTTGTGGTGTTCAGGGACAACAGGTGACTTTCTGTACTTCTGTGATGAACAGCAGGAGCTTCACAATACTCATGTGGGAGTGATTCCTTCTACTTGTGATCTGCTCTTGAAGAGAAATGAAGCAGCTCATAGAAAGCAGCTGCTTGTTTTGGACCCAAATCAGCATAACACATTAAAGAATCCATTAATCACTGAGCTTGACCTCAATTTATTATTTAAAGAACCCTTCCTGCATCTATTGTTCATTTCAGAATGTCAGGGATGCTAAGAAATAGGTTATATAGTCAGGTCTGTAGGTTAAGGGAATCACAGTTGTAATAGGGAGCAAAACCAGCCTGAATTCCTGTTGAAGTGTTGGCTCTCCTTCTGCTCACCTTTAGGAGTTGAAGGTGGCCACTTAAATACCTGCACAAGCCAAGAACTGCTAGGAACTCTCCTCTTATTCCCTACTTGCCATGTGTACATTTGTCTACTGGGTTGTGGCTTCTGTTCTTTGTTCAGTCCTTGCCAGCACAGAAGCCTTTGCTTTCCTGCAAGTCTTTCAGGAGGGGAGGAAAAAGAGAAATAAACCAAGTTGTCCATAACTCCCAGTGCTCGTTTTAGAAGAGGATTTCCTCTAGAGGAGACTCTCAAGATCTTTGGGGAAGTGGCTTTCTTACCTAGCCCTCTGTAGCCCTGTACCAAGTTATCATCATGCTGCCTGGTTGCAGAGATTTTTGAGTCCTCTGAATGGATCAGGCATTAAAACCTGGATTAGGTTGGAGATGAAGGAAGAGGTCAGTAGATGACCTTTCAGAAAAGATGGAATGATTTGGTCAGAAGCCTGCTTTTTGGGTTGCATAATACAACTGTCTCTTCCTGCAAGCCAAGATGTGATCATAAGCACAGGCTCAAGCTTTCCTTTGGCCTCTAAGAGAGGTACTCAAGCAGCATTCTCATTTTATTGGGAGGGCAGAGTCAGATTTGTGATGTTCTTTAATATATAGCAGTTCCTAAAGCTGGCAGCCTTAACTGGATGGAACAGTTAGTATGAGGTGAAGCAGAATGAGATCTCTTGGGGTCTGAAGTGTCTTCTCTTGACATCCACGTGGCTTGGCACAGTGAGTAGCTGAGGTCAAAAGCCATGTAGTAATAATTTGGTTTGAATAATGGTATTCATGCAGCTATGCTAATGAGCTGGATTCTGCTGTCTGTCCTACAGATTGTGGACTGCCCTCTGAGTGTATTTTAGATCTGTCATGGCTTCTGTCTGCAACAGAGCTTGTCCTGATCATCTCCAGGGATGGAATGGATCAGAGTCTGACCTTGCTGCACTGCTGTCCTACACCTGTTATGCAGCAATCTCACAGATGTTCACAGATTTATTTATTATTATTAGTATTAGGGGTTTTTTTCCAGTTGGCTGCTTTGGGAGCCATTATTCCTTGGCCTCAACTTCCTAATGTGAGTAATCCACTGTTCTTTGGTAACAACATTCAGACAGTGGTGTGGAAGGCATCAAGCATTGCCTAAGGATTTGGTTCTCCTCAAGATGTTCAGGCCTTTAATGGATATTAGGTTTATTTTGATGGGCAGTGGGTTGTGTACTTCCTCCTTCCTTTTGCCCTTACCTTTTCCTCAGCCTCCCACAAACTAAATCAAAAGCAGAGCTTCAGAAAGGAATGAAGTGTTTTAAATAGATCTATCTTGTAGGCTTTGTTTGATTCTTGTAGTGGATGCAGGCTCCTGTTACATTCAGCATCCCTCCTGACACCAGGGAAGGTGCATGAGCTTAGCAGTTCACTGCTTAGTGTTTGGGGGATTTTTTTGGCTTTCTTGAGTATCTTTGATTCATTCATTATGGAAGTGCTATGAGCTTATGAATTAGACCCCAGAAAGAGTGGGAGGAGGAGTATAAATGAATGCTTTGAGAGCTGGGAATCTTGACTGCACTCCTTAACTCCTTGGTCCCATTAGAACCTCAAATGCTGCCTGTATGTGCTTGGAAAACTGAGTCACTCTGCTCTGTGCAAGTGGAGAGCTGAGGAACAAAGATTTAACTTCACCTACTGCATTATGATCTTGAGCATTCCCAAAGCAAAGACTCAATAGCTCATTGGAAAATGGGGCTCTAAACACTAGCTGCCCCTTCTTCTTGACACCAGCTGCCCTGTGCAAGTTTCAGTGGACCCACACTGCTTTTCTTCCCTTTTTCTCCCCCCATCTTTCACTTCTTTTTGCCTCTAGGTTATAAACTTTTGAGGAGAGTAGGGTGGAGGCCAGGACACTGCAAGTTACTTTAGCATTGACTTTGTTCAGCTCTTGAGCAAGGCTCTGAATGAAGCTTGAGTTCTTAAAGTAATTAGGAAAAATAACTGCTCAGGCTTGGCACTTGGTCTTCTGGGAGAATATTGAGATGATGCTGAAATGTTCCTCCAAGAGGTTGGATCCCATAGCCAGCAGATGCAAGGTCCCCTCTGAGGCTGGCAGTACTGATGGAAAAGAGAGCAGAGACATCAGCAGAGAGAATCCTGACTTAAAACATTTCATTTACCAACAAGGCATGGACTGCAAACATTAGTACACCCCAGAAAATGCTCTTCTCCTCTTGAGTAGTTGTAACTGCACTGAGTTTGCTGGTAGAAAGAGGAAATGTGTTCCCTACATACAAATTCATGTCTGTCTTTCTCTAATTGGAGTAAACCCTCTGTGAAATTGCTCCCCAGCAATGACCTCACTGAGGTTGTTTGCTCAAGCTCTTGGCAATCAGGTTTGAATACTCAATGCAGCAGTAGCCAGAAAGCAGCAAACCCCCTCCCCAGCAGCTCAGAAATAACTGAAGTGGCATTGTCCATCATCCCAAAATGCTCTCTCTGCCTTCAGTTCCAAAACAAATGATGCAAATAATATTCTAATGTTGCATTTATGAGTTACCCCCTGCCCTGTGAAATGCCTCTAATATAGACTGCTAAAATGCCAGAGGTTAACTGTGCTTCACTATTTCTTATTAACCCAAGGAACTGCAGAGAGCTACTTAAATATAAACATGAGGGGGGTTAAAAACACCCCACAATCCTGCACTAGTGGAAGCCTGTTGCCAGTGAGTCTTTGAATTTAGGTAATTTCATGCATGTGGAGGTAGCCTTTTTTTTTTTCCTTCATCAGCTAAAATAACACTAAAGCTGAAGTTGGTGTATTTATTTAATGAAAGCCAGGATCCCTGCCCTGCTGGTTTTAATCAGTACCCTGGCTCTCTGGTAATTAGGGGTTCTCTCCCATGGTTCTGGTTTTACTTAACTTTCAGAATGTGTAGCCAGTTGAGTTGCAAATACCTCTGGAAACTTCATGTTGCCTCATTTACATGCAGATTATCCAGAGGGGACTCTTAAACACACACTCACGTTACAGAAGGGCAGACGTTTTTCAGCACTTTACTCTGGGAGCAGTTTTGGGGGAGGAGGAAAATGTTATCTTTTGAGTCACTCATTCATTCCACTCTCTGGATTGTGTGGATTGTGCACAAGGACTCAGGAGCTGCAGAGGGCTGAGAGACAGCATTGCCTGCTCTCTGCTATGTGCCCTGGGATCCAGCTCTGCTGATGTAAAAGTACATACCTGAAAAAGTGGGCTTTGGCTGGAAGGTTGCCACAGAAATGCCCTGTGTGCAATTGCAGGTCATGAAATGGGCCAGGGCTTTCTCAGGCTAGGCAGAGCACATAAAGCACTTCAACTAAAGGAAAAGAGATTTAAACTAGATATGAGAGGGAAATGTTTTCCACTGAGGGTGGTGAGAGCCTGGCTCAGGTTGCCCAGAGAGGTGGGAGATGTCCATCCCTGGAACCACTCCAGGTCAGGGTGTCTGGGGCTCTGAGCAACCTGCTCTAGTTGCAGATGTCCCTGCTGACTGCAGGGGGGGGTTGGACTAGATAACCTCTAAAGGTTCCTTCCAACTCTTAACTATTTTATTCTTCACATCAGTGGAAAAGAGGTTCCAGGAGGCTTCTTATCTTGCTGCTTCACAGTGACCTGAGAAATGTCCATGTGTGTGTCTCTTAACTGTACAGCTGCCTCCTGTTTTAGGCATGGAATCACTGGAGACCTGGGGAAGTAGAACAAATCTAGAGCATTTAAAGGTCTCTAAACCAGCATCCCTGCATAATAGGTGATGTTAAAATCCTAGGTGGCAGTTAGGTCTGCTATAAAAGTTTTATTGGTATGAGTTTGGGCCAGCCACATTATTCAGGAAGCCACTGCTGAGTTTTCAAGTTGACCTGAAGTGTGTGCTAGTAAAAGCCTTTTATAAAGCAATCCAAGCTCTGGGTATGACTAGTCAGCTGTATCCTGGGATTTGGCTAGTGGGAGGTTTGTGATGTGAGTCTCAGTTGCTGGTTTGTGCAGGCAAAGGGCTTGTGAAGTCAGACAAAAAGAGGGGAGCTTCTCCCAGTGTCTCCTGGTCCCTGGATTACAGACAAACCACCTTTGCATTATGCTGAAGCCTATTAATTAAACCTTTCTCATTGCAGACCTGAGTTTTGCTGTTAATTCCTTTCCCTTCCCAAGCATTAAGGTGAAGAGGGAGCTTGTCAGGTTTGATCCAGCATGCTGTGTACTCACAACTAGTGCAGGATCAGAAACACCTCTCACTGTGGGTATCTAGTGCCTTTTTTTCTACAAGCAGAAAAATCAAGAAGCCTTCCCAAAAACATGACCCTGGAAGTGATGAAGCTGAGGCAGTGGGGCTTGAGTTTTGGGTTGTGAAGGAAGAGGGTTCCTCTTTTCTTGTGCACTGTGCACATCTCAGAAGAAATTAATCTGAGAGATTAAAATGTTTTGGTTGCAAATACATGTCAGTAGCTGGAGGGATTGGAGGTTAGAGCAGGAGGTAGACAGCTGGCATGTTAGTAAGGCTTCCTAAATGTGGATGTGCACTCAACTGGTTTAAAAGGTCTCTGAGACCATGGCTGTCTCTAGGATATCCTTCCCTCCCATTCTTTAAGAACCCTGGTTATTGTGAAAATGCCCTTACAGGAGAAATGCAGCATTAAGATGAAGAATAAAATGGTTAAGAGCTGGAAGGAATCCTTAGAGGTGACCTGGTCCAGCATCCCTTCAGTGAACTAGGACATCTGCAGCTAGATCAGGTTGCTCAGAGCCTCAAACAACCTGACCTGGACTGGTTCCAGGGATGGGACATCTCCCACCTCTCTGAGCAACTTGAGCCAGGTTCTCACCACCCTCATGGTAAAAAAATCTTCCTTCTATCTAGTCTAAGTCTCCCTCTTTTAGTTTCAAACCATCAGCCCTTGTCCTGTCCCAACAGGCCCTGCTCAGGGTCCTGTCCCCATCCCCAAGAGTAAGGTTTGCTGTGTTCTGATGGCAGTGGGATCCCTCATGATTTGTCAGAGAAGCTGTTCAGATCCCTAGCTCACTAGGTCTTCCCAGGCTTGTACACTGACTCCTTTGATCTGGTTTGGCACTTTTCTCTTTCACTCTGTTGTAATTTTCCCTTGGTTCAGCTCAGCTGTTCCTCATCCTAAGAGTTTATCAAACGGAGGGCATCCTTCAGCTCTGCCTCTGAAACTGAGAGGTTTCATCTGTGCAGTTGGAGCATAAAGAACAAAACTGAGGAATTGGGAATGTGCTTTAAAGAGTTTCAAAAGGAGAACCTGTCATGATGAGAAACCTGTTTAACTGGAACCAGTAACAGTCTTCTAACAGCAGCTTAACTTAAAACCTGTGCTTGCTAAATGTAAAAGACCCCAATACACTTATAACCAATGTCATTTTCTTTTGTCCCTAAAATACCTGAGTCCTTTTAAAAGTAAGGCTTGCTCTTGCATGTTGTGGGGGAGCTGATGTTTGACTGCAGGCTGGAAACTCATAAGGAGGTAGAGACTGCCAGAAAAATAGTGCTCAAAATTCTTCCTGTCCTTCATACCCCTTGGCCAAAAAGAAAGAGGGAAGGGTGACTGAGAATGAGAATTATAGTGAGCAGCCAGTAGGGAGGTCAGAACTGAAAGGGTTTACTGTTCCAGTGTAGCTCTGTACTAGTAGTTAAGTATACTGTACTCACTGTAGTGAGTTCTGTAGTAGCATCCCATGAAGAGCAGAGAACTGAGAGGGGAGCCTAAGGATGTCTCCTGCTTTCCAAATGAAGGATCAGGTGTTTCTCCTGCTTTTCTATTGTCTGAATGGCCAGTTGGTAATACTTCATCAGTGGATGCAGTCAGAATGTGTGCAGATCTCTCAGGGTTTGGCCACTCTGGTCCTCTGTGGCTGTAATAGGGTGTGGAAGGTTGTGGGGGAATAAATATGGCAAGTTGTAGCCCAGGCCTGAGAGCATGGGACCTGCCTTCACTGCTGTGGCTGTTCTGTTGGAAAAGGGAAAGGAATCCCTTTGGGAATAAAGGAAAATAGATCTATGAAAATAAAACCACATCAGGAGACAGCTTTGTTTCTACTGGAGTCACCATTTATTTTTCTAGCAAGGCTTGCCTTCAGTTGGCTATTGCTGCTCACAGTACAGCACCATACCCATTGCATGGACCCTGAATTGTCCAAAGCCACCTCTCAAATCAGTTTCAGATGAGAAGTTAATCCTAGAATGGCTCAGGTTGGAAGGGACCTGAAAGATCATCTAGTTCCAACCCCCCTGCCATGGGTAGGGATGCCATCTGCACTAGCCCAGCTTGCCCAGGGCCACATCCAGCCTGGCCTTGAACACTGCCAGGGATGGGGCAGCCACAACCTCTCTGGGCAACCTGTTCCAGTTCTGGCTGCTCTAAGCTTTGAGCTTCTGAACTCTCCTTGCATCCTCCATTGCCCAGCTGTAACTTTAGGGCTTGTGATGGTGGAGGATGAGTTGCAGTCAGCACAGCACCAGCTGACAGTGAGATTCTTTTGATGGTGATTTTACACCATGAGCATCAAGCTTTCAATGAAACTAAAAACTACAAGATCTTATTGCAGGGAAAATATCCTTGGTATTTGGAATACCTTCCACAATTCCTTCTAACAGTTTGCTTGTCTGATGAGGTTCTCTGTAGCCTTGTGGGCTGGGCTAGTTGTGAAGGAGGGCAGTGAAAATGTAAGTAGCCAGTTAACTTGAAGGATTTACGTGCTGCTCAGCTGTGGCACTCTGTCAGAAATAAACTCAGTGTATCCTGATGAAATAGTTGAAGGAGTACTTCTCACTGTGCAGTCAGCCACATTTGAGTAACATCTGCATGTTGGAGAAGAGCAAACCACTGTACACTCATTCCAGAAACATGTTTATGCAGCTCACCAGAGATCCCATCCAGCAACAACCCCCACAGACTCGTCTGGGGACAAATGACTGCTCAGCCCAGCAGCTATCTCACTTCTCCTTTGTGATAAGCAAAGGTGGTTTCCTTATTACAACTTATGGGAAGGTTTCCTTCTTCCTGAAGCACAGAGTCATCTATTTTTGGATTTGGTTTGTCTCACACTCATGATGACTCTTGCTGGCTACGTCAGGAAGCTTGCTCAGGCTTCTTTTTTTGACTGTTCCCCAGCTGAGTAGAATTAGGGCATACCAGAGCCATGAGGAAAAGCCACTCTCTTTTCCCTTTCAGCTCTACTGAAAAGCTGGATTAGTTGCCTGGGTGTTTGTACAGATCATGAAGCATTGTAGGCAGTGTAATAAGAGGTGGAGAAGCTCTTCTGAAGAAGATGACACCCAAGAGTTTCGGTATGCTGCTTCTGCTTCACACCCTGCTTACAAAAGAGTGCAAGGACTGGAGCCAGGAGAGCTCCAAAGCTTATTGTGATTGCAGTAAATAACCTGTGGTTTTGACAAAGTCACTTTTTGGTAGGGTTTTGCAAATACTAACTACCCCTTGGAGAAAGGCAGAGCAAAAAAGATTGCAAATTTCAAATAGAAGAAGGAGAATTTGTAATGTATGCAGAAGGGATTTGGTTAAAGTGACCAAAAAAAACCCCCCAAATCCAAACACCAAAGTGGCAACACTGGAAAGAAAAATCCTTCAACATGTCTCAGTCAATATTGGGATGCTGTTAGTTTAGGGCTTCTGTGGTAGCTCATCAGCAGTTGGAATGGATGTGTCCTGCATATGCTGTGCTCTCTGCTCTCTGGCCAGGGCAGCAACTTGCATCAGGATGGAGCCAAATGGGGAAGTTTTTGGAGCAACCTCAGGGCTGCAGGAATTTAGAGCCCACAGATGGTGGAGGGTGGGGACATGACATGGCAAAGTGTCTTCTTCAGCATATCTCCAAATGAGAAATGGGATCCTTAGGCTCATCAAATGGTCTGATATTTGCAGCAGGGCTCCTGGGAAGAATGTTTGTGCAGTTCCTTCCCACTGAAGAAACTTGCTTTCCATAAGCACTGGCCCATGCTGTTACAGTAGGTGTCTTCACTTGTCTCTAGCATGGGGAGCTGCAGGTTACTGCACCACAAACTCCAGGTTTCCTTCCTCTACTCCACTTCCAGACCCAACAAGGAGGGTAGATGCTTTGTCCTTGGAACAATCAGGTCAGGTTGAGCAACCTGCTCTAGTTGCAGATGTCCCTGCTGACTGCAGTGGGTTGGACTAGATGACCTCTGAAAAGGTCCCTTCCAAGCCAAACCATTCCATGTGATCATCTTGGAATTCCTTCTGATATTGAGTTATTTGAGGTGGTCTGCTTGAGGCCTATGGACAAAGAGGTTGTGCTATGGTTAGAACATAGTGTTAAGCATTTATTTCAAGACCTTGTTATGATTAGAAGTCTCCCAGTGAACTTTGCTGGAGAGAGCTGCTCCTGCAGCTGAGCAAGTTGAGGATCAGGGCTGCCTTCTCAGATTGAGCAAAATCTCAGTCATCACACATGAATTGGTTACAAAATCCCTTTCCATGTTGAAAGTGAAATCTCTGGTTCCATTTGGTCCCTCCCAGATGGGAGGGAGCTTTCATTTTTGTTCTGCCCTGTGGTAGATGCTGAAGATGTGGCAGATGCATCCCCCCTCACTTTTAGTGCCCACTGCATGTGTGGGGCTGTGTGAAGAGCTCCTTACTATTTGATAAACACTGTACCAAAAAAGTGGAATTAATGCATGAAAAGGATCTTTTGTTGTGTTTATGGCTCTTTTTAGGACTGGAACACAATTTAGTGGTACATGAAATAAGAACTGGTTTAGCTAAGGTAAAACCAGGTCCTGTCATTAATCAGTTATGAATCAGATTTCTTATTTTAATTACAAATCTAAAAATCCAAAGGCCTGAGGAAGCCACTAGCATAACTTTTAAATTTACAGCCTTCTTGGTTTAGATTTATTCCTTTCCAATTGGACTCTGACTTCATAGAATGGACCTGATGTTCACCTTATGTATCTGAAGTGAGCATCTGGCCTGGCATCTCTCATCTACAAAGAGACCTGTTTTAAGGAGTGACCAATCAAACCAGTAAAAGTTAAGTTATTTGGTGAACTTGGTTATTTAAGATGTAGTTTAAGGTTTAGGAAACTGGTTGCAACAGTCTTAGAGGAGACATTTTAAAGAAGAGATTTCACAGAAGGTTTGCTGACCTCTGGAAATCTGACTGATTAAAGAGTGGCTGAATTTCCTTCTTGTGAGATCTGTTCTAAGATCTCTTTTCCAATGGAGAAAAATGATTCCATGTCATTTTAAATCCTTGGTCTTGCTGGGTCTGCATAAACCATGGGCTGGATTGACTCTCTGGTGTGCCTTGCAGATCTGGTCCAACACCTTCCTGATGTTGCTACCACAAGGCAGGACAGGACTTGAGTGTGCATCTCTTCACCTCCTCCCCAGGCTGCCTGGTTGCTTGGCCACCTAAGTGTTCTTCTAAGGAAAACAGGAGTTTCCAGTAGACTTGTGGCTGTGTAGTTGGGGATGTGAGTGTCTGGAGTGGTCTTGTTTTGGTGACCAGGAGTGAGTGGTGATGATAATGAGTGGTGATAGAGTAATGGCTGCACCAGGGATGTGCAAAACTTCCCTTATCTTTAGATAGGTTTGGTATTTGGACATTCAAATTCACAGTTTCATCTTATTTCTGCAAGGAAATGATCCAATTGAACCATCAAAGAGGTGTTTTTCTAGCAGATGCTAATAAATAAGATGAAGAGCTTCCTGAAAGGTAATTGCCTCTTCTGGGGAGAAAAAGTTTCATTTTCATCACTGCAAACTGAAACCATGTTGTAGGTGGCTGCTTGCAACAGAGTCCCAACTCAGCTCTGAGAACTGAGTGGGGTTCATCCTTTCCCAAGAAAGGTTCTGGAATGCCAATTATCCCCTTCCAACCTGGTTGGCAACTGCATGCTTGTGTTTATGGTGTTGTCAGTGGGTTGGGATCTCCAAGCAAGCAACACCCATGTCTAGGTGCCATAGGACAGAACTTGGTAAATACAATCTGATCCTTCTCAGGCTCTTGTGATGCAGACTGCTGTGGGCTTTTTATCTGTGGCTTGTAGTCTGTGTCTGGTGAAATATTTTGTCCATACATATATATATATATATAATATATATTTTATTGGATATGAGTTGAGTGACTTAAACTCTGGTCACATTGATGTACTGAGGCAAAGTGACTTGCACAGCTTCTACCATTCTTCTTCTATGTTGAAGGAGTTATTCTATATATATTGCCTGTCAGCATGGCTAAAATACAATGATTCTCTATATCTAATGACTAACATCAACAGCTTCTCCTTTGCATTGAGTCTTCAGGTGCTAACAGAACAGAAAAGCAAGAAAGGCTTGATCTGTGCCTGTAGGCAGCATGAGAAGGATCAGAGCTATTGGATAAGAGGTTATCAAAGCCCTGTGGTAATTTCTCAAAGTGGAAACACTCTTGAAACTGCAACTTGAAGAGTCAGGTGCTAGTGGAACCAAACCCAGCTAGATCACTTGCAGTAAACCAAGTTGAGTGCAGCATGCAGTTGAACCTTGCTGTGGAATGGATGAGCACTGAGTTTTCTTCTTGTAACTTGGGGTTTAGTTCTGCTGGAATATTGGCTAAACATCTTTCCATGTGAGGCTTTCAACATGATGTAAGCAGTGGTAAAAATTCAACCAGGTTCTCTTAAACCTGTGCCAGTGGAGCTGCTCTGCATCTGCTGGGATGTCCCTAGGAAGAAAGTTCCATTAAGTTGTCCAGGTTTATGCTGTGTCTTGCTGCTGAATCCTAATCCTTAATGTGAGCCCTGAAATGCAGCTGAACTCTGCAGATGAGGGGGGAAAAGAATATTGTTGTTCAGAATATTCTTCATACAACTGAACAAAGAGAAAAGATCAAAGCCAACCAATCAAGCCCATCTTTTGCTTCATTCAATTGATTTCCCCCTGTTCCTATAGTAACTCCAGTATCTCTTTTAATTGCAAAATCTGCAAAAAGGCATCAATTATTCAGAACTGCTGGGGAGGGGGGGGGTGGGGGGTGAAACAGTGGCAGGAATGCTTGGAAAAAATAAATACAAGTAGAAAACTTGCAAACAAACTCTTGCCAACAAAGCTTGCCAGACTCCCCAGGAGGTGTGCCAGGGAAGAACACCCTGAGTTCTGCTTCCCAGGAAGCAATCCCCTGTTAGGAGATTCCCCCTTTGGCTGAAAAGGGGGGAAAAAAAAGAATATTCCTCCTCCCTGTCCAAATAAAGCATTTCCCTCCCCACAGATAGAGGTGGTAGAGCTTATTCCTTGTAGAGCTTGCATTTAATTACAGTGTATGTGAGAGGAGCAGTTGTGTTATCACATTAATTAGCAGCTTAGAGAGCTGTTGGCTACTGGGAGTGGGAAGCAGCAGTCTGTGTTGCAGGGACTGGGCCTATCAAAGAGGAATCATTTAGCAATAATGAGCACCTTTCAACTAATAATTGCATTTAAACTAGCTGCTGTCATCTTTTCTCATCAGGTAGGTTTCCAAAATGGATTCTGCTCCAAACAGGCTTAGATTGACAGTAGCAGAATAGGAGAATTGGAGGTGTTTTCAAGTGAGCCATTTCAGATTGATTGCTAACTGCCATCTCTGGAGTTGAATGGGAGCTGGGCTGATGTGTTTGGCAGAGCTGATGCAGCTGTGGGAGGCTTTGTATCCCCTGACACCACAGGGGAGCAAGGGAGTGACATTTTGGTTGTGAATCTTACCCTTCTTAAAACTTTTAATGGCTTATTTCATAGAATCATTATGGTTGGAAAAGACCTGAGATCATGGAGTCCACCCAACACTGCCATGCTCACCACTAAACCATGGCCTCAAGCACCACATCCCCATGGTTTTTGGACCCATCCAGGGATGGTGATTCCACCACTTACCTGCCTGGGCCAATGCCTGAGAGCCCTTTCAGTATCTCTAGGTTTTTTTTCCCTCAACAAGGAAGCAGCTATCCCTTTGGTCTGGTGTACTCCAGTGTGTCACACATCCCAAACCTTATTTCATCTTCTGGCAAAGACTTTAACTGCATAGCCAAGTAATAAGTTTACCTCAGGGATCTCATTTGAGTTTTAGCCCAAATCTCAATGACTCTGCCTGTACTGAACTCTGTGCCCTGACCCCACTTTTGCTTCCTTGGCTGTCCTGGGAGCAGAGATTTGCTGCTTTTGGAAGCTCTTGCTTTCCAAGATTCCAGCTTTTCATTTTTCTGCTTCTTTGTTCCCTCCTTGTCCCCTGGATGTCAAAACCTGCTTGCATATATGGCACAGCCAGGGCTTCATCCTGCTCTTCACCCTGCCTATTCCTTTTCTGCAGGGCTTGGATCCTCTCAGGTGATAGGAAATGTAACTCTGTGGGCCAAGGAGTCAAGATTTGTGTTTAACCTACTGGGCAAGGGCAGGGAAACAACAAAGTGATTTGAAAGTAAGCATCAGAAAGCTTGGTTTTACTTGAAGCAAGCAGTTAGTGGCCAGTGTTAGAAGTGATAGTAATAAGGAATTGCAATGCTGGGTAAAATAGTAATTAACTAGAGGGAGAAATATCAGTATCTACAAATATATAAAGATATAAACATGTAGAAATATTTAAAAAATACAAATAATATGTAATCTAGTACTAATGAGTGTGGATACCATTCTGACCATGCTAATTAGCAGTTATCTCTCAGCCTCTTTGTTAACCCCTGGCAGTTCTGCCAGTACTTTATCCTGTTACTAACTGAGAGAGGCCCTGTGGTTGTGAAGTATAAGCAGGTTTGGTAAGGTTTGCTGTCATCTCTGAAAGTCCAACCCTAGTGTCTCCTGAGATAGAGAGAAGCATCACAGGAACTCCTGCAGGTGAAGTTGAATTCTTCCTTGGGACTCTGAAGCTCTTGGAACAGTCTACCTCACACTGTCTTCCTGCAGCCAATTATCTTAATGAAGATAAAATGCTTTTGTGGGTCTTCCAAAATCTCAGTTACATGAAATTTGTCAGCTTGCTGCTTGCTTTTCCACTATTTTTCAGGCTCTGGGAGTATGTAAATCCATGGAGTTGTGGTGAACAAAGCTTCAGTGTTGGTGAATTCCTGGGAAAGAATTTGTTCCTCCTTAACACCTTAGATTTGAATGTAGGCTGTGAATGGGGTGTGGAAGGACTGAGCAAAGGACAGCTTTTATCACCTGATGCATAATCTGTGCCAATCCTAAACAGTCCAACTGATCTGTTTCTGTAGAAGGGATGATGAGTTTCATGAATACATCTTTGTTTCCAAGGTGGTGGTCTCCAGGGTTAATATATTGAGAATTATAATGACCCAGTCCCTGTAAATTGGGGATTTTATCAATGCCTATAAATATCTAAGGGCTGGGGGCAAGAGGCTGGGGCCAGACTCTGCTCAGTGGTGGCCAGGGCCAGGCCAAGGGGCACTGGGCACCAACTGGAACCCAGGAGGTTCCAGCTGAGCAGGAGAAGAACCTTGTTTGGTGTGAGGGTGTTGGAGCCCTGGCCCAGGCTGCCCAGAGAGGCTGTGGAGTCTCCTTGTGTGGAGAGATTCCCAAGGCAGCTGGAGGTGACCCTGGGCAAGCTGCTGTGGGTGACCCTGCTGGAGCAGGGGATTGGCCTGGGTGATCTTGAGAGGTCCCTTGCAAACCCTAACAGTGGGGATTCTGTGAGATAGCTTTGCTGTCTTCAACTACCATGCAAATTGTAACTGTGCAGACCTGTACCACAGAGGGGTCAGCACCAAGTATCACCTTGCAGTATTGCTGCTCAACTTGAGGTGGTCCCAGATGACCAGAACCTGGGTTAGAAGCTTCACACCTTTACTGTCATGAAGGTGTGTCTGTTGGGGTCTTCTAAGCAATGAGCAGCTGTAGAAACCTTCCAGCAGCAGAGCCACTTGAACCCAGAGGCTAAGATGGGAGATGTTTGCTTGCAGAGCAGTCCCTTGATGTCCTGGAGGACTGACAACAGCTGCCTGCAGAAATTTGACAGGATAGTCTGACTCCTCACATCACAAGGAGAGATTGAATGATTAATCCTTCCAGTTGTAACCTGAGGGACTGAAACTGGAGGAAAATTTGCCTTGCTGTGAAGTATATAGTTGTGGTTTTTTTACCATCCCTTCAGAACTTTGAATGCACAGAGAAAAAAGCATCACTGTCTAAGGTGGTCATTAGCTCATTAGCTGCCTGAGGTCCTACTGCACTTCAGCTTGTGTTGACAAATGAGTGTCCATGTTCCAAGGGCTCCTGAGCATGTCAGAGCAGTGATGCTCCCCTAGTTAACCAGGGGGTAGGAGGTAAAGCACATCTCAGAGCCTGATTCAAAGTGAAAAGTGATTTATTGTTTAATAAGGCAGTATTTCTTACTGGATAGACAACATTGACCTGGGGCTTAGAAGTGATGAACACAAAGGTTAATTTTGACTTGGAGACATCTTTCCATCAGCTTCATGCTTTGGACCAGCCCCTGGAGAAGCTTCCATGTTAGACTTCTGTCCTTCCTGGCTTGCAGATGGTTGTTTCCTTGGTGTGTGAAGTGGAGCTAGTGATGCTAAGTTTCAGAACCTATAGCTGAAAAGCTCTTGGTTTCCTTTGGCCTTTCAAAACTGGAGTTTTGTGGTTGTGGTTTCTGTTTGGTTTTGTTTTCCCACTGGAAAGTTTGGGGTTTCTGTGAACAAGGATCCCAATTTGGTTGTTCTTGTGATGGAAGTTGCAGGCAAGCAAAGAGCAAATGTGTCTCATGGAACATCACAACATGTCAAGGCCAAGGGAAACAACTGTCAGAACTGTGACTTTTCACACTTCAAAGTTCCATGTCTCTTGTGTCTAATAACAGCAACCTCCTTAGCTTCCAAACTGCCACAGATGATGAAGCTTCCATTAAAGGATAATAAACTCTATATGTCACTGTGACAAAAGGGCTCTCTTATCTCTTTGGAAGAAGAATGCTCTTTGAAGAGCTTCCTAAAAGCCTGCAGTATGAAATAAGTCTTGTGGCTGGTGATTTTGAATTTCTATGAGCTATGTCAGCCCAAAGGCTAAAGGGATTATCTGTGAAGGAAGGAGATGGGAAAGATGAATGCTTTCCTCCTGTGCAGGGAGCAGCATCTCTTTAGAAAGCACAGGTATAAATTGACCTTCCCTACCAGTGCCTGAAATCAGAAATGATTCCTTGAAATTCCTGGAGCCTTTCAGATCCAAGGGATCTTAGCTACTGTTGCAGGTTAATTCAGATTTAGGTTGAATGATCCTGGCCCACTTCATGGTTATTTGCCTCCAGAACTGGAACACCTTCTTTCTTCTAGCTTTGCTTATACTTTCAGGTGAATTACAGCATCCCAGAATCATGAAGGTTGGAAGAGACCTCTAAGATCATCAAGTCCAACCATCAACCTATCCCCACCATGGCCCTAATTAAAGTGACCAGGAACAGACTGAACTAGCATAGGTATAGCCATGCATAAATTTACCTAAGAATTGCTCTCCCTGAGCTAACTAAACCTTTGCAAGCCTGAAATGAGAGGTAGGCTGGATCTGAACATTTGAATTACTCATAGTCATCTGTCATGTTTATGGATTAATCTTGATTCATCAACTAGCTAAGTACTAAGCTCTTCCTAGGCAGGCAAAGATCCAGCTGGTGGAGAGGCTGCTTTGCTCACCATCAGCCACATACACAAACTAAATGCATGTCTAACCAGAAAGGAGAAATTATCTGACTGCTTTCAAGCTCTAGTGCATTAACCATTTAATGACTAGGTATATTTTGGGTTTTTTTTCCTCTTTTCCCATTCCTTCTGGGCTATTACTTTTTGAATTGACCAGAGTAGGGGGTGGGGTTAATTATCATTTTTAACTAGCAAAGGAAAAACTGTTCATAATATCCCTTGTGTGCCAAAAGTGTGAAAGTGCCTTAAAGAAATGTACAATTTAAATAGCATTAAGTAGATCTGGTGAGTGGTTAAGTTGTGTGCTGGTTAGTAACCAGCCCACAGTAACTAGCTTTTTATCTGAGAACTTGACCCATTGTACAGAATGAAGATGATGAGAGGGGAAAAAATTTACCCTGCTGATAGAAAGGCAAGAAAACCCAACCCAAGCTTTGGAAATAACTTCCACAGCACTGTGGTTTTATGAAGTATCCATTCCTTTTGCTTTCAGTGGGCATCAAACTTTCCCCAGGCTAAATGGTTTCTGGCATCTCTGCTGACAGCTCCAGAGCTGCCTTATCCTCTGCTCACCTTAGCAAGCAGCAGGCTTGCCTCAGGGGGTGAGAGGCTTGAACACAGCCTAGGGTGGCCTCTGGAGATGAGCAGAACAGCAACAGAGAAAGGGTGGCACTGGTGAAACAGCCCAAATTCAAGTTATTAAAACACTTGGGTGCTTTTGGTGCTGTTTCATTCCTTAAATGCCAGGGGGGTGTGTGGGAATAAAAGGGGATGTGGGGGTGAGAGCTGCTGGAACTCAGATTTACAGGTCCCTGTCCTTCCCAGTTATGTTGGGCAAGTGGCAGAATGAAATGAATGATGCCAAATTCTCCTCCTGTGCAGTGTGTGTGATGGCTTAACTGTTGCAGCTCTTCCAGGGTTGTAAATGATGAAGCTGATGGCACACTAATGGGATCCTTTCAGGCCTCTCCTTTGTATTAATGAGTTTTAGTCATCTAAGGCAAACTGATAACTCCTGATTAATAGCTCAGCAACTTTCAACTGCCATCAAAGGCTGATTTCTCCCTTTTCCCCTCCCCCTTTTTTTAACCCCTTGGTGGGTTATGAGTGGAGAGTTAATTGTTAACTCTGAACTTAATTGGAATCCAGCTGGTAAATTCTCATTCATTTAATTCTGATGTTGGTTGATTTGTCTGATTCTTAGGTTTTTTAAGGGAGCTTTGAACTTGCAAAAGAAGAGTGTGATTTGTTTCCCAAGGATGATTTCTTTAGGAGTTGCAGTCTGTTGAGGAGGATTTGCTAAACTCATAGTGAACAAAGAGAAACTATCCCAGAAGCATCAAATAGCTAGTGGCAAAAGCAATTAAAGGCCCTCAGAAAACCTCCAAATGATCAAGAAAAGACAAACTGCTTGGCTGGAATCTTTGAGCTGCTTTTAGTTGCTGTAGATTTGTCTGAAGAGAGATTTGTCTGAACAGGGCAAGAGATGTTCTGAGCAGTATGGGATGGTAGAGCCCAGAATTGGGGGTTCCAGGTGTGTGCAGGGGGGAAGTCAAATAACTAGTAGCTTAAGAAAATGGGTGAGAGGGTTTGGAAGAAAAACTGAGAGTGAAATACCAAAACTGAAGTCAATCTCAGTTCAAGCATGGGGGTTTTGTGCAGATGCTTCCAGCTGAGATCTCTGGCAGCTTGGTTGTGCAGTGTTCAGACTCTAGGGTTTCTATCACTACAGGGTTGTTAAAACCTGTTGGACTAAGAGCAAAGAAGACATCCTTCATGTGGGATATGCTGCACTAATACCTGCATTAGGCTTTGAAGCAGAGGTTTTCAAAGGCCAAGCAGACAGCAACAACTCTGTGGAGTGCTTGTGCAAGTGTTAGCATTAACCACTCTGCCTTTTTCCTTGAATTCCTTCCTACAAATGACTAACATTCCTAAAAAGCAAGCAGCTGAAGTCCTTACCCTGGCACTCAAATAATCCAGGTCAGCTTCTGCTTTTCAAACAACTTCCTTCATGGTTTTCCAGCAGGGAATATTGCTCCAGTTTTCTAAATAAGCCATTCCTGCAAAAAGAGAAACCTGCTATGCTGTGAAATCTTGGCCTGGAGATGTGAGAAACCCTGTTCACTACTCAGGGTTGCTTTAGAACATCCAGAGATGTTGCCACTCCCTCTTGGTGTTTGAGCTTCAAGGCTGTCCCCCAACTGGCATCACACATGTGATGTGCACAATGGTGGGAACTAGAGTTGCAAGAAACCCATCTGACAGGAGAAAGGCAGAAAAACCAAAGGGTGTTGGTAAATGTTTAGGCTTCACTTGAGTTCAAGCCATTCTACAGGCACTAGATCCTCCAGACAACATCTGCTAGGAAGATAGATCCATTGTAGTGGGAATTAAATAGATACTTGAGATTCAGGCAGTTTTGTATTGGCTTGTCAGTGATGTAGGGGAAAAATAAATGTGAAAGCCATTTCAAAAGCTTGTGTAAAACTTGCATCTGTGCTAAAGAGGGGTGTCCTTTAGAATTAGACCCCAGCTCAGCCTTGCTTGTCAGCTTGATTGGCTTGTTTCTCCTCTTAAGGGTTCTTTTCATCTCCAGAAACTGAGTTTACAAAAGAACTTGAATATTCTGTGACAGAGTTGTGCAGCTGAACAATGAGCATCTGCTACACTTTGGGATTCCTTCTTCACTTGTAGGAGTGCTCCACTTCAGAGTGGGCTGCAGTTGGTGTGCTGGGTAAAGCAGGATTCAGGCTGTAGCCAGCAGACTAGCACTTGCTGCAGCATCCCTACCACATTTCTAGCCCAGCTTCCAAAAACTGGGATTCTTCAATTCCAGTTTTTCTCCTCAGAACTGGCAGAAGATGCAGGCAGCAAAATAAAAAGGAGGAAATGAAGAGATGCTAGGAGAAAGCAGTTTTAATGCTTGTAATTGGGAACCTCCTAATGAAGTTATTAAGCCCAGGAGGAAGGAGAATTAATTAATCTAAGGAACTGAATGTAAGTTGCTGAAGTGGTTGGACTTAGTCATCTTACCATGGAATCATTAAGGTTGGAAAAGACCTCCAAGAGCATCAAGTTCAACCATTGACCCAACACTGCCAAATCAGCAGGAAAACATGTTCCCAAGTGCCACATCTGACCAGGGATGGTCACTCCAATACTGCACTGGGCAGCCTGGGCCAGGCCTGAACAACCCTTTTGGGGAAGAAATTGTTCCTCATGGCCAACCTGAACCTCCCCTGGCACAACTGGAGGCTGTTTCCTCTATCACTTGTTATTTTGGGAGAAGAGACCTTGCTCCAGCTTCCTTCCAGGTAGTCAGAGAGAGAGAGAAGGTCTCCCATTAAAGGTCTTTAAAAGGCTTTTCCAACCTAAATGATTCCAAGCCTTTCAAATCCAACTAAAGAGTAGAAGAAAATACACTCTATATTATTTAAATATTGGAGCTAGTGCTGGGATACTGAAGAGTTTCTGATTTGCAGAAGAACTTGACATGGAGATGGGGTCCTTAGGGCCATGGTTTAGTGGCATGGTGGGGATAGGTTGATGGTTGGACTTGAGGATCTTGGAGGTCTCTTCCAACCTTTAGTGGTTCTGTGAAGGCTGAATGTTTTGTTTGCCTTTTTGGGTTTTAAGGAACAGTCTTCTGCTCATTTAAAGGCAACCCTAATAATAATAATGATTAGTAATTTGAGTAAATCTTGGTTTCACTGACTTTTAGCTGATATGAGAAGGTAGGACACTATCTTTACAGGATGTGGCCCATGTCTGCTGATTGCTCTCTGGGTAGATTGTTTCCTCCACTCTCAGCTTTGTGCCAACCTCTGTAACCACTTAGGTAGGAAAACCATGCTCAGAAAAATCCTTCACATCTATTTAGTTCTCTCAAAGAGGTGAAAGAGGAATCAGCCACATAGGAGCAGCTACTTCATGGTTTTCTGGAGATACCATTCACTCTCCTTGGAGTCAGAGAATGCAGCTAGGAAACAGCCTCCTAGAAAATTCAGGGTGCAGTTTTATGTTACACTGAGTTGAGGCTGGCAGTGAAATGAGATCCTGCTCTCCCTGGGCCAGCCATGTGCTAACTCTCTGACTTGTGGGCAAGTTGGGTCAGTTTGCTGACTGCATGGAAATCTGCCTTGCAAAACTGAAAGAGAGTTTTCCCTGGGTTTGCTGACCTAAGACAGCAAACTGTAGAATCCTGGGCAAGATTGAAAGGGACAATATAGAATCATGGTTGGAAAAGATCTCTGAGGTCAGCTAGTCCCTCCATGTACCTTAGGGATGGAGGAAAGAGGACTTCAGCTTCTAGCAGCAGCCAGCATGATGTAAAACAGTGACCTTGGGTTAGAAACTCTGGTTCCATCTCATTTCAGCATTCAGAATACTTGAGATCTTTTCAAAACATCAGTTGGCATCTCCAGGGTGAGATCCTGGTTCTGTTCTATTGGAAATGAACCATCCCAGGGTGCCAAAAGGCTGGAAATGGGTGGGCTGGGGTTAGGCAAATGCAACATCCTTGTTATCACTGACTCACTCCTTGCCAATGCATTACCTGAGCATCTCCTACATCATGGGTCTTTCCTAGAGAAAGAGGAGATAAGCATGGAACTTCCCTGCAGGGTAATCTCTTATCACAGGGTGTGGAACAAGTTTTTAACCACCTTTGTCTTGGAGAAGCAGGAAGGAGCCTGCTGCAGTCCAGGCTTAGTGTTCTGGGTGAATGCTTCTCTTATCAAGTTGGTGACTGACTCAACCAGCAGAACAACTCCAGGTTGCAGGGTGAAAACAAATGCTTTGTCCTCTCAACTCCTGTGGACTGATCCAGTTTAATCTTTCTGGTTGGTGAAGTGCTATGAAGGGAGCTGGGGATGATTAGTCTGGAGAAGAGGAGGCTCAGGGGAGAACCTCACTCTCTACAGCTCCCTGGAAGGAAGGAGGTGGTAGTAAGGTAGGGGTTGGTCCCTGCTGCTGGGTAACAAGTGAGAGGACAAGAGGAAATGGCTTCAAGTTGCACCAGGAGAGGGTAAGATTAGCTATTAGGAAGAAGTTCTTCCCTGAGAGGGAATTCTGATCCACTTTGTTTCCATTCACTTTGCTGCAGATCAGGAGTGACTCTGTTTGAAGTCAGGGCAGTTGTAAATATAATATTATCCTTTAGCTTTGTCCATGGAAATGAGTCCCTGCAGGTAACCTGCTGAGATGTGCACAGCAGAACCACACCTGAAGTCAGTGGAAGTTCTGATTTGCTGCACCAAGTTGTGTTGAGGTCCTGTAGAGATAACTATGTAGTAACAAACATCTTCTAGTACTTAAAGGATTGTCACCAATAGTCTTTTTATCCTTCTCCTGACCCTGGGCAGTGGCAAGTGGAGTAAATAAATTAATCATCTCTCTTCAGGAGTGCAATAGCTCTGCTAGGTCTGTCATGGACCTGTGAGCACAGCCAGGCTGATGCAGCTCCTCAGAGGAGGAGTAAAGCCTCACTTAGCAGATCTTGGAACATTTTTGGAGGGACTGTTAGAAAAATCTATTCTGCTTTGTGTATCCAGGAGCCAGAGCTCTATAGATCAATGTTTTTTATTCCAGTAGCTAATAAAAAGAGTTCTATCAGGTTACCTTGCTTTGTGGCTGGTTCTTGCATCAGTTAAGCAGCCAAGGATCTAGCCAGGACTCACCAGGAGAGTCTTTCCTCCCAGCTATCCACTGAGGCTGCAAACTCCCTCTGCCTCTGTACCTACCCTGAGCACATCCATCATGGGGGAAATCACTAAAATAAGCTCAAAAGGATGATCCCAGCTCTGAGCTGGCTGACCAGTACCAATCAGAATGTGCAATCCTAGCTTGATGTATAAAACATGGCTGTGCAAAGAATATCTTACAGCTATGGTAAAGATCCCTGTGGTTTGCCTGCATGACTTGGTTCAGCTGCAGAATCAGGGGGTAACCATGCTGAACTGCCTCTTGTGGCTTCACTACTGTGAAAAGTGCATTTATTTTGGTGTGGAAGCTGCCTTTTTTGGGTTTGTTTCCTCTTTTTTTTTTCCAGCATAACCTCTAGCCAGAAATACAAGATCCTGCCAACCAGGAAGGAAAGAAGGAGAGAAATGGGCAAGCTCTTGGTGTTCTCCATGGCAGCCCAAATCCCTGAAGGATAAAGCTATTTCATGTTCCTCTTTCTAAAGGGAGCATTACAGCAGAGAAGGCAGCAAGTCTTTTGGTGGGGAGGTGTTTCATTACCAACCTGGGCCTTGGAGGTGATGAGAGAGAATTTGTCTTGACCTTCCAGGGAAGGCAGGAAAGAGAAATGATGTCTGGGACAAATGTGCAATGCCTGACAGTGCTGCACACAGCTTTTGTGACATCTGGGCCTTGGAGGAGAAAGGGCTGGTGTGTGGAGCATTAGAAAAGCAGGACTATTTTCTATTGTTCCTTTGCATTTTTGACCTTCCTTCTCCTAGTTCATTCCTTCTCAAAGAGGCAGGAGGTGTTTTTGGCTTCTACAGGATGTGTGTTTTCCTGGCTTTCCCTTAGGACTGCAACAAAGCACAAAAAGCAGAGCTGGAAAATGAAAAGCAACCAACTTTGCTTCCAGAGGGAGTGTGTCAGGATCAGGTTTTTATTTACTCTGCTTTTCCCATCTGTGCAGCATTAGGTGGTGGGAACCACATAAGAACTAATCTTGCTTTCTCCCTTTGATGATCCTATGGCAGCAGGACCCAGTGTGGAAGAGACCAGGCAGGAGGAGAAGCTGCTGTGCCATGGCTCTGCTTCGTATCACTGCTTAGGGCTCAGGGGGCAGGTTGTTCTTGAGTTTGAATGTTGTGGGTTTTGTGGTTTGTGGGGTTTTTTTTTGCTTCCTTTCTATTCCAAATTGAGTTGTAAAAATTTTTCAGGCCCAGTGGTTGAGGTGGTTGTCATTCCCAAGTTACAAAGCTTCTAGTTCTGTAGCTGTGTTGTTCAGTTCCTTGTTGACTGATCATGATGCTTTTTATGCTTCTGCTCTATCCAGTTCCTCTGGGAAAGGCTGATTTCTTCTCTGAGTGATCTACAGTAAAGCTGATTTTAATGGAGAAATAAATGGAATAAATAGCCTATTAGACCTGGTTTCCAAACCTTCCCTTCTGAACAAGCATGAGTGTGGCCATGTGCTCTTCTTCTTTGATATTCCTCAGTCTAATGGAGAAGAAGATTCTCTCTCACTAAGCCCACAAAGAGCTGCTGATCTGAGTCAATAAATAATCCTTGTGTTGAGCTTTGTTAATGTCCCTAAGAAGCCCTGTGGAGCATTCTCCATCATGCCAGAGGGTAGGAGTAACTTCAGATTGTACCTGGCTTGAGTGATCTGCTTCATTCACTCTGAAGCTTTACACCCTCAGTGATTTCAGATAGCTGTTCCAGTGCTTCACCACCTTCACAGCCACTGTAGTGAGGAGTAAAACATAGACTGTCCAGCACCCAGAGAGAAGCAGAAGCTAACTCAAAGAGGTGATGGATACCNACAGTGGCTGTGAAGGTGGTGAAGCACTGGAACAGCTAACTCAAAGAGGTGGTGGATACTCCATTCCAGGTCAGGTTGGTTGGGGTTCTGAGCAACCTGCTGTGGCTATAGTTGTCTCTGCTGGCTGCAGAGTGGATATGTGGAGGGTGGTGATGATGATGATGAGTCTGGCATGGGTCATCTCCTGCTTCATGTCACTATTCCAAAGCTAGGAAGATACCCAAGGAGTGGCTGTAGCTTGAACTGGTGTCAGCTGAGAGTTGGTTTGGATCATGTTGGTTGACAGTTAGAACTTCAGCTGATGGAACAAGAAGTAGGAGTGCCTAAGGTGGGAAGATCTTAGGAGCTGAAGTGTGGCTTCTGCTTTTAGGAACCTGCTAGCCTGGTAAAGGCCAGTAGATCTCCTGTCTGCTGGGGCTGGAGCTTCCCCTTCAGAGGGGTTCATTTTGTCTCACTTTCTGAACAGAAGAGACTAAAATTTAGCCTCTTTATCCCTTTCTTCCCCTTCCATTGCCTATGTTAATGTAACCTGACAGCCTGGAGAATAGGATTTGTCAAATCCTCTAACCTTAAGCAACACAGATATTCAAAACTGGGCTTTAAATTGATCTAATCCAGATGTGAGAGCCAAGAAGAAGCTTGGATGAAATGAAATGTCAGGCTTTGTGGGGAGAGAAAGGGAGAAATACTGTTTCTAGTAGTCAAATATATTTAATATCTTTGATAAATATTGGAAATATATATATATATACACTTTTCCCCATGGCATAAACTGCAGAGCAGGGTTCAAGCCATTGTCTTAGTCCCCAAGAATAGAAATGGGTTTTGTCCTTTCTGTGCTGGTAGCTGGTGGTAAATATGATTGATAGCATAATGCTGAATCTCCCAAGCCCTCTTTAGAATAAACAGCCTAGTGGTTGGGCAGTGAAATGGCTAATCTGGGTCAGTACTGATGGCTAAGTTCAGTTCAGAGTGGTAAAATGTAATGAAGCAAATCC
Organism: Galbula dea; assembly: GCA_013399015.1. NCBI lineage: Eukaryota > Metazoa > Chordata > Aves > Piciformes > Galbulidae > Galbula > Galbula dea. Next base: position 394,917 of record VWZX01002924.1, on the reverse strand, counting down.
TGGATGAAATTCAGCTCATGGATGAAACTGTTGGATTGCTTTTCTCTTCCCAGCAACTCCAGGCACCACTCAGGGAGATAACATTTCTCTCTCTCAGTAGTGTTACCAAAAAAGTCACCCACTGAATGATTTTTAGGTCTGTAGGAGTTACCCAGTTGGACTAAGTCAAAGAACTCCAAAAGAGTGGGTGGAAGAAAGGCTCTTGCTGCATGAGTGAACTCCAACATCATCCTAGTTGGGAATTTCACTTGTTCTAGCAAATAATCTCCAATTCAGTGCAGAAACCAACCTCTGTTTCCTGCAGTATTTGTTCTTTTCATTTGTTTGCAGGAAGAGCCTGAAAGATGATGATAATAGTACTGTGATTTTCAGCTAAATCTGTTCCTTCCCTCCCCAGAGCAGAGCAGAGGGGGAAAGTCAGGTGAAGTTAGTGCACTGAGGCTGGGGAACAGCAGACCTGAGCTAAGTCAGTCAGATTTTCAGGGGCTTTCTGCTTTGTCTTAGCCCAGAATTACCTCTTCTTCCTCATCTGTGATATAAGGCCACTAATTCTGTCTGAAGGGACATGGATTTATTTGATTATTTCACATTTGCCAGCCTATTGGGTCTGATGTTGAAAGAGCTCCTTCAGGCTGATGTCAAGGCAAAGCTTGAATCAAAGACAGATGTTGCAGTGCAAGACTGAGGCAAAGTCTCTATCTGGAGACTCCAGATACCTCACTTATTTTTTTTTTGGTTGTTTTGTGTGTGTTTGGGGTTTTTTTCCCCAGTTTGTGTGTGTTTTGGTGTGTGTTGTGGGGTTCTTTTTGTAGTGTATGCAGCCAGCTTGGAAGTTCAGGCTGATATTCCTCCTAAAAGGGTAAAATTTGAGCAGATAAGATTTCACAGCCCTGTTCTGTTAGAAATTGAAGATGCTGTAGCTATATTTGAGTGCTCCCTAAGTTGTTCTGTCCAAAGTTTTCTATATGCTGACAGGGAGAAGCTCTTGCATCAATCTTAGCCAATTCACATGGCAACAAGGCTGCTGAAAGATGCCACTGAAGGCAGATCCACACTGCAAAATTCCATGCTTGGTGGTTGTTTTCCACACAATGCAGTATCTGTCTGGATTCTGGCTCTTTTGAAACCTTAGTTAGAACCAAGCTCAAAGCCCTAAGGAGTAGAAATGCCATTGAAAGACCTCAGCTCTGGTCAGCTGCTCATATGATTCCTGTTGGATTCATTCATTAGCTGGGTAATCCATTCCTTTCTGTTGTGCTTCTGGAAATCACATGCTTGCCAGAGTTATTTTGAAAGGAGGGAAGAACCATTAAATAGAAAGGAGAGGATGTGTAAAATGCTCACCCTCCATAGCTGGGGGGGAAGGAGCACTGCTGGCCTCTCTACAGGATGGAGCAGAAAGACCTCAGCCTTTTCCCCTCTTTCTGATTACCATAATAAACATGGCACTGGGCTATTCCCTGTAGGGACATATTGCAGCTTCCAAAACTGGGCTTTGCTTTCTTCTGGCATGCTTTGTATGTTTTTCCTCCAAATTATAAGACTGTTTTAATCTAAACAGACATCAGTTCTGCATGCCAAGCACATCAAATATATATATTGCAAGGACAAGAGGGAGGAAGACAGTAACATGGCTCACAAAGTGACTGTGTGATGGCCCAGGGAAGAGGAGGGGAAGCTGGAGGGAAAAGGCTGAGCAGGGAAAGGACTCCCTAAAGCAAAGAAACTAATGGAAAAAGAGGTCAGTGAATAGAGGTATTGTGTTCAACTTGGTGAAAGAGTGTCCCCAGGGAAAGGTTAGCTTCCAGGATAAATGAAATCTCCCTTCAAATGCTCCCTTCTCTGTCCAGATGCAGGCATGGCAGTTACCTATTGAGAGTATTTGTCACTTCTCTTCTGATGTTTACACAAGTCTACACATGTCTTTACCTTGACTGGAGGGGTTGTGGCATCAGCAGGTTCTGCCTTTCTGGAAGATCTTTTCTTCTAGGGTCTCTCAAGCACCTTCTCCAGTTTTTACTTTTGTTTTCCTTCCAGTTTTGTATAGCTGGTGGAAGGTGAATAGGCTTTTTCTATAGTCACTGCAAAACTGGCTAGAGAATGGAGCCTGTCCTCAGTCTCCATAGCTTGGTGTCTCTCCACCTTCTGAGAGCAGCAGTTGGCTGTTGGAAAGGGGGTGTGGGTGGGGAAGTGCTGACTTTGGAAGCCATAGGATTATTTGTCTCCTGTGACCATTCTTTGCAGTCAATACACATTAGCCTGAGCCTGGTGCATCAGCAGTGACTAACTAACTGTAGGTCAGCATTGGTGCTCACACTGTCAGAGCTCTTTGGGAACTCATGCAAGTGCCAGATGAAATGCACTCATGGGCTGCCTCAGGGTATTCTAATCCTATGCAGTTACTGAGTATAGAAATATTAAGGTTGGAACAGACCTTGAAGATCATCAGGTCCAACTGCCAACCCAGCACCTTCATGCCACTAACCCATGGCCCTAGGGACCCCATCTCAATGTTTTTTGAACCCCTCCAGGGATGGTGACTCCACCACTGCCCTGGGTAGCCTGGGCCAATGCCTAACAACTCTTTCAGGGAAGAAATTGTCCTTAATATCCAACCTGAACATCCTCTGGTGCAACTTGAGACCATTTCTTCTTGTCCTATTGCTAGCCACCTGGGAGAAAAGACCAACTCTCACCTCACTCTGACCTCCTCTCAAGGAGTTACAGAGAGCCAGAAGGTCTCCCCTGAGCCTCCTCTTCTCCAGGCTAACCAAGCCCAGGTCCCTCAGCTGCTCCTCACAACACTTACAGTGCTCTAGACCCTTCCCCACCTTCCTTGCCCTTCTCTGCACACACTCCAGCACCTCCCTGTCCTGCTTGGAGTGAGGAGCCCAAAGCTGAGCCCAGGATTGGAGCTGTGGCCTCCCCAGTGCCCAGCCCAGGAGGACAAGCCCTGTCCTCATCCTGCTGCCACACTAGTGCTGCTCCAAGCCAGGATGCTCTTGGCCTTCTTGGCCACCTGGGCACTCTGCTGGCTCAGAGCATGTAGATGTCTCCATAGTAGATCAAAGGCACTAAAGCAGCATGGCCTGCAGTTGTCACTGAGCTGGTGCCATAGAAGGACTGTGATTCTTCTGTTGTTTTGAGAAAGTTCTGTTGAGCTCTTTGGATAAAGACAGATTACAGAAGTAGTCCTGTGGGAAACAGGCCCCCCAAAAAGCCATTCTGAGAGCGTGAGTGAGAGTGCAAAGGAAGCAAACTACATGTAGAAGGTGTAGAATTGGCTTTAAAAAAGACCAAAAAAAAGAAGAAAAGCAGGCTGAAAGACATTCTCTTCAGTGTATGGTCTCACACAGCTGTTCCCTCTCCAGCCAGACATGCAACAGCTTCATTGCAGCACTCCCTAAAGCCTTGGCATTGCTTAGCCTGTCAAGACCAACAACAACACAGTGCTGCTGAAACATATGAAGCATGACTTGAGTGGTGCCAACACTTTATGATGTTGCAGGGTTTTTCCCCAAGTAGAAGGATCCTGCCCTGAGCTGGTTTATGTTTAGTTCTCTTGACAAATCTGCACCTCTGACTACTAGCTTTTGGAGAAGCATTTTTCACTCAGGCTGTGGCTGGTCTGAGATGTTCTCAGTCTTAGGCTGTCATGTGCCATATTTTGCCAAGTTGCTTCAAAGCTGAAGTAGGTTGAGCTCCAGAGGCTGGTGGGTTCAGACTACAGTTTCAGGTGGATGGGAAGGAGGAGGCAAGGCAAGTATCCTAAGTGTCTGAAGCTTGGGAAGCAAAATGGTACTTGGTAGCAGAGCCAATAAGACAGTGTAAGAGCAGAGTGTTAGAAGGAGAATTAGAGGACAGTTGGGACTGAGTCACTTCTTTCTGCTGACTTTCTCTCTGGAGCTCCTGGGGTTTGTTTTGTAGAGCTATGGGAATGGTCTAAATACAAGACCAAGGGGAAAATGCTGGATTTCAGACATTGTTCTCCCACTGACTTTCCCTTTGTGGCCACAGGTAAAATGTTTTGTTTCCAATCTGTAAAGCAGATCTGACACTTAACTTCCCCAGATGGTGTGGGAATGAGCTTTCATTTAGGAAGCATTTTGATGTGCTGTTGTTCTTCAGGGTTCAGAATGGACTTTTATCCATAGAGCTTTTTCCTCTGTGGCTGAGGAAAAGACCACACCTCCCACATTGCTCTCAGCTTTCTTGGAGTTGCCAGAAAATAGCTAACAAATTGGCATGAGCTCAGAGGAGAGCAACCCAAACAACTCAGGGACTGGCTGGAAGGGTTAAATTAATAACAGAAGATTAAAAGAGAGAAATAGATGTAGTTTGGTGAAAGCTGTTCCCCTGGAGTTCATTATGCCATATTAATTGAAAGATGTAGATGTTGAAGGATTTGCTTAGTGTGCTCCAGAGAGGTAACTGGCAGAGAGAAGAGGAAGCAGAAAGGAACTTCAAGTTGAATACCAAGAGAGAAGAATTTCCTGGCAGTGAGTCTGTTGCTCTGTCAAGCAGATTTGCAGGGAAGTGCTGGAAGCTCCACTGTTTGCAACATGAAAGCCTCTTACATGAGGAAGAAGTCCTAAACTGAGATAAAGATGATACCTGCTGAATCTTACCTCTTTCAATCACTGTAATTTGAGAGACTCAAGCCACCATGATTGATGGAACAGTGGTGCCTTGGAGCTCAGACCAGGCATGCAGGGTGTTAGAAACACACCACCAATGGTCCTCTTGATCCATAATGATCTTTTCCCTTTCTTAAGTATCTTTGTTTCTCTCACATTTAAGGTGTTCCTATGCTGCAGAGTTGGCCTGCATATTTGTGGAAGGGTGACTGTGGTTGCCCTGGAAGTTCCTTGCAGGCAGATTGCTCCTGGTAGTCCTTGCAGGGGATGTTAACCCTATGTTTAGTGCTGGGCTATTGCAATTACTGTGCTTCCAGGGGTTAGGCAAACTTGTTGAGGCTTATCACAAGCATCTCTGCAATGCTCAGCAGTCAGCTAAGCATTTTCCCTGGAAAACCAGCATCAGCAAAAAAATAACAGCAATAATCAGTATTTCTGCTAGTTGAATAAGGCAGACACCTCACCCTGAAACACTCTCCTTGTGCAGGTGATATTTAGATGGAGCAAATCCTGAGCTGTGGTCAGTAGAGTTAAGGAAGAAGTCAGCCTTGATCATGGCTGTGGGTATGAGAGAACAGGATCAAATGTCCTCTGTAAACAAATCAGTGCATTCCAAGCCACATGTGAGAAATTATAGCTAGGAAGCCTCAATCATCTTCCATGGGAAGTGCCCAAGTTAGTCATTTAGCTAGGAGCACTTAGATTTCTGAGGAAAGTCTGAAGCTAGGACTTCAACACAGAAATGCTGTGTTCTCTTTCCACCTGTGATTAGAAGCATCCATGAGGTCCTGTAAATAATACTCCTGCCAAACTTCATCACCTGTGCTGGTGAAGCTTGCAGGATTTCATTCCTAACCTGTAATACAATGACAGTCCAGTTCCATTCCATTCCCTGCCAGCATTTCATTGCTTATCCTCTGCTCTACCAGACTTTGGCCACAGCAGAACAACTCTTTAACATCTTGGTTCCATGACTGATGTTGAGCAGTGTTGTATTTTTGCAGCAGGGCATCAGTCACAGAACCAGAGGATAGTTTGGGCTGGAAAGGACTTTTAAGATCATCTAGTTTCAGCTGTGGGCTGGGATGCCACTTACTAGACCAGGTTGCCCTGGGCCCCATCCAGCTTGAGAGCTTCCAAGGATGGGGCATCCAAAACTTCTTTGGGCAACCTGTTCCAGTGCCTCACCACCCTCTGAGTAAAGAATTGCTTTCTAGATCTCATCTTTCAGTTTAAAACCCTCACCCCTTGTCCTATGGCTACCTGCATCTGTACAAAGTCTCTCTCCCTCTCCTTTATAAGCTCCCTTTAAGGATTGGAAGGCTAAAACAAAGTCTCCCTGGAGCCTTCTTTTCTTCTGGCTGAACAACCCTCACTTTTTCAGCCTGTTTTCACTGGGGAGGTGTACCAGCCTCTGATCATCTTTGTGGCTCCCTCTGGACCCCCTCTAAAAGGTCTCTGTCTGTCTTGTGCTGAGGGCTCCTGACCTGGACACATCTGATGAGAGGTCTACAAGGGAAGCTAACATTCAGAGAGATGCAGGTGTGGAATTTCAGCCTTTTCATGTCACCTTATTTTAGGATGCTTCTGTTTTGGGACATGAACTTTGAGGTAGGTAGGTTTTAGAAAGCAATCCCTGTGGAATGAAGACAGTGAAGTTGTTGGTGTTACTGGAACTCCAAGAACCCCCTGCAGTTCCTCCTACTCTAGGTGTCTCCAATCCAGGCTGTGTGCTGCTGCTAAGCAGCTAACTAAATGTGAAAGATGATGTGATCTGGAGCTAAGAGTGCATTGGCTTGAACTTTTTGCTTCAGACTCACTGCTTGCTTCCCAGGAGAAAGGCTGGTGTAGGTCCTGTGCAGATTAAAACCAAGCTGACTATTCCCAGGTCCAGTTCTGGAAGTCAAAGCAGAGTTAGCTGATTTCTCCAGGCTGGTTTAGCTTTCCTTATCCACTCCCTGCTGCCAGTGCCTCAGCCTCTGCTCCCTGTATCCCATCACTAACACTGCTCCAAAGAGAAATGCTCTGATAATAAGTAGTCACTTGGCTGTGCCATTCATTAGCTATATTGTGACTTAATGATAAGGTGAATTGAATTGGCTGAATAAGTGCTCTTTGGGCAGGATGCCAGTGGGAACTTGTGCTTCTGAGGCAGGGAAGGAGATATGGATCCCTCTTCCAGCAGGCACCAATGTGCTGCCTGTTCCTGTGCTTCCCATCATCCTATGGCTCTGAGGTGATAACAGCATATAGCTGCCTGGGGTTTGATGCTCACAAGCACTAGGGTTCCCTTGGTTTGGTTTTCTTCTTGGTCACAGTGATGGTGATTAGCCTTGGCACTTTGCAGATGGTATTCCCTGCCCTGTGCTGGCATGTTCATCACCAACCCCTTTCTGCTCCTTTTGCCTCCTGATGGCTGCATGTTCCAGGTCTTGGCCCAGAGAGGTCAGAGGCTCTTTCCTCTGCCTCCTTTGCCTTCTGTCCTTGTCAGGTCTCTGGCATCAGAAGGCAAGATAATGTTGTTGTTGTTGTTGTTGTCTTACAGGGATTCCTAGCAACAGCTTTGCCATTTTCCCTTCCCATTTACTCTCCTGTGCCTTGTTCCTTGCTCCTCCTTGGACCTTCTGTAAGGCAGTACCCCAGGGCTCAGCCTTCTCAGCACATCAGCAGAGGCAGGGTGAGCTGTAGTCACTGTCCTGATCTTCTCATCATGAAAGCTAAGGAAGAACTCCTCCTGCTCTGTGCTGTTGCACCATGTATGTGCATTACCAAACTCTGAGTTCTTTCATTATGTAGCCAGTATTTTTACTCCAGCAGAGGTGTATATATAACAGAGGCCACTTCAATTATTTACTGCTTCAGTTGGTGAGATCTTCCTTGGCTTTAACTAGAAGCCTTATGTTAGAGGCAACAAGTGTGTTGTGTGTAGGTGGAGAGACAAGAGAGTCTTTTTAGGTGTTCTGTGATATTCTCAACAAGGATGTTTATTATTGTTCCTTTTTTGTCCCCCCCCTCCCTCTGTCCAACTTTGAGTTTCAGCAAGCTCCTTCTAACTACTAACACATGTCTGGGGGTGGGGAAAGAGATGCAGGAAGGAATACTCCAAGGAGTACAGTAGCATTTCTGCATTCAGTCAGTTAGTCATCAGCTCCTTCAGTTGAAACATAAAGAAAATGAAGTGACTGGTCCATAAAGGAGCTGTAAAGCTGAGAGAGCAAGCTTGTGCTGTTCCTCCAGTGCTCACAGAGCAGATCAGCACTGGAGTTTATCTGGTGTTTTCCTTAGGAGAATCTCAGAGAGCTTCAGTGCTTTGAAGTAAGGAGATGTTTATTGCCTCCACTTCCCAACAGAAAACATGAAGAGCCAGACAAAGCTAGGTCTTGAATTTCTGGATTGAGAGCAGCCATTTACTGCCTGCAGTGTCAGTTGCTTTGTGGAAGGAGTTCTGAAAATTCAGCAAGCAGTCATTGAGTGGGAGATGAAACCCTGGCTGAGGTGATGGTGAAGACCAAGCTGGCTTGCTTCTTAATTTGCTCTTTGAACCCCAGGGTCATCTTAAGCTGTTGTCTTCCAAGTCAAACCAGCAGCACAGGGGCTGTTCTCACTTGGGATCTCATGATCCTGGTCATCTCTCATGGCTTGGGGGCCATCTCACCACCTTATTTTCCCACCTCTGCCTTTGAACACTTGAGAATATTCTTTCTGCCTCCACTCCTCCCAAAATAGGTACTTTTCCCTACCTGTTTTAAATGTAACAGATATATGTTACTTTAAGGGCTATAAGGTTGTGATTTAGTTGCTGTCTCCCAAATCCTTTTTGGGAAGGCAGGTACCTATAGAAGGAAAAGCACTAACAGTTGTCTTTTAAATCAAATTACTTTCATGTGTGGGGGTTGTGTGTGTGTGGCTAAGTTTCTCCATTCACTTTTGGTCTCATACTTGAGTTGCCCATGACATCTGTATGACTGTTGCTGGGAGTAAGCCAAGAGGAACAATGGCTCCAAGAAGTAGAAGCACATCTTCTCAAGAAGCATTTGGACAACACCCTCAGGCAAGCAGTGTAATTTTGGGGGGGGTTGTCCTTTGCATAGCCAGGAGCTGGCCTGGATAATCCTTCAAACTCAGGACATTTTATGATTCTACCTAATTATAGGCACATTTAAGGTCCACTTGCAGTACAGATTTTAGCTTTCTGCTCTGTGCATTCCTTCATTGTTATTGTCTGGCTTTCAGGCTCTGCTTCAAGTCTCATCTTGAATGTGTTTTGCCTCTTTTCTTTCCTTTTTGTTTTCTTTTTTTTTTTTTCCCCCTCCTCTTTGTGTTTGCTCAGATGAAAAACTCTGGTTACAAATGTGAGTGAACAAGTCCTTTGAGCTCTGCCAATTGTTTCTGGAAGCTAATGAGTGTGTGTTAGTAAATGATCCAGGTAGAAAGAATGTTAACTAGATCAGACTTGCAGCAACAAGTCTGCTGTCAAGAGGAAAAGGACTAACCTCTCCCAGACTGATGAGATAGCAGCAGCTGGTAGGAAGGTGAGGAACAGAGTAAGCTAGAATTGTAAATATTATCCAAGGAGCTGCTCCACATAGAGAAGAGTTTCTGCAAAGCAGATACCCAGGCTGTTTCCCCTACCCACACATGGTTGTGTGCTGCTGGCACTGTAAGAGAAGTCTCTTGTCTTTTATTTGTTCCCCTTGCCCCTTCCAGACTTGGTAGATGCTGAAGTGGAGCAGGAATTTGAATGCTGACTCAGAGGCATCAGCATGTGTTGTGTTTAATTCCTGCTTTTCCAGCTATAACAGGATTTCTGAAGATGAAGTTTCAGGCTCTCCAATGCATCCCCTTGCCCAGAGGGGAATAATGAAACCCAGAACATTAGCAATTCAAAACATTCCTGATTCCAAACCAATCCCCTGAGTCACATAGTGCAAGGGACACCATTTAAGAGTGAGCTCAGTTCAAAACAAACCTGGAGTTCATTACCAGTTTGGGCTGATTTAATCTCACAGCCCTTTTAGGATTCCTTTCTGGGGCTCTAGGAGGTGAAAGTTGTTGTATCTTCTACTGCAGAGGGAAAGTGCCTCATGGCAGTGACTTGCAACCTAGCCTGCTCCTGTCTCTTTGACAAACACTAGGACTTGCAAGTCCAAAAAGGAAGCTGATCCTAAAAGTCAGTCCTTCTGCATGGCTGGATTTATCCACAAAATGGATATGATAAACTAGAAAGTGCCTATTTTGACCTTAAATACATCCCCTCTGAGGAGTGGAGTCACCAGCCCTGGGGGGAGTGAACACACATGGAGCTGTGGTGCTGAGGGACATGGGGTGGTGGTGACCTGGCAGTCTGGGGTTAACAGTTGGACTCCATGATCTTAAAGGTCTCAATCAACCCAAAACAATTCTCTGGTTGTATGCCAGGTGAGGTGGTTGCTGTGTTAAGCAGATACTGTGCCAAGGGAGCAGATGCTCAGATGGTATCAGGCATCTCCAAAGCTCTCTGCTGTTGGAGAGCCTGGCCTTGTAAGAGTATAGCTGATGGTGTCAGTGGCTGCACTGCATAATTAAGTATAACTTTAGATGGCACAGAGAGAGACAGAGTAGTGCTCTCTGTGTTAATGGTCATAAAAGGATCTGTTTACTAAGGATCTGTCTCACAGTTCAGGGTTTTTTTTTAATCTTTCCACTGGTTTATCATTTCATCTAGACTTTTCCATGAATTAATTATCTGGTGATTAGGCCTTGTTGCTGTTCAGGTATCTGTTCCATCTGAGTAAATTTGTCTTACCTTGGTGACTAAGAACCAAAGGATTTAGGAGCTCCTGTCTGAGCAGAAAGTGACCCCAACTAAACCATGCTTTTAACACTAGAGGTGTCAGTCCCTTCTGCTCCTCTGGAGTCCATATACCTCTGTGGCACAATAATACATCTTTAGCTTTACACATGTGCTGTGGATTCCCTTTGGCTTTCCCCTAGCCTGATTTGGGATCTCCTTAGTGTCCTAGAGAACAGGGTGCTGTGGAGGTGACCCCTGCCCTGTGCTGGAGTGGAGGTGAGGGTTCACCTCCAGCATGGACTCTGCACAACAAATAACAGGGGACAAAGCTCTCCATCCTGCTGGCACTGGATGCTCTGCTCAGCTGGGAGGCTCTGCCACTTTCCCATGCAGCTGGAGGCCAGGGAGGTCAATCTGCTGACAGGATGTGATCCTGGGATGTGAGCAGCAAGTGGCATACCCTGGCAAGGGAGCTGTGTCCCTGATCTGGGTGAGCTTGGAGGTTGGGAGCTCTTGTGTTTGGTTCTTGAGGATGTGGCTCTCTTTGCTGAGACCTCTCTCTGTGGATGGTCAGGGTCTTGTGGACAGTGAACATCTCCTAGAGGCACTCCATGCTTTTCCTGAATTGGGACAGTGGCTAAACCACAAAAGTGTTTCACTGTCAAGCCACCAAACTCTGCATGTTTTCCCCTGGTAACCTAAGGATGTCATTTAATCTTGAGCCTCTCCAGCTGCACAGTGACCATGAGAGCTCAAGGGAGAGCTTTACTTTCAATACAGAAGGGAAGTGTGTGCATTATTCATGATGCCAAATGTAATGCAGTAAGCAGGTATTTATGTTTTCATTCAGGTCAGTTATTTGCCTCTCCAAAAACCTAGCAAGTAATAGGTTGGGTTTCCCCCCCCTCCAGTGATTATACTTGATCCTCTTTCCTCATACCCTTCTTATCTAGTCTTAATTCTCTATAGAAGTGCTTCACTGAACATGTCAGATGTTTAATATTCTGCATGGGCTCAGACATTTTAAGCAGTTGTTTTAGAAAACCCTATCAATTGATTTACTAAACATGAATAATCTTCAACTGTTCTCCTTTATCAAAAACAAAGACACAGGAATTGTAAGATGAAGTTTCTGGGTTAAAATTGGAGCCTGAATCAGAAATTGCTCCTCAGGATATCTGAGTGGTGACTGTTTCTAGTGCAAATGCTGCATAGTCAGATTTTGATCTGATTTAAAACCTCTGGCAAGGCTTTGATGTCAGTGAGGTTATGCAAGGCTGGCTGTGCAAGCCTCTCACCACTTCCTCCTACCACTACAACCCAGACTCTCAGGCTCTTCAAGAGGAGTAAGTGGCTTCCTGGGACATTCATTTGGTTTCCCCAAGGTTTTCCTCAAGTTGGGATGTGTAAGTAAGGCAGACATCCCTGTTGGCCACCAAAAACAAGGCTGATGTGTTAGCCATAGCTGAATGCCCAGTGATGACCATGGGGATGTGTCCTTGTGTTTCCCTGTCTAACAGGGAGAGAGGGGAGTTCTCCTAATTTGGAGAGGGAAGAAAAGTGCAAACTGAACTTATCCTTATTTTCCCTGGCCAGTGACAATTCCCAAACTGCACTGCCTGTTATTCCTGTTGTTTCTGGAAGGGAAGAGATCTGGAGGCTGCTGAAGCTTTCATAAGGATGTCTGCAGATAATGGTGTCTGCTGCAGAGCTCAGCTGTTGCCTGGGCTTTTCTGCAGAGCTTTTCATCTGCTGGGATGGTGTCTGAGTCTTAGTCTCCTTTTGCTCCTGCTGATGTTGGTGCCTCAGTTGCATAAGTCACTGACAGAGCAGCATAGAATCATTCTGCTTGGCAAAACCCTCTGAGACCATGGAGTCCAACCTGCCATGCTCAACACTAAACCCTGGGCCCAGGCACCACCTCTCCATGGTTTTGGAACCCTTTGATTCCACCACAGTAACAGCATGTCACTTGCAAGTCTTCACAATTAGTTCTGCAAAGATGTGAGGCATTTGGGTAAACCCTAACACCAGCATCCTGAGGTAGGCAAGAGGAGAAACATCTCTCTTACTCCTTACTACTTAGGAGAGTTGTCTTCTCAGCCCTGCTGCCTGGGTAGTCCTCTTGTTGCAGTGAGCTCCCTTCCACATGGCAATGCAGTGCAATTAATTGGCTATTTCAATGCATCCATGGTTCCTTTTGGCTTAGTTTAGGCAGGATTTTAATGTTCCAGGGTGCTCTGTTGCTGTGGTGGAGAAGGGACCATCAATAGTTTAGCTACATCTGGCAGCAGCTGCTCAAAAGATGAGCACAGGAAGCAGGGCCAGCCCATCAGAAGCTTTCCAGCAAACCCAAAGCTCACCTCTGGGCACTGTTTTTATCCATCATGACCCCCAGTGCAAGGTATTTTCTGGCTGAAAGAGCTTTTGCTCTGAGATGAGCTCTGACAAGTGGATGTGACAACCATAGAAGAAGAAATAAGGAATAAAAGGTGGCTGGAGATGGCCCAAGGAGGGGAGGAGAGGGGCTGCATGTCCAGAGAAGTGGATTTATGGCTGCTCAGCATAGCAGAACATCTCAGCTAACTGCTGTCTGTAGAAATGGGTCCTGCCTTTCTCTGGTAGTGCCCCTGGCAGTTGTGTATATCCCTTGACTTGCCAGTGCTTGCACTGACAGTGTCATTAGCACCAGGGATCCAGCTCCAACTCCTGCCACCACCTCTCCTAGGGAAATCTAAGGCTGCTGGTGAAGAGCATAACAATTTGGGGTTTGTTTTGCTTTTGTAGCTTCTGGCCATGGCCTTTCCTGTAGGTCTCCCATGACTCTGGAAGGTCTGAGGCCCCAGGGGGCTGCTGGTCACACTGTAGGGGCTAACAGTGGTGGAGTGTGTATGTGGTTTGGCTTGTAAAAGGCAGTGGAGCATGTTTTTAAGGAGCATGTTTCCTTTCTGCCTCCCCTCAGTGCCTACAGATGTTCCTGCAGAGAAACCTCTGCAGCTCCATTGATCTGCAGAAGTTGTAGGCTTGGCTGTTTCCTAAAGCTCCCTTCTCAGTCTCATGCATCTGGGCATGGGCACACTCCTGTGACTCTTGTAGGTTGTTCCACAAGGAGATTTATTTTCTGGGGCTTACTGGAAACATTATCAGTGAAAACTCATAGCTAGTGACCCAGCTAGGCTCTGGTTTTCTGTCTGGTTTTTATTACACTTGTGGTTTTCCCTAGATTTGCTTCAGCTGTGATTTATTTTCATCTTCTGCTCTGGCATTTACTGTTTAAGCTTTGCATGTTCCTTGCATTCTGTTGAGCATCACTTCTCAGAGTTGGGGGATTATTCTCTGGTGATGTCCAGGCCTTTGTCTTTCTCCTGAGTACTCCTAAATGATAGAATTGCCAGAGTTGGAAGGGACCTTCAAGATCATCTAGTTCCAACCCCCCTGCCTGCCAGGGACACCTCCCACTAGATCAGGTTACCCAGAGTCCCATCCAGCCTGGCCTTAAAAGTTTCCAAGGATGGGGCTTCCATGGTACCAGCTGTCCAGGTCTTGGTCAGAGGTAGATTCCAAGTCAGCTCAGCATCTCCTGCTTGACTCAAGAGTCCTTGCTGCCTTTTTCTGTTACCATGGCAATTCTGAACCTGAAAAAAAGTGCTAAAAAGTTGGATTTTAGTCTTCACATCTGGATCACAGACTGGTTTTGGCATTTAATGAGTGAGGGCTAAGGAGAAACAGGGAGGGAGAATGCCTTTTGAGCCTGTTGACAGGATTAGCCAAGGGTAAAGGCTGAAAACAACAACTACTTTGGGCTGAAGCTGCCTCATAAATGCCAAATGGTACAAGTGATGTCTTGTCTTAATTCTCACCTGTGGCTGCTGTATCTGGATGCCCACAGTGGAAGCTGGAAGCTTTGGAGGTCACACAGGTTTCAGGGTGCTGAGCAGGGTGGAAAGGGCTTGAGCTTCCAAAGAACAGCAAAGGGCAGGGTCAGTTGGGCTGACAAGAAATGCTGCTCTTCCAGGGAGCTGCAAGGCTACTCTGAAGGTGATTTTTCCCCAGAAAACATGAAGACAAATCCTCACTCTTGTCCTTTTTTGATCATGGAAAGCAGCTGGAAAGCTGATCATTTTAGTTAGGGTGTTTGGGGGGTGGGGGTTACTTAATGTGGTAAAGAAGAGTTTGTTGGCATTCAAAGTTAGCTGAGAAGGTCTTCAAATGACAAGTTCTAGGGCAGGTTTTCAGCAGAGAGATTGTGGGGTGAAGTGGGAGCTAAAGTTTTCTCTGTAGACTCAAAGTTCTTCTGTTCTGGAGATGGATAATCTGTGCCTGTTAGAGAGCCCAGGATGCCTTTCATGGTTTGGTTGGGGTTGTTTTGGTGTTCAGTGTGCCTCTTAGAGACTTCCACTGTGTCAGTACCATGGTTTCTTCCTAGCTCTCCAAGGTGAAGCTCATTGCTGTTGCCTACAAGACCTGGAGCCCAACACTGTGTGTATTATTTGGGCAGGAACTTCTCCCTTGCTTACTACATGATTGACACACAGCCTTGCTGTGATACCAGCTGATGTCATGTGTGTCCTGCTCCCACACACACAGAGCTCACAGAAATCCTCTGCTTGGCTTCTCTTTGGTTCCTTTTGTAGTAAAAGGGCTGGCTGGAAACCTCAGCTGTGGAAAACAAGTGTGGTCAACTCTGAGAAGGTCTTTTGGCTAACCTTCCTCTCCTGTTCCATATGGACAGAGCCCAGCCTTGGTTTTCCTTCCTAAGGCAGGATCCTATTACACTATATCCCTGCTCTGTTCCCTCTCTCCCTCAACTCCTAACACAACTTGTAGTTATTAATCCAAGCCTCCTGCTTGCTCTTTTCCTTTCTGCAGTCTCCTCTACTGGTGCAGAAGATGCTTTTCCTTCTGCTAGGGCTTTGGAAGCAACCACTGGTGCAAAAGCCAGTGCAGGTGCTGCCATGCTGAGCAGGATGAGCATAGAATCATGGAATTAGTATGGTTAGAAAAGCCCTCTGAGATCATGGAGTCCAACCATCCACCTAATGCCTCCATGCTCACCACTGAACCATGCACCACATCTCCATGGTTTCTGAACTCTTCCAGGGATGGTGATTCCACCACATACCTCCCTGGGCAGCCTGGGCCAGTGCCTGAGAACCCTCTTGGGGAAGAAATTCTTCCTGATATCTAAGCTGAACCTCCCTGAGAGCAACTTGAAGCCATTTTCCCTTGTCCTATCACCTGGGAGAAGAGCCCAAGCCCCACCTGGCTCCAGCCTCCTCTCAGGGAGCTGTAGAGAGTGAGAAGGTCTCCCCTGAGCCTCCTCTTCTCCAGGCTAACCAAGCCCAGTTTGTGCTCCTCACAACACTTGTCCTCTAGACCCTTCCCCACCTTTTTTACCCTTCTCTGGCCACACTCCAGCACCTCCATGTCCTTCTGTGAGTGAGGAGCCCAAAGCTGAGCCCAGGACTGGAGCTGTGGCCAGTCCAGGAGGCCAATCCCTGCCCTAGTCCTGCTGGGCACTGTGTGCCTTAGTTTGACTGTTCATATAATCAGCTGCTCTTGCATCTGAGCTTCACAGGCTTACCCACAGCCATTCCTGTGCAGCAGGGCAGGGTAGTGTCTCACAGAGATCAGACATTGAGGTTGTCTGCTGTGGCCTCTTATCTTGGGGCTTGAGCTTGTGCATGTTGCCTGCTTGTCAGATAGGATCCTGCTGCTTCTCTTCAGTGAGTCAGCCTGAAGTCATTTAGGGCAACCTGAAACTGGAGCTGTAGCCCCTGGGGGTGATACTGGTGCAGGTCACCTGGCCAGAGGCTGTGAAGCTGTTAGTGGAGGTGCTCTGGATAAAGCCAGTGTCACTTGGAGCCTGACCTCAACATCTGAGTGTGCTGGCTTTCAGCTGAGTGTCAAACCCAAAGCCCTGGTGACCAGCAGGAGCAGCATGCCCAGCATGGTCTGTCTCATCCACCAGAGAGCTGGCACCCATGAGCAGTCCTAGATTTGGACATAAGGTAGTAGACTTCAGGAGAGGGCTCAAGTACAGACACAAATGGCCTTAGTAGTGGCCACTGAAATGTTCTGGCTTTGTTCATTGAAATGAAACTCTCTGTAATCATTTCAACCAGCTGATTGTTTTGCAAGGCTCTGTCCCTAAGCAGAAGAGCAGAGAAGCAAAGTGTTAGGCAGAAGAATGTCACTGGTGAACCACAGAAACTGGAACCAAAGGATTGAGAGTGTGACTAACCCTTTCCCTCCCCTTCCCAGGAGGCTTCAGTCTGATGGAGTCTAATGAGCAAAATGCTGCAAGCACTTTTGTTTTTTTGGTGGGAGGGGTTTTCCCCCCAATTATTGCTAGCCATAATGCTTTATTTTAACCCTTTCATTTGATATTACCAACCCATTTCCCAAAGAGGCTTTTTGTTGCATTAGGAGACTTGAAGGGGAACCACTCTCACCCTAAGGTTCATGTTTCAGAAGACCTAGAGATCACCAAGAAACTGTTTCACTTCTAGTTTCTGTTTTAATAGTTCTGAACCATGCAACCATGGCCCAGGCTGCCCAGAGAGGTGGTGGAGTCTTCCTCCCTGGAGAGATTCCAAACCCACTTGGAGGTGATCCTGAGTCATGTGCTCTAGGGCACCCTGCTAGAGCAGAGGGGTTGGACTAGATGACCTCTGGTGATCCCTTCCAACCTTAACCATTCTGGCATCCTGTGACTTCTGAAGAGTTTAGTTGGTTAAAGACTGGATCAGAAGGTGACTTGGATTTCCATGGCCAGCATGAAGCAGAAGATGTTCCAGTGAAGCTGATGCTTTGAGTTGGGAGGTGAATGCAGTGCTGTGACACTTGGGCTGCTTGTGTTTGACATCTTGGGAGAGTGGCAGGTTAAAAGCAAAGCCTCCAAAAAGAAAGCATCAGGACAGACTTGATTGGCATTCCTTGGGCCAAAACCAACTTGACATCTCCTCTCTTAACTGTTTGCTGTGACAGAAACCAGTAATTGTGAGTAGGATCTTGTTGTTTTGGTGGTTTTGAAGCAGCTAGCTATCCAGGGTTGATCCTTGGCAGGAGGAGCTGGTGGCAGGGAGAGGCTGTAAAACAAATGAATAAGAAGAAAAAGTTGATTTCAGGCTAGTTTCCATGGTGTGATTTCTGGATGTGCCCAAATCACTCTGCTTCCAGAGTGCAGGATCAGCCAGATAATGTTGAATCCTAAGGAATGTTGATTTCTAAAGAGCCTGTGCAGCAGCAGTTGCATTCTAGTTGGTTGGGAGAAAAGAGATGAAAGAGGCATTAGGGTGAGCCAAGATGTTAAGCTTTTTAAAAGAGTGGGGAGAGGAAATTCATCCATTTCCCAGCCTGGCTGTGAGCCTGCCAGCCCTTAGTCATGGCCTGGTGAAAGGGAGGGGAGAAGCTTAACTGACCATTTATTTGACTTTTATTTTTGGAAGAAGTTGGTTTGGAATGAAAATAAAATGAAATTAAAAAACATCAACTCTTTTACATGATGAAATAAGCCTTTTTTTTGTCCTTTTGGCTCTGCCTGTCACAAACTTGGATGCATTTCAGCCTCTCTGTGCCAGACCCCCCAAGGGAATGGAGTGGCAGGTCCCAGCCAGGCTGATAGGATTAACATCAGATGGAGTTGAAGTTGCTCAGAACCAGATGGGTTCTGAGGAGAGAACCTGCTTCTTCCCACAGGTTCTGTGGGAAGCTGCAAGGGTCAAAAAAAGGACTTTCTTGGCTAGATACCAACTGAAGTTATGGAGAAAGCAGTGGAGAGAAGGCTAAGTGCAGTTTTGGTAGGGATTGGTTCTGTGCAAGAGGTACTGGTGGGGCAGGTGAGCAGCTGAAGGCATCTGAAGAGCTGGGATACAGTGCAGTCAGGCAGTGGTGAGGAAAGGCCTTCACCTTCACTAAGAGGTTCAGTGGAGCCCATGCTCTGGCTGGAAGCTGTGTGGCTTCTTTCCTCATTGCAGAGTTATGGCAAACTGTTCTCTCTGCAGCCTCAGCAACCTGAGCACCCCCAGGAACCTGTTCTGCTGTGGGACCTGCTCTGACTCTTGCTTCAGCAACCTCTGGCCCTTCTTCCAGGGTACTCATTTCCCTCTTTTTATGAAGGGAGAGGGGAAATTAGCCAGCTAATTTGCCTGGCTCCTCTTGTGTTTGAAACCAGGGTTTCATATCTATACATATAGATGTGTGCATATGCACACACACATATACAGGGGCCAGCAGGACTAGGGCAGTGGTTGTCACCTCTGTTGGGCACTGGGGAGGCCACACCTCAAATTCTGGGGTCAGTTTTGGGCTCCTTAGTACAAGGAGGATATTGAGGTGCTGGAGTGTGTCCAGAGAAGGGCAGTGAAGGTGGGGAGGGGTCTAGTGTGGTGAGGAGCAACTGAGGGAACTGGGCTTGGTTAGCCTGGAGAAGAGGAGGCTCAGGGGAGACCTTCTCACTTGGAAGGAGGTTGGAGTGAGGTGGGAGTTGGTCTCTTCTTCCAAAAAACAATTGATAGGACAAGAGGAAACAGCCTCAAGTTGTGGCAGGAGAGGTTTAGGTTGGATGTAAGAAACAATTTCTTCCTGGAAAGGGTAGTCAAGCCCAGGCTGCCTAGGGCAGTGGTGGAGTCCCCATCCCTGGAGGGGTTTCCAGTCCCTGGAGCTGTGGTACTGAGGCCATGGGTTAGTGGTGACCTGGCAGTGCTGCTTAACAGTTGGAGTTGATATAACTATGAAACAGAAAAAGTCTTCAGTTAGAAGCTGTGCTGCAGAAATGAGCCTTGCACATGAAGAATATATTCTCCTACATTAGATGCCTTTGAAAATGCAAGGATTTAGTAGAAATGCCCATATTATTCTCCAGTTCCTTGCTGTGGAAAAGGAGACATGGAATAAAAATGTCCCAAAGACCTTGAACAACAACAACAACAAGCCCCACCCAAAGGGGATTTAATCCAAGGGATGTAACACCCTGATTCTGTGCCTGGAACAACATCCTTCTGTAGTCTACCTTGTGACAGACAGAGCCTTGAGCTCATCTCTTGCTGCAGGACTCCAAGCTGCAAACAAAGTGAAGCTTTGTGTAGAGCACAAAGTGAAGAGGGCTGCTGAAGCCTGGGTGTCTTCTAGTCTGAACCACAGCAGATTGATTTCTTTTGGTATTTATTTTTCCTCTCTAGTCAGACACTGGCAACACAGAGGATTTCTGATGTGTGTGCAACTGCTGGCCTTGTAAGTCATCTACCTGCTCCCACTGCCATGCCTGAGCATGGCTTTCATCTCCCTTCAGCCTTTTAAAGGCCCAGGAGAATGCAGATAGGTTTTTAACCTGATCTCCTCATTTGTTATAAACCAGCTTCTTGGCTGAAGAATTGGGTTTTCCTCTCAGATTGCATTTTCCCCAGGATACAGATGTGGCAAAGCTCAGCCCATGTGGTTCTGGAGGAGAACACTTCTGGGCTGTTCCCTTTGTGGTCTGTGTGGGCTGAGAACTAAGAGTTTTAATTGTGAATACTAGATTTAATTGCAGCAGCTCCTACATTGCCATAGAGAACAAACTGCTTGCTCTTCAGGTTAATACTTGCATAGTAAAAGCTGTTTTGTCATGACTCTGCTGAGGATTATCTTGGGAGTCACAGAATGTCTTGAGTTGGAAGGGACCCATGGAGTTCAACTCAAAATCACAGAATCATGAAGGTTGGAAGAGACCTTTAAGATCATCAAGTCCAACCATCAGCCTATCCCCACCATGCCACTAAGCCCTGGCCCTAAGGACCACAGCTAGATGCTTTTTAAACACCTCCAGGGAACTCCTGTCTTTGCACAGGACAGCCCCCACCCAGAAAAAAAGCCCAAAAAACCCCCAACCAAACCAAAACCAAAACCAAAATCACAGCATGTGTCTAAGGCTTGGGTTTTTTGGGTTTTTTTCTCTTTATTACTTAAGAGTACTTGGAGGAAACCCAGATTTAGGAAGTAGCCTTGCTTTTGAGGCTGATATATATTATGTTTTCTAGAGAGTATAATGTTTTATAGAAAGCAGCAAACTAGTGCTTGGACTTTCATCTCAGTGGAGCAGGAATTTAGTGTTCCCCAGGATGGGATCTTGGCCCCCATGAAGACTGAGAGCTTTTTGTCTGCCTTGCTGCTTCCTTCCTCTGCATCTTGGAGCCTTGTGGAAGCATCTCTGAGGCATCATAAGTGGGAAGCAGCTTTGTTAACTGTTTAACAGATGAGAAAGCTGAGGGAAATGCTTTAGTCACATGATTTAGTGGCAGACTGGAATGAATTCAGTCCCCTGAGCTCTCTACTAAACCTACTGTTGCCTTTACAGCCTACTAAGTCTTTTCCCACTGCAACCTCTGTCTTCTGGTTTTTAATGCTGCCTCAAAATAGCTTTTCTTCTGAGAAGCTTTCCTTCAAAATACTTCTCCTCCCCCAGATTTTTTAATCATCCCCTGCTGAAAAACTCTGCATCAGTCTGATCCCAGCATGTCCTTTCCAGCAGGAGAGAGAGGTTTGCTTAGGCTCCATCCAGAGCAGGGAATGTCAGTGCCTCCCTGGCTTATTTAAGAAGCATCCACGAGGTAATAAATCTGCTGTTGTCATTCTAGTGCTACAGTCACTTGGAAATGAAAGAAGTCAGCTGGGGGAATGTTGTGTGCACTGGAAAAAATCATCCAGAATGCTGTGCTGGAAGAGAGGGGGTTTGGACATTGTTGTGGAAAAAGCTTGGAAGCTGTTAGACTGGTGCCCAGCAGCAGGGATGCCTGTGTAAGGAAGGGACAGGAGGTGTGGAAGAAATGGTTTATATTGAGGGTGCTGAGACCCTTTGCCAGGTGTCCCAGAGAGGTGGGAGATATCCCACCCCATGAACCATTCCAGGTCAGGTTGGTTGGAGCTCTGAGCAACCTGATCCAGTTGCAGATGTTCCTGCTGACTGCACAGGGGATTGGGCTTAAATGACCTTGAAAGGTCCCTTCCCACCCAAAGCATGCTGTGATTCTGGAATATGAGAGGTGCAGTCTTGTTGCATCTATTCCTTCAGGACTTGTTCTTGTTGTACCTCCAGACCCCCATGGAAATGCCTTCAGCCTCTAGTCTGTGAATCAAGTACCATGGAACATAGAACAGCTGCTTGGTGGAGATGAATCTAACCTGGAGACTGCACCAAAGAATTCCTGCTATCCCCTTCTGTTCTCCCCCCACCCCTTCTCCCTGGAGCATGTCTGACTTCCAGAGCACTGGTTTTCCAGGGGACTGATGCTGAGCAAGGGCTTTGATGCCCATGGCTCTGTTTCTCCTGCTGAAAAACAAAAGATCATGATATTGATCTTTCCTGTCCACAGGAGCTGCTGTAGCTGAAGAAAGGAGTTATGTGGCTATTGTTTAAAGCTTAAAAATGGATTTAAAAGGAGGAAGGGCTGAGTTGATCTGAATACAGAAAGCAGTGTTCCTGCAGAGAGTGGCTGAGGTCTGTTCAGTACATCCAGAGGAAAGGGCAGGAGGATTTATTGGTTGGGGGTTGTTTTTTGTGGGTGGGTTTTTTTCATTCTATCAGAGCAGAAGAGATTCAGAGAGGGTTTTTTTCTATCCTAAGTAAGAAGTGCAGAGTTGGAAGCAATTCCTAAAGGTCCCAGCTAAAGCTCAACCTCAGAACTTTGAGGATTGAGAAAGGAATTGACAGTGATATCTTTGCTGAAACCTAATTCTGACCCAAATTTTGCCCAGTATACTCTTGTCTTTCCAGTGGGCCCAGGTGCTCCAGCACCACCTTTCCTGGTAGTTTGCACTCCAGTTCTCAGGTTTCAGGTACTCTGCAGGTGTAGGTAAAAAAACCCCAACCCCAAATAACAATATTTTCCTTGTCAGTGTTTGGTAGGGAGAGGAGAAATGGTAATAGACCTAAAGGGCACTTACTTCCCTTTGGTATAAAATACAAAAAGCAAAACTGGGACTAAAACCTGATGCATTCAATGCACTTTTGGTGGAGACATTGGAGCCTCTTTGAACCTCTCTGTGCCCTGGAAAATTTCCTGCCTTCTGCTTTTCATTTACTATTTGCTGATGAGATTTCTATACTCCACAGATTAAGAACAATACATATCTATGAAACAGGAACTTCAGTATGATTTAGATCTGACACAGACCTGAGGGATGATGTGATCAAGCTTCTAAGAGCTGGACTTTTTGGGGTTGGATGCAGGACAGTTGTTACTCAAGTCAATAGAGGAGATAAGTGAAATGAGTGCAGACATAACTGCTGCTGTAATTGTGATTGAAATGCTCTGTCACACATTCTTAGGAGTTGTGTTTTTCCATCTAGGGATGCTCTTGGTATTTATGGAGGCATATGATAGGGAGGAAACTTTCTGATAACTTGGAGGGAGCCTTTTCATCCTGGGCAGATAATCTGATGATTGATTGAGAACTTCAGCTCAGAAACTCAATGCTTTGTGTTCAATGTTGTATCCTGGAACTTCCCTCAGCCCAAAAGGATTAAGAGATTATTATATTAATTTATTTTTTTTCCCCCAGAATGTTAGCTCTAGTGGGAGATTAATGAGAGATTACTGGAGCTCTTTAAGAGGATTCAGCACTGTAAGAACTGACTATTCAGAAGCTGAACCTCATTTCTTTCAGGTCATCTTGCATCAGGGCAGGGAGAGATGGAAGAGGTAGAAAAAGCCTTTCAAGAAAACCCCTTTTACATTGGCCTAAAGATCTCCTTTAAATACCAAACAGAATGCATGTCTAGACAGCAAGAAACCTGAAAGCAAAAGACCTTCCATTGAAGATGTGGACAGGTTTCCATGTTTGCACTAGACTAAGGGAACAAAAGCTGAACCCAAGTGTGTCAGCAGAGAACTTCCTACCTTTCCCTCAACTGCAGAAGTTTGCTCTGTTTCTGTGATGTAACAGCAATGTTTGCACTTCCTCAGCATCTTCCCAGAATTGCAACACCTTTTAAGATATGCAATGAGTCAGGACAAGGCTGTGAGTCATGGCAAGGATGCTCAGAGGTCACATTTGCCCCCACTGCCCTGGAGCAGCTGCCTTTTAGGGCTGAGCATGGTGCACAGCAGCAGATTTACACAACAGGTTAGGCCAGGAAATGGGGGACAAGTCAAAGTACAGCTGTCACAGGTGAGTTGAAGCAGTTGGAAGGATACTCTTCAGCCTCAGCTGTGTCAGGATGCTTCCTTAACATTTCAGCTTTCAGATAAGAAGTGATGTGAGCTTGAACTGGTGTACCTCTGGGAAAGTGGTATGGGAAGTTGATAACATCAGTAAATAGTTTTGTTGAAAGCTGGGAAAAAGCAGCCTGGGAGTTATAGAATCATTAAGGTTGGAAAAGACCTCCAAGGTCAAGTCCAATTGTTGTCCCAACACCCACATGCCACTCAACCATGCTGTCAAGTGCCATGTCTACATGCTGTTTGAACCCCTCCAGGCATGCTGACTGCCCTGGGCAGCCTAGGCCAATGCCCAACAACTCTTTCACTGAAGAAATTCTTCCTAATATCCAATCTAAACCTCCCCTGGTGCAACTTGAGGCAACTTCCTCTTCTATCCAGCTGTGTAGCATTTGTCTCCTCAGCAGGCATCCACAGACAAGCACTGGAACTCACTGTTGTGAATCCTGTGTCTGCACAAGTTTTGCCTTCCATTTGAAAGGGATGGGACAAGAATAAACTTCAGGTTGTGTCCTCAGGGACTGAAGCACTCTAGGAACACCTGCCTAGCTCAAGAGAGTCTGAGATGATTGCTTTCTCCTAAGCTTTTTAAGAGGTCCTAAGACCCTCAGAGCATCACCTCCACATATTGATGGAGTACATGTAGCAGCCAACTCCTGTCCTGTCAGGAGGCATGCTGGCTGGCCCAGCACCAGTACTTTGGCAATGAGCATAGACTCTTCCATGCTTTTCACCTCTCTGTCACCACCTTTGGAGGGAAGGAGAGGGAAGGAAGGAGCCTGAGCAGGCCAGGGCTTTGATGAGCTGTGGCACTAGGAAGTGCCACACTCACCAAACCAGATCTGAACCTCAGGCTGGTTCATAACAAGAGCTGAACATGCCTTGTATGTCTGCACAAGAGTAGTTTTCCTTTCTGAAGTGGTGGGACAGCATTGCTGTGTGTGGACAGCTACTGGGTTTTTGTTTTCCTTGCACCTCAGCTGTGTTCCCTTCTCCCAGCAAGCACTGCCTATGAATTACCTTGCTTAATAAGTGAGAAGGTTCCTTTAGATGCTTCAAGGTAGAAGGCATCCATTACACTGCTTCAGAATGAATGATGTCATGCCAGCTCCATCAGAGACTTTGGGTCTTGGCTTCTCCTGAACCAGGTAATTTATCAGTGGTGCTAAATGAGAGAACTCACCCTGCAGCTGGAGTGGGGAAGCTCTGATTGCCTGGCTAGAGGAAGAGAACAGCATTAGCTGAGCTGCCTCCCAGTAAGCAGCTCAGCCCTGGGTTTTATTTTGGAGTGCAGTTGTCTAAATACTGAAGAAATGTTCTCTAATGATGATCTTTCAATCACTTGGGCATCAGCTGCCCCATTTGCATAGGTTGTGTTTTAAACCCAGCAGCACCTAGAGAATTCCTTGGCACTCTGGCAGTGTCCTGAAGTCAGCACCAGTGGCTTTTGGCTTGGAGCTGCCATGCATTTAGCCATCTTGAAGCTGAACCAAGAAAGCTCACATCTGAGAACAGGAAATTCTGCAAGTGTTAGCACTGTCCTAAGCATTGTAGGATGTTTTCTAACAAAACTAAAACCAACCTGAGGAATAAAGAGCAGAAATGTCTTTATTTCTGGTCCTAGGTAGTAAGTTCAGAGGCAGAGAAGCAGACTTTGCCCATGGTCCTGAGCAGAAGTGGGGAGAGAACCCAGACCTCCTGCAAAACCATTTCTCCCTGCTTGTTGTACCAAGCAACTTACTAATTGGAGAGTAATATTGTTCCAGTTCTCAGGCTATCTAGGCTGATGTAAGATTTTGGCTGCAATCAGGTGGATCATAATAAGTTTTTCTGGAACTCTTTCCAGTTCTCTGTTTCTTTTCTTATAAACAACTTCTCACTCTTGGCAAATTCAGTTTCTTTTAGAATCCTAAAACTGCAGATAAGTTTTCTACTAATTTCTAAAAGGTCAGACTTTTCCTAGCTTCTCTAAAAGCAGAAGAGGTGAATTTAAGGGATCCTACTTGATTTAGGGTTTTTCAGTATCTCAGCAGTTTCTGTTAGACCTGTTGGCAGTGGAAGGATGTGATTTTTATGGCAGCTTTAGCCAAACTGAATGGGGGTTGCTGCAGCCTCACCCCATCATCTCTTTTTGCCCCCAAACATGGTCCTGTTGCCCCTTTTAGGTCTGCACTTGCATTTCTGTGTTTCTGCAGTGCTTATGCTGAAGCAAGGAATTGATGTGACCAAAGCTAAGCCTACTGAGAGGGGTTAACAAAAACCAGAGAGAGACATCCCTCTCTAAGGGATCTTAGAGATACAACTGCCCAAATTCCAGTGCTGACAGAAGCAGAGGCCAGGAACACAAAGCTTGGAGCCAAAGGGGAGAGGCAGGAGCATGACTGCTCTAATATTGGGGGTAGTTCAATGGAAGGTTAAACCAATGTAGGTGGCAATGCAAGCACCAAGTCTTCAGCTCCTTTTCAGTGCCCTAGGTCTCTCTGAGATACTGCCTCTTGCCTGTGTCTGTCTGCATGGAATGGGTGATGTGGAGACTATGGGTGCTGCTTGGCCTTGGAGCACCACAGCTCCAGGGCTCTCAAACCCCTCCAGGGATGGGGACTCCACCACTGCCCTGGGCAGCCTGGGCCAGGTCTTCACAACCCTTTTGGGGTAGAAATTGTTCCTAATGTCCAACCTAAACCTCTCCTGCTACAACTTGAGGCTGTTAGCTGCAGGACTCATGCATTTCCTGCTCTCTAAAGCTGCAGCTTTTGCCACCTCTCCATGACACAATGGATTCTTTAAACACTACATGACATAGCTGTAGCTACTGCATGTGGCCAAAACTGAGAGGTTTGGGCTGGACTCCAACTAAAGTTTTCTCTGGTGGTTTTTTTTTTTTGCTGTCTTCTGGTTTTGGTTGCCAGATTTGATCCAAACATCTGCTTTCTGCTGCTGGCTTTGTATAGTTTCATACTCTAGCATCATCACTAGCTACTGAGAAAGCTTTTCCATCCAGTCCTTGGCTTGATAAATACTATCTATGACCTGCTGGTTTACTGGTAAAAATGGGATTACAGGGAGAAACTCCAAGAGAGAATGGAAGAAATATTTCTCCTGTCCTCTAGAGCTAGTCTGTTGGATGCTGGAGTGATATTTCTGAAGGTGAGCTGCAGGGGATGGATTGCTTACACCTGAGAGAGACACAAACAGGGTAAGAGTGCAGCTGGAGATCAGGATTCCTCCTGCCTTTACCCAGCTCAGAGATCTCCACATTAGTTGCTGTCAGCATGGAGACCCCTTGACATTATTAGGTCAAAGAAAGGTGCTAATCCATCACAGAAAATGGCTCAGCAGTTGATTTGTATTCATTTATCTTTGCTCTGCACAAATGCTTTGTTTCTTAGCCTTCTTTCACTCAGGCCAGCCTAATATATTGGCATCCCCATCATCATTTAGCTCCTACTGAGATGAAGAAGGCAGTGGTCAGGCCTGCAGGGCTCTACCAGTGATTGATAGGGGCAGGAAGGTGAAGAAAATAGGGGAGTTAGGAGACTGCAGTGTTCTGCTGCTCCTGTTGGGCTGATTATTCTGCCAACAGCAAACCTAAATGTCTTCAGCTCTGAAGGCAGATGATTAAAAACTGGATGCCTTTACTTTTGGACCTTCTTCTGGTGATCTTGAAATTAGGCTAGGAAGGTGCATGTGGAGACTGGGAATGGCTTTGCCCAGATAGCTGCAGTGGGTGTCAGGTTCCAGGGGTATTGAGGAGAGGCTTGTCCAGCTCTGCAGGGTCACCCTTTGCTCAGGGAATGAGGTGGTGGGGAAGGAGACAAATGAGGTTAAAGGATTTAGAGAGCATTAGGACTTGTAGGAAAAATAAACTTATTTCCAAGATAAGAAACCAGAACTGGTTCTTACTTATTGGACTCTCTTCCAGTACCCTCTCATTCTTTAACTAATTTCTTCATCAGGCAATGTTTGGATTGTGGGAGGGGTTTTCCACTCTTCCTTTCCCACCATCTTTCATCCATCTATCTGTTTCTGGCCTCTCTGAGTCTCCTGTGTGCTCCTTTCCCTTCCCTCTTATTATTGTTTGTCCTTGGGGGAAAATGAGAGGTCTAAAGTCAAATTTTCCATTCTAAAGAAGTCTATGTTGTGGAGCACCTGGGGTTCAGATACCACCTGATGGTTGGACTTGATGATCTTAGAGGTCTCTTCCAACCTTCTTGAGTCTGTGAAAGCTAAATGAATTGGGTGGAATGGTTGAATCCATTGCAGATGTGGTGCCTGGATGTAAACAAGGTCTCAGAATGTATTGTGTTTGTTTAAAAAAGAAGAGTGATTCTCATTTTCCCCCTCCAGGCAAGATGCTAGGTTCAAACACTGAAACATGTTGGTGTTTCCCAACTCTCCCATGCATGCATGAGCCATGCCCATCCAGTCTGAGCACTCTTAACATTGCTGCTTCTTATGCTTGTGCCAAAAAGTTGCTGTTCTAGAAGAAAACTCCAGGCAACCTGTTTTCCATTCTGAGCTGTTTCAGAGTGTCTAAAACAAAGCTAGGGATCCATTAATCTGAGTGGTTTCCTGACCAAGTGTTTAGATCTTAATGTAAACTCCTATAAATAATACAGTGGCCACAGCATTCTTTTGGAAAACAAAATTCAAAGAGGTCCTGTTTGAAGGGTGAATACTTGCTGAGGGCAGTTCTATTTAGGGCTCTAATGGAAGTGTACAAGTTATGCTTTTTATACAAACTATAAATGGCAACAGCCAAGAGACTGAAGACTTTGAAATGCATTTGGCACTTGTGCAATGAGAGAGAGAGGCCAGAGCCTTGTAGAGGAGTTCTTGGAGGTTGTTGTTTTTTTTTTCTGCTAGCTTTACAAATATTGCCAAATTCTTACAGTGTTGCTACCCCCCAAAGGGTGTATTCAAAAATAGATGTTGTATCTACTCTTGTGTTGAGCCTTGAAAGGCTGAATCCTGGAAGTAGTGCAGGCATGATGATGATGGAAAGGTGATGGAGGGGACAGGAAAGAAGAATGCAGATGCAGAAAGAGGATCAAATAGGTCCTAGAAGCTAGAGCAAGTGGCATATGGCATGGGGGAAAGCCAAGGATGAATGTAGTTGGTGTGAGATGGTCCTTTAGCACCACACATGGTGGGAGAAGGGGGCTAAGGGTGCAAACAGTCAGCAGTTGGTGACTAAGTGGAATTCCTCAATTGCACTTGTGAGTCTCTGAACAATTAGTCATTGTTGACAAGATCTCCAGGATGCTTTGATGTGAGGAAGCAGGGAGTTGCAAAATGCTATCATTAGTCAGAGTCTTGGTTTTCTCTATTGTGGGGGGAGAAAAAAATATCTGCCCAGTGTTTCAAAGTGTGTGCTTGAGGAAATAAAAACTGGAAAAAGGAATAGCTTCTATTCTGAGATAGAATTGTTGCTGGTCAAAACACTCCTAGCCAGTAAACCCTGTCCAATGGATCAGGTCAGACACAAGCATTGTGATCTGTGTGGTGGAAGGTTGCTGTTTGTACTTGTCCCCAAAGAACCTTGTGCTCACCAAAGCTAATATTGGGCTCCAGGCAGTTTTGGGGGCAAAATGACAAAGGTTCTAATTCATGAGCTGCTTGTGCACAGAAATGCAATTGTGTGAGCAATTTACTGTAGTTAAGCTGAGAAAAGAGTGGGGATTAAACTCTAGCTATCCAACCTAGAATATACTGCCTTTTGGTTTAATGTTCTTGTGAGCCTCTCAGGATACACCCCCCCAAAGTTGTGTGTTTTCTGGCCAGTGACTCAAAACCTGAATCATTTTTGTCTGCAGACATGGTATGCATGTGATCATCCAAGCATGTCTCCAAGCCTTGCCCTCTGGAGGTCAGGCTTTATGGTATCAGGACTGTGCTGTGCTTCACTTAGATAACATTTCAATTTCATATTGAGTGACAGATGCATATTTCACCCTGACAAAACCCAAACTGTGCAGCTGTGTGTCAATCCTTGGGCACTTCTCCTAGCTTACCAGGGAGAGGACAAGAGGAAATGGCCTCAAGTTGCACCAAGGGAGGTTTAGATTGGAAATGAGGAAGGATTTCTTCCCTGAAGAAGTTGTTAGGCATTGGCCCAGGCTGCCCAGGGCAGTGGTGGAGTCACCATCCCTGGAGGGGATCAGAAAGCATCTAGATGTGGTCCTAGAGCCATGGTGGTGATAGATTGATGGTTGGACTTGATGATCTTGGAGGTCTCTTCCAACCTTACTGATTCTGTGACTCTGTAACACAACCCTTGGGTTGTCTAAAAAAGACCAATCCTGTAGGAGCAGTAGTTTGGTTACTGTTGAGTTCCTATTTCCTCCTGGCTTTCTCAGAAGCTCTCATGCTGCTCTCTGCTATTTCAGGTCATTATCTGATCCAATCCCAGTCTTGATGTTCATTATTAAGTGACTTTCAATGGCACATTTCCTGCAGGCAGGAGAACCTACCCAGGGCAGATGTTAGCAAGCCAAGGACTCACCTGTGTGTGATGGGCAGGGGTCATGCAGAGTAAGCTCTGCCCAAAGATTTCTCTGGAACAGCTGGGAAGGGATTGCCCAGGATTATTCTGGAGTTACAGCCCTGTTCAGCCCTTCCCTAAGAGAAGGAACTGGGAGTGACAGAGGATGTAGCTTTGCTCTCCTCTCTGTGCTTGGCAAGCCTGCAGCTCATGGGATGTATAAATAGAAGAATTGAACACAAGTAAAGAGAGGTCATTATGGCATGGACAAAGAGCTTAGTCAGGCCACATCTGGAGAACTGGGCATGATTCAAAGACCATATTTCAGGAAGGACAGTGAACAATAAGGGATGGATTAGAAGAGAGTATTGGAGGGGGTGTGAGGGCTCTAGCTGGTGCCTGCAGTTGCTGCAGTCCCACTGCTTACTCCAAATGAAGCTGGGTTTACTGTTAAAGCACCAAAATTGGAGGCTTCCAAAGGATTCCAAGGGTATGGAGAAAGTGATGGAAACCTCTTCTCCCAAAGCTTTCTAATCCACACAGCAATGCTGCTAATACTGCTGGTGCTGCTGGAGTGGCTGTTGTTTACCTCCTGTATCTCTCAGTTGGGTAAAGCTTCTCTTCCTGTATCATAAGCTCCACTGAGGTGGAATTATATGTGTATACACAATATAGAAGTCTCTGAATTCTGTATTGACACAGTATTGTGTCCTTTCACCTCAGGAGCAGCTGTGTCTCAGAGAGCTTTGGGATTGTTGGAGGTAAAAGGGCTCTGTAGGTGAGAGAGGGTCTGTGGCTATTGACATGTATGGGAAATGAGGAGACTGCTGAGATGTTGAGGAGCATGAAGGAGTAAGATGAGAATGACAAATGGAGCAAGAATGCTACCCTGAACAGGAATCCCAGAATAGTAGGAGTTGGAAGAATGAAGCAATGTTGCCATTTTCCAGAGAAGAGAACTGGGACCCTGAGTAAACTGCTTGGGGTTTTCACAATTCATTAATGCTGAGACCTCTGCCTGTGAGGCCAGTCATTTCTTTGGCACAGGATTCAGGTTTTGTGTTTCTTTCACAGTGTTCCTAATCTATTTATGCCATGCCTCATAAAACTTCCTCTCTGGTTTGTTTTTTAATTGATATTTATAGCCCACAATCAAAAAAGCCCTTTAATGTGCCTTCCTGGGTCCTGAAGATGAGAGTCCCAGCATGTAGGTGGCTTTAGCTGCCAGCCTAACCTTGCAGTCTAGTGCAGGAACTTGGACATGAGCCAGCAAGGTGCCCAGGTGGCCAAGAGGGTCAACATCTTCCTGGCTTGCATCAGAAATCATGTGGCCAGTAGAATCAGGGAGGTGATCATCCCCCTATACTCTGCACTGGGGAGGCCACACCTTGGAATCCTGGCCTCAGTTTTGGGCTCCTCACTCCAAGCAGGACAGGGAGGTGCTGGAGTGTGTGCAAAGAAGGGCAAGGAAGGTGGGGAAGGGTCTAGAGCAGCTGAGGGAAGTGGGGTTGGTTAGCCTGGAGAAGAGGAGGCTCAGGGGAGACCTTCTCACTCTCTGCAGCTCCCTGAGAGGAGGCTGGAGCCAGGTGGGGACTGGGCTCTTCTCCTAGGTTACCAGTGAGAGGATAAGAGGAGATGGCCTGAAATTGCACCAGGGAAGGTTTAGGTTGGATATTGGGAAACATTTCTTCACTGGAAGAGTTGTTAGGCATTGGCCCAGGCTGCCCAGGGCAGTGGTGGAGTCACCATCCCTGGAGGGCTTCAAACCATGTGGTCCTTAGGGCCATGGTTTAGTGGAATAGTGGTGAGAGGTTGATGGCTGGACTTGATGATCTTTTGAGGTCTCTTCCAACCTTAGTAATTCTCTGCTTCTGTGTGGTCTTTGCCTCTCCTTGGACCATGTATAGAAGATCCAGTGCCTGGAAAGCCACACATGCAAAGTAGCAGTGGCTCAGCCTGGTTTTGGGGATGGACTCGTCGACGTGCTAGCAGCCACGCTCCTTTCCAGAGCAGTTGCAGTCATGGTGCTAGGAAGTGTTCACAGTTTATAATTACAGATTGAGGTTCTCAAAGGTCTTTTATTCTGACACAGAGGCAGACTGAAGCCTCTCCCTCATGCCATTTGTTTGCAATCTCTGGATCCAGGTTGTAAGAACAATGGCTCCCCGTCACCAGTTTGATCCAGGTAAGGTCTGATGGCACAGGGCTTCTGAACTGGGAGGTCTGGACTTTGCCAAAGAGCTGATTGGAATGCACCAGCTTGATAGTTGCTTCTCCTCCTTTTGCCTCTAGGCAATGGAAAGGAGGACAATCACCACCTCCTAAAAGCAGTGATGCCTTTTATCTTGCAAAGTAAGCTGCTGCTAAAGAGAAAATTTACTGTGTTTTTTGGCAGTCATTAAAACACAAGCCAAGGATATGTTCCCTTGTGCTTCTGTTCAATTAAGGACTTGGGGCCAAGCCAGGTTAGTGGTTGTCCAGAAGACCACAGGGATATGGAAGTGGGATTAATGACTCAAGAAATGCTAATTTAGTACAAAACCAAGGCCTTTCTCCTGCATCTATAGTCATTTGCAGTCCTTTGTATCGTGGCTGCATTCAAGTGTAATAGGTCTTAGGGGTACTTTCTACCTTCTCCCCTCCAACTTCCAGCCCAATTCCACCATACTGATAGTGAAAGTGAGGCAGAGGATGTCTAGCATTGGCAAGTGTGGGATGAAGTCAGGGCACAGGTAGTTACCTAGGAGTAAGGAGTCAGCAGCCTTCTGCTCTGTCTGTGGCAGTGCACACAGAAGGGTGGTGTTAACAGCTCCCATCACGCTGCAGGAGCTGCTGTGAGCTCTGCTGCTTTTGGACCATGAGGTTCTGCAGGGACCTGGACCCCTGGAAGCATTTTGAGGATGCTTTCCAACTCTTGTTTTGATGTGTTGTGCTACTTCAATCAAGCAATCCCCATTGGTGTTGAGCTCTGTGGAGGACCAGCCTGGATGCTTTAAGCCAATGCATCTCTGGTAACATCCTGAAGTCCAGGCCAACTGTGTTTTGGTTAATTTGACAGGGACATTGTCTCTCTGAGCAGTTAGACCAACACTTGGGAAGCCCATGTGTGAGGGCTGTGGCAATCAGATCTCTCCAGAAGCCTTCCATTAGTTCAGCAGCTCTTTGATGGAGAGATTCAGCTGAGCACTTGCAGAAGATGTCAAGATCTTCTCTCTCTGCTCCAAGCTGGTTCCTCTTCTGCTTGGCCTCCTGCTTCCAATTACAGAATTACTGTCTAATGTGGATGCAGATACAAGCAAGTGTGTTTTGATTTTTGCTCTTCCTGCTGACAGAGACAAACTGGAAGAGATGCCTGCCTGCTTCAGAGCAGAAGCCACATTTCTTTTCCTGTATGTTAGCAATTATCTGCATTGTTTGCTGATCACAAGGCTTTCTCACAATCTGGAGCATGGCTGTGGTTGATTAGAGAGCCTGATGTGTTTAGATTGAAGTGAGTTCCACCAGGAACACTTTGGTTGCCTGGTTTTTGGAGAGGTGGAGAGTGTTTGTTTATAGGCTTGTCAAACTGATCCTGTCTCATTCCATAAACCAGAGGAAGGTTGGAGCTTGCCTGAGCTCCAGGAACTGGCATTCATTCTGGGTAGTGTTCTGGACTCTGAGCTGATTGGGAAGAGGGAACTGCATGGCATTGTGTTGCTTGGTAGAATGGGAAACAAAACCCAAGGAGAGCCTTGAATGCTCCTTGCCATGAAGTACTCCAGGACTTTGAGCAAGGTGACAGCTCTCCTGAGGTCATGGCCAAGTTGCAAGGTGAGAACTGTAGTTCTGTTGGAGGAGGTTTTCACCAGGTCCAGTGAAATCAGTGGGATTTGGCTGTTTGTTTGGGTGTCATCAGGTCATTGCCATCTGCCTTCACAGTTTTGGCCTTCTCAGTCTGGTGGGACCAGCTATTGTTCTCACCTTGCAGAATGTTTCTCCTGGAATTTATCAGAAGCCAAACATTGCAGTAAGTACACTGATGCTGGAGATCCAGACCATTTCTTCTCATTTGCTTTCCTAATCCATTTTTCTAGCACATTCCCAGCAGTTCTGATCTCACAAGTGTGGCCTCTAGAAACAATTTGTAACATACAAAGATGATCCTGAATTTTCTGAGGTCTTTTGTTTCTGATTGGTTTTGCCAAACCACAGAATCCCAGAGTCACAGAGTGGTTGAGGTTGGAAGGGATCACCAGAGGTCATCTAGACCAAACTTCTTGCTCTACCAGGGTACTCCTAGAGCTCATTACTCAGGATTGTGTCCAGCTGCCTTTGGAATCTCTTCAGAGAAGGAGACTCCACAACCTCTCTGGGCAGCCTGGGCTAGCTAGTGCTCAGCCACCCTCAAGAAAAGTTCTTCCTCATGGTTAGGTGGAACTTCCTCTGTTCCTGTTGTGCCTGTTGCCTTGCATCCTATTGCTTGGCCCCATCCAGAAGAGCTTGGCTCCATCTTCTTGACATCCTCCCTTCAGACACTTTTATCAGTTGCTAAGGTCCCCTCTCAGCCTCCTCTTCTCCAGGCTAACCAAGCCCAGCTCCCTCAGCCTTTCCTCAGAAGGGAGATGCTCCAGTCCCTAACCATCTTTGTGGCTCTCCACTGTACACCCCCCAGGAGCTGCATGTCTCTTCCTGTACTGGGAAGCCCAGAACTGAACCCAGTTCTCCAGGTGATGCCTCCACAGGGCAGAGTGAAGGGAGAGGAGAACCTCCCTCAACCTGCTGGCAAGTAGATGCTCTTGCCAATGCAGCCCAGGAGGCCACTGGCCTTCTTGGCCATGAGGGCACAATGCTGGCTCATGGTTAACTTGTTGTCCACCAGTACTCCAAGGTCCTTCTCTACAGATCTACTGTGCTAATTTGTGTTATGGTAGTGATCAGGAATGATCTGCACTGGTTTAGGTGCAATGCAAGCACAATACACAGAGAGACTCCTGAGCCAGAGGAGCTGGTTTTCTTCTGGCCCAAGGGAGAAGTCAAAAGACATTGTGTTGTCTCATCAACTTCACTAGGCTTCTTAAAAACCAAAACAAAGACAAAAGGCCCCTTTTCTGTGTCTGTAGTTTGCAGTGGATACTCCTGCCCCAATTCTAGTCCTGCTTCTTCACCTCCCCTGTCAGTGCATTTCTGACCTGAGGGAGGTTAGTCCCCTGGGCAGCTTCCCTGAGGAACCCCAGACAGCAGAAGTTGAGTGCTTCCCAGACAAGCCTCCTTGGCCCTTTGCCACTGGTAGGTGACCCCATCTTAACCTCCAGGCATGGTGTAACTGTTCAAAAGTCATCAAATGGCTGAGGAGTTAATCCCTAGCAAGTTGGCTCCTAACAGAAGGGATTTGGATTAGAGAAAGCCCAGAGGAAATGATTAGAGCAAGGGAAGAGTGGTGGCTGGTCCTTCTCCATGGATGTGACATGCAAAGGGTCAGGATAAGATGGGCTACTACAAAAATGATTGGAAATCAGGTTTTTCAACATGCAAGTCTTTAAACACAATTCAGACCAAATTCTGTGTTTGCTTTTGCCTTGATAGCAAAAGAGGAGAACTTGAGGCCAGCCTCTGGTTATCACAAGATGTTCAGAGATGGACCC
This sequence comes from Galbula dea, assembly GCA_013399015.1. Classification (NCBI taxonomy): domain Eukaryota; kingdom Metazoa; phylum Chordata; class Aves; order Piciformes; family Galbulidae; genus Galbula; species Galbula dea. The sequence goes on along the minus strand of VWZX01002924.1, from coordinate 359,203 downwards.
AGGGTTGCTTACAGAAGTTGCTTGGCTTGAGGACTGGACCAGTTGCCTGGATGGGGGACCCATGCAAGAGCCTGGGAGCTCATGGGAGCAATCCCATTGCAGCCAAAACCCTCAGCAGAACCTCTGAAAGCAGAAAGGTGTCCAAGAGTGTAAAGCAACTTTTCCCTGGCCCTAGCTCAGACTCTGGAAAGGTTTTCAGTTGCTCCTAAAAAAGCATCAAATTGCAGACAACAACTTCAAAATCTTTAGGCCAGCAGAATAATTGGAGTTGAAGGAAAACTTAACTGGAATTCCACCCAGTCATGACTGCCTTTTGAGATCATTGGCAGCTAGTGCCCATGAACAGGTTTGGTCTATTAACTGAGGTAGGAGAATATGCCTTTATTTCCAGCTGCTATTTCAAAGGCTGTGGAAATATCAGGAACAAATTGTTCACCAGCCATGCCTCACAGTGCCACAAATGTGCTTTCAATTGGGCTGCTACAGGGTGTTGCTATTCTGGAGAGGTCACTTCTCAGCTCCTTCTGCTCTTGTTGTTTGATCTAAGCCACGCTCATAATAAACTTTCACTAGCTAGAAGGGTCTAGAGCACAAGTGTTGTGAGGAGCAGCTGAGGGAACTGGGGGTGTTTAGTCTGGAGAAAAGGAGGCTCAGGGGAGACCTTCTCACTCTCTGCAACTCCCTGAGAGGAGGTTGGAGTGAGGTGGGATTTTGTCTCTTCTCTCCAGGAACAAGCAATGGGACGAGAGGAAAGAGCCTCAAGTTGTGCCAGGGGAGGTTTAGGTTGGACTTCTTCCCTGAGAGGGTTGTGAAAGCCTGGCCCAGGCTGCCCAGGGCAGTGGTGGAGTCCCCATCCCTGGAGGGGTTTCCAAGCCCTGGAGCTGTGGTGCTGAGGGCCATGGGTTAGTGGTGACCTGGCAGTGCTGGTTAAGGGTTGGACTCAGTGAACTTAAAGGTCTCTTCCAGCCAAAACAATTCTGTGATTCTGTGACTTAGGGAGTACATTTCTGCTTTGCCCATTCAGTCACTGCTCTCTGTCTGTCTCCAAAGCAGCCTTGAGAAATGTGTTTCTCATTCCCAGCCCTGCTGTTACCTAGCCAGGACCTGCCAGATGTGGGGAGCCTTTGGGAAACCTGAGGTAATGAGGACCTGATTCCTAGCCCACTGCCATCCCAGGGGAAACCACTGGTGGCATCAGCAGGCTTTGGCTCATGGCCAGAGTCTCAGGAATTTCCTTATTCCTCCTCATACACTGAGGATGTTCCTCAGCCATACCCAGGCAGAGGAGAACATCCATCTTCTCTCTAGCTATTCTGTGTGAGTGATTCTTCTGTTGTTTTCCAATAGTAACTCATCCCTGTTTCCTCTTACCCACAGCACCTGGCAAACTGTCAACTGAAAAACCTGGGAGCCAACTAAAATCCTTCTACAAATCTTTCTATTTAATTCCTTGTTAGAAAACAGAACCAACTGAACCTGGCTGGCAGAGAACATGTGCCCCATTTCCCTCCCCCCCCCTCTTTCCCCTCTCTGCCTGGCTTAGTAATGTAACTGCCAGTTTCTGCTTTCACCTCTGTAGAATTACATGCCTCTAGTTGAAACTTTTGACAAATCAGTCTGTTTTCATTCTCCCTCTGCCATAAATTCAATCCATATGTCTTTCAAACATCCTTTCATAGCTTTAGCATGGAAAAGGAAGTGGCTTTGGGTCTGTAGAGGAGGCTGCAGTGTGTTTAAAGCAAGCTCTCCTAGTTTGCATGCCTCACTTCTGTGAGCTCTTAAATCCTTGACTTCCTCATTATTCAGGTTAGAGAGAACATTGGCAGAGGTTTCTCCATTAACTAACAGTGATGTACAGTGAAGAACCAAAACAGGATAAATCATTCCCTTATCCTCTAAAGTGTCCAGGAAGTTTTTGCTGCTTGGCTTTACCCCTGAGCAGGATGCAAAGAGGATGTGGAAAGGGTAGGGGAGATCCATTCAGCATGGAGTTTCAAAAGAAAACATCAAGACAAAGAAACAAAGGTCTTGCACAATGCACTGCCCTTCAGCTGGCAGGGGTTGGTTGGACAAGAATACACAGCACCTAGGTGACAGGAGGTCACTGCAATGGGAGGAAAGTGTCTCCACATCTAAGACTGGACCCAGGGTCAGAAGGTGAGGGTGAGAAGGAAATGTTGGGTCTGAGCTGAAATACATCAGCAAGGCTGTGAATGGATCAAAGCTGAAGGCCAAACTACAGGATGCAGCAGGGGAAGAGCACAGGCAGTTGTGGCTAGAAGTGTCCCCCACTGAAATCATGGGAAAACCTGGGCCATGTTGTGCTACTTGAAATGCAGGAGAGATCCATCATTAAAAGTATAGTAGGAACTGAACACAACTGAAATGTGGTAGCCACAAGGGTACAGCAACACTGGGTGGGCTGCAGAAGGCTTCTCAGGGTCCCTCCTGCCTTGGGGGTGCAGTGTCATGCCAGGTTCCATTAACCCTACCCCAAGCAGGTCCTCTGTCCCACCCCAGCCTCGGTCACATAGCCACACTCCTCACCTCACATCAGCTGTAGAGGTCACATTCCCACCCTTCCTCTGTGCCACACAGAGGAACCACATGGCTAAAGGACAACTGAATTCAGCTCACTAATTAGAAGAGAAACTCATCAAGCAGTAGATTTCTGGGAGGAAAGCAGGGGAAGCAATATTTTTTTTTGGATTTCTCTGTTGCAGCAATTTGCATTCTGGTTGCAGATCTGCTGTGGTTGGCTAAAGGTGTAAGGGGTGAAGAAGATGATTAGGGGCAGGTGAATGACTGCCCTGGTTAGAGGCTGTCTGCATCTGGCTGTGAAACAGCACATCAAGTCTTTTGTAGGATCCCCAGTTTTCCTAGTATCTGTACTCAGTACTGGTGAGGCTGCATGTGGAATCCTGGGCTCAGTTTTGGGCTCCTTAGTCCAAGAAGGACATGGAGGTGCTGGAGTGTGGCCAGAGAAGGGCAAGGAAGGTGGGGAAGGGTCTAGAGCACAAATGTTGTGAGGAGCAGCTGAGGGAACCGGGCTTGGTTAGCCTGGAGAAGAGGAGGCTCAGGGGAGACCTTCTCACTCTCTGCAACTCCCTGAGAGGAGGCTGGAGCCAGGTGGGAGTTGGGCTCTTCTCCCAGGTTACCAGTGATAGGACTAGAGGAAATGGCCTCAGGTTGCACCAGGGAAGGTTTAGGTTGAATATTAGGAGGAATTTCTTCCCAGAAAGAGTTGTTAGGCATTGGCCCAGGCTGCCCAGGGCAGTGGTGGAGTCCCCATCCCTGGAAGGGTTCAGAAAACCTCTAGATGTGGCACTTTGCAACATAGTTTAGTGGCATGGTAGTGTTGGGCTGATGGTTGGACTTGATCTTGGAGGTCTTTTCCAACCTTCTGTTCTATTCTATCATCTCCCCTTCCCATCTAGCTCACCCAAATGATCTCTAGTTTGCCAGCAGTGCCAAGGAGCTGCAGGGGAGGAGTCCAGAGAGCAGCTATGCAAAGCTGCTCTGCTTGGTTCCTCTGCATTAATGCTTATGTGTGCAAGAAGATAAAGTGGAAGGAGCGTGTGTGTGGTAAGAGCATGTGTGCAATGGAATTATCTTCCTAATCTCTGTCTCTTGTAGACAGGTCAGATAGAGAGATGAAAATAGAGTCAAGCTCCAAACCTGTGGGTGAGGTTTGGCATCCCCAAAGGTTTGCACACAGAGAAACCACCATCTGTGCATCTGAAACTGCACCGCGGCTTCAAAGAGCTGGCACGGCCTTTGGGTTTGTTTTTGGAGTTGCAGAGATTGCAGCTCCCATTTAGCTTAGATGGGCTTGAGGATATCTTCCACACCTCCCAAATCAGGCCTTTCTATCTAGCAATCTGCATACAGCTGTTCCAATCCAAGCTGTCTCTGCCCAGCCGCCTTGTTGTATAAACAACATGAGAGACTTTGCTAAAGCTTTTCATGTCGGTTTATCTCAGCTGCAATTTGTTTCTAGTTTTTCAAGGCTGTAGGAACATCCAGCCTCTCACTCCCTGGGGCCTAGTGTCACTGTTTCAGCCCTTCCAGTGGTGGCTGATTTTTCTTTGAACTGTTCAGAAGACCTCAAATCCCTGAAGAAAGGTGCAAACGCATTCGAGTGTCCTATCGCTCTTAGAGACGTGGTCCTGAGGGACGTGGTTTGGTGGCATGGTGGGGACAGTTGGACTTGATCTTGGAGGTCTCTTCCAACCTGCTCTTCCTCTCCTGGAGGTTCCCTTGTGACAGGGCTGTCCTCTGCTCTCCTCCCAGGTGTGCTGTCTCTGCCTGCCTACTTCAGCCCGTACAACGACGGCTCGGTCTGCAGCGATGGACGCGCTGATGCTTACGCCCAGCTGGAGCTCCGAACCTTAGAGCAGTCCCTGCTGGCAACGTGTGTTGGAAGCATCTCTGAACTGAGTAAGTAGCCCAATGTGGGTTTCTTCTGCTGAAGCAAGAGAGCCAGTCCCTCCCCTGGTGAGGTCAGGGGGAGTTGTTGCCACTGTTGACAGCGTGAGGAGCGCTGGGTTAAGGTTGTGCAAGAGTTAATTGTCTCGTGGTGCTGTTTATGAAAATCAGGCTGTTCCAGCAGGCTGCTTGGTGTTTAGTTCACCATGGAGATGGATGAGAGGTGGCTTCTCCAGCCTTTTGGTAGTTAGTGGTGTTAGTGGCAACAGAAGATGGATGCTTTTGCCTGGATCATGGAATGTAAGGGGTTGGAAGGGACCTCTGGAGATCATCTAGTGCCACCCCACCCTGTCAGGGGCAGCCTCTGGAGGCTTTCTTGTACCTTTGTGGAATGCAGCAGTGGTACCTCCTTCAGCCAGTGAAGAGAGGTTTGTGTTAGTGTTTGTGCAGTGTCAAGGGTGCAGGATAGTCAATGAAAAGCTTTTTGGTTACTTCAAAAACAAAAAATTGGAGGGGGGAAAAAATCTCTAACCAAAACAAAACCCAAACTGAGAGCACTTTGGTAACAACAGCTTGTTCAAAACCTTCTTTTTTCCTGCTAACCAACTGAAATGTTCCATTTGCAGACTACTCACAAAGGCCCTTGAAAATAAACAGGAATGATTTGTGTTTTCCTGGTCTACTTCTCCCTTGCAACATTTCTGCTGGCATCACTTTCTTGGTCTCCACCATCTGCATGCTAATGAATGTCAGGGCCAGTGAGCAGTTTGTGGATTTCACCATTTATTTTGCAACCTGCCTCAAGTGGAGGTTTTCAGATTCCTTTAACACACCTCTATTTATCCTGGAACACAAGAGAACGTTTGTAGTATGGGCATAAGATTGAATACAGCTTCCTCCCTCTCTCTCTTCCCCCATCCCTACTTGGCCAACTTGGTCATTACATCTAGTGAATAGATCTCCTGATAGAGTTACTGCACCTTGCCAGAAAAATCAAGAGAGTGAGTGTGTTGAGGTGCAGGGAGTTTATTCTGAGCTGAGCATTTGAATTCCAGATCCATTTCTGTTACATCTGCACAGGCTTCTGTGTTAGAACCAACCCTGGAGGCTGGATGTGGCCCTGGGCAACCTGGGCTAGTGGGTGGCATCCCTGTCCATGGCAGGGGGGTTGGAACTAGATGATCTTTAAGGTCCCTTCCAACCTGGGCTATTGATTGATTCTATGATTCAGGATGCCCTCCTAAAATGCTTTGGTCCTGGAGAGTCAGGAGCTGCTGAAGGAGAAAGGTTAGAAGGTTTTCTCCCTTCTGAAGTGGGTCCTTAAAGCAAATGTGCTGTGCAAGAAATGAGTGGCACAGCCTTATGTTGCAAACTGAGCTATGTCAGTGCTCCATCATCATCAACCTGAACCACTAATAATGTGATTATTTAGACACAGAGCATCTTTGTGAGGGTTTCTCCCTAACCTGTGCAACACTAACACCCTGTGGGTTCAGCTGGAGGTTCTTTGGCAAATTCAGAGTGTTGCTGTTAGATAGAAATGGAGAAATAATAACTCCCTCAGAAGCTGAGAGGGAGGCATGGCTGATTTGTGTGTGGCATGGCTGAGTTCAGGGTGCTTTTCTCAGGAACCAGCTTTGTGATGGGGTGACTATTTCTGTTCCATCCTTTCCCAGCATTGTCACTGTAGGACACAATAGAGTCACGTTTCCTGTGAGAGTTTTAGGGGACTGTAAAACATAAAGCAACAGTGGATTCTCCCAAGGAAAAAATAGATCCTAACTCTCTATTGGAATCTAGAGTAATCCTTCAGCTCCCTGGTATGGTAGTCACACTCTTCAGAGATGTACTGTCTGAAGACTTGATTGCAAAGCTCTTGGGTTTGTGATGTACCATAATGAAAGGAGACCAAACAAGGTGTGCCCAAAGCAAGTTTAGGACATAAAGACCAGCTTTATGTGACTGCAGAGCTGCTGGCTTGGGGTCATTGCTCTGTGAACCTCCTGAACATCTGCAGTCTTAAAATCCTGCCTGAGTAGAAACTGTGCCATACAAGTCACCTTCTTCCAGGTCTCCTCAAGTCCACCAGTCTTACATAGAGACCAGTTGCTTTGAGTTCAAAGACCAAGAGAAGTGAAAAGCTCAGGAAGCTCCTGGATTGAACCTTCTTGCAAGGTTCAAAGGCAAATTTCTGGCAAGCTTGAGACAATCAGCAGGATAAAGATTGGCTGTTGAATGGGAGAGTCAGGTCTTGTTTTTCTGGAGAAACCTTCAGGTAGAATGAGTGTGAGAGAAGCAGAGCCCTAGAAGAAGAGACTTCTGTATTGAACATCATGAATTTGTTACAAGTGCCTGGGTAGGAGGGTGGAGCATCATAGAAAAGCAAAAAAAAAGACATGGGAACAGTCTCAGAACAGAAAATGGTGATGGCAGTGATGAGAGTAAAGTATTTGTCCTGGTGCTGTATGCTCCCAAGCTGGGCAGTGGATATCTTACAGAGAGAGCAGTGGGTTTTGGAGGCAGCAAGAAACTCATAGATGTGGTTGGAAAGAGGAGAAAAACAGCAATAAAAGAGGATGTAAAAATCCCTCTACAGGTGTTGTTCTGAATGAGTGGGGAGAAGTTTCATTCTGTTTTCTACCTAGTAACTTGTCAATGGAAAGAGAGTTCAGTTTTCCCACACAGCAACCTGCAGAGTGGGAGCCTGAGGCCAGCTTCATGCCTTTGGGGGGACGGGGAAGGATGATGGGCACACACAAGCCATTTCTCTTAGCTACAAGAGGTTTTATTTAGTTCCAAAAGGATACTGAAGAGGACTGTGGATGCCTAGTAAAGAGATGGTTTTGCCTTCCTCCTCTCTGCAGGTGATCTGGTCTCACGAGCAATGCACCACATGCAGTGCTTGAACAGCATCCGCCCAGGCATGAGCCCTGTGCGGCAAAACCGGCAGCAGCAGCCCATCTCCTGGTCCCCTGATGCTCTCCACACCCTCTACTACTTCCTACGCTGTCCTCAGATGGAGTCCATGGAGAATCCCAACCTTGACCCCCCAAGAATGACCCTGAACAATGAAAGGTAAGTAGCTTGGTCAACTGCATTGCACTTTGACTTCCTCCCCAGAGATGGAGGAGGGGCAGGAGCTGATCTCTTCTCTCTGGTGACCAGCAACAGGACTTGGGGGAACAGCATGAAGCTGTGCCAGAGGGTCAGGTTAGATCTTAGGCAAAGGTTCTTCACCCAGAGAGTGGTGGAGCGTTGGAACAGGCTGCCCAGGGATGCAGTCATGGCAACAACTCCCATGGAATTCCAGAAGCATTTGGGCAATGCTCTCAGACACACAGGGTGGCCTGGGGGTTGTCCTGTGCATAGAGAGGAGTTGGAGTTAGTGATCCTGGTGGTGGGTCCCTTCCAACTCCTGACATTCTGTGATTCCACAACTCCTGCTAGCCAGGGAGTTAGGAGATCCTCTAAGATCTCCTTTAGAAGAGGAACTACATGTGCCTGGGCAGCTCAGGCAGCTTTGTGGGATGCTACCTATCAGGCATCAGTTATTCCTGCAGCCAGGCCAGATGATTTTGTTGGGCTTGCCAAGTTTACAAAGCCTTGGACTTGGGATTGGAAAGTGAGGAGCTGTTTTTTCTTGCAATCTTTCCGAGCGAGGCATAGTCCAGACACTGCCAACAAGACTTGTCTAGAGAGGCTGCCAAAAGTACATGTGGTTGCCTAAAGCAGTAAAGACCTTCCCAAAGAAAATGTTACCTTCTGAATAGCACCAATTAACAATTGCCATCATTCTTGGGAAAAGCAGTGTTGTTTGGGAGGGATTTGGGATCATCCTTCTGAAGGGTTACCGTGGTTGATGATGTGTGGCTGGTACAGAAGGAGATTTACATAGGAAGCCAATAACTGGGTCTCCCTCCCTTCTGCCAGCACCATAACTGACTCTGAAAGTAGACCCATTATTAGAGTGGTCAGAAATTTTCCAGTGGGTTGTTTTTGCTGCTGGAAGCCTCCCTGCTTTCCTTCCTGCCCAGCTCCTTGGCAGCGTGCCTGTCAGGCTGGTGGCAGCCGAGAGCTGAGGAGCCCTCAAAGCCCTGGCCATGAGCTGAGTTCTTTGACAGGTTAGGCATCTTCTGCTCTCCAGCTCCTCAGCCCAAAAGCAGACTGATAGGTGGCTACCTTGCAGTTGCATCCTGCCTCTCCAGACTTGTTTGGCCTCCCCCAGCTTGAAAAGCAAATCTGAGTTTGTATTTATTTCAGAGAACCAACCTCCATGGGAAATTCTGCTTTCTGCTTCACTTCACCCACTATTTATGTTAGCTTACTCTTTGGATGTCTTTTAGCCTGCTGGACATCAGGCTGATGGCTCTGTCCTGACCCTTCCCAAAAGCAGCCTGTGGTTGAAAAGTTTTGTGGTGGAGTGAGGTGTTGAAGTTTTTGGGGGGAGGTCACATTCACAAAGCCAAAGGATCCAGGTGCTTGTAGGAGGAGTGAGCAGGGAAAGGAGATCTCTGCAGCTTTGTAAATAACATGGCATCTTCTTCCAACCTTGGGCTCAGCCTCAGCTTCTAAAGTTGGTAGGAAACCATGGTAATATCCAAATAGCTCTTAAAATTCATTCTAGAAAGCTACAAGAGTTAGCCCTCTCTCTCTCTTCTTCCTATCCTCTTCTGCATATGTGAGGGTTATGGTGCTTGGACATTGAGATACTACTGAGATCCCTCATAGTTGCTCTCAGTCTGCACTGTCTTCAGTCCATGCATTTCTGATGCTGCAACTCAACCCCATCTCATGCAGACCTCCACTAGCCTACACCAAGCCTGCCAGGCAATTTCAGCAGCTCTCAAGGCTTCTTGGAGCTGTGTTCACCACCACCAGAGAGTGGTGGCTGCTGGCTTTTTGGCCATAGCCTGGCTAGTCAGGGGTGAGAAGACCTCTTGAGGATGACAGTTGACAGTAGATTGAACTGTCTCCCTTTCAGGCTCTGAATTTTCAGGTCAGGGTGCAGAAAGAACAGAGGGCAGAGGCTGTATAATATCAGTCTTGGTAAGGGACTTGAAGTTGAAGGGAACTTCAAATAAGGAGAAGAACACAAAGTGGTCACTCTTAAGCTGCATGATCAGCCATCATGTTTTGCCTGTGGCTGGTTTATGTAGCTACCTCCAGTCCTTCACTCTCTTGATTTCTGACCCATCTTTCTGTACTCCATTGTAGTTTGTACTGCCCTAACCTCTTTGTGGCCCCAGCCTGGCAGTCTGGCTGATCCTCCTTCAAAATCCTTTCAAGAGCAGCCACCTGGGAGCAGAGCTTTAGCACCAGAGAGGAGGAGCTGCTGTACACCTGTGAGGAAGCAAGAGGAATCCAGTAAAGCTGAATCCAACAGGACTGGGAAGAGGCATGGCTGCACAACTCTTTGTTGGGCTTGCTAATCTTCATCCCAAACCTAGTGCAAGGTTGTTTCTTTTGTAGTTGATGTGCAAAACAATGAGGTTTGGTGAGGCCAGATCCTGTACAGCTCTACCACTGGTTCCCAGAGTTGTGCAGCTGAAGCTGCTGAACAGCTTGCACCAGAAATGCAGATTAAGCTTTCAGGACTCTCAGTGTAATGATGTTACTGCAGCTACTTGTTTTGTACACTGAGGATAATAATACAGGAGTTAAATCAGGAGGGCAGGTCTCTCTCCAATTGCCCCCAGACAATGCTCTTCACATGGCTCACCAGAGGGCTTTTGGAAAGCAGGCTGCAGCTCTGTTCTGTTTGGGAATCCACCCTAAAGCCTACAACAGCTGGGCTAAGGGAAATTCCTCCTGGTTTTTGACCAGTACTTAGCTGTAAAGGGCATAAAAGAGGTTATTTTGTAATGGAGCAAAAGCTGATATGGGGGTGGGGGGAAGCAGAACCTTAGGACTGTCAGGGAGAGCTTGACAGGACCCAAGGGAACAGCATGAAGCTGTGCTAGGAGAGGTTCAGGTTAGATATTAGGCAAAGGTTCTTCACCCAGAGGGTGGTGGAGACCTAGAACAGGCTCCCCAGAGATGCAGGCATAGCACCAGCTCTCCTGGAATTCCAGAAGCATTTGACCAATGCTCTTAGCCACATTGACTTTGGGCTTGTCCTGTGCATAGAGAGGAGTTTGGCTTGGTGATCCCTGAGGTCTCTTCCAACTCAGGACATTCTGTGATAAAACAATTGGCTTTGAAAAGTTTGTGAAAGCTGGAAATGAAATGAATACTGCTTGACAGAGCAAAACTGAGCATCCACACCCCCCCTTCCTTCCAAGAAGTGCTTGTGTCTTACTGTACTGACCTCTGGGCACTCTATTTGGCCTGGCCAGTGGGGAAAACGTTGCTAGCAGCACTAGAAGAGTTTCTTCTTCCCTGGCTTAAGAGGAGAGGTGGCTGGGGCTGTGTGTGAGAAGCTGGACTGGTGGCATGCTGGATGAGGGCAGTGATTGACCTAATGTGACTTGGCAAGGGCTCTGCAGCCCAGTTCTTTTGTTCTTTCCTGAGCTGTGCTAAATCAGCTGCAAACTCCACGTTGCTCTTTTGTGTTAGTTGTGCTCTCTCTCTCTCTCTCTCTCTCTCTGGAACATGCTTGTGGTGTGCACTGCAGTTTGTTTTCTGCTGAAAAAAGATCTCAGTCATCACCAAGGGCAATCAGACTGACCTCTTCTGCTTTGCATTTGCTCCTGCTTCATTCAGGTTCTGGGAGCCTGTCTCAGGCTGTCAGTGTTGGACATCAGAGAGCAGATAGAGAGGGATGGCTGTTAGAGGTGCAGCTGTGGCAACACCTGGTCCTGGGAAGATGTGTGAGCCACAGAGATTCAGGGGAAGGAACTGCAGTTGTTCTGAACCTCTAGAGACCTGATAACCTGCTGTCCATCTGGCTTGGCTTTCTGTTGCCTGTGAGCTTTCAGGGTGTCAAAGTGCTGTGAAAATCATAATACTGTCAGGCCTGGAAGGTCTTTACACATGGAGGCAAGGATAGTTCTGAATCCATGCCTAATGGAGGGCATCCTATGCCATAAAGGGCTTTTAAAAAGCTAGCTGAGCTCCTGAATGTATCCTGCAGCAAACTCTGCAAGACATACACAGCACCCAGGTATCTTAAGCAAATATTGAAACATTCCCACAGTGAATACAGCTGCTTGCTGTACAACCAAGCCATGACCCACCTGGAACCCCCAAATGACCTTCTTTGCTGCATGGACAGTAAACCATCTGCTGTTCAGTGTCAAACAGGCCACCTGGGGAAGTGTTTGGCAAATCCAAAGTGCCCCTTGTGCAATCCTTTGGCAAAGGAATTAGACCCTGAGGTGAGAAGGAGCTGCTTCCCCCCAGTAAGGATACACCTGACTGCCTGGAGGCTCAGAGCTTCTCTGTGGCATCAGAGAGCACCTCTGCCTTTGCTGCTGCTGCAAGAAAAAAGTCTCTCTGCTGGGTAATCAGATCTGTGGAGTTTCTCAGAGATCCCTGGATTGTGTCAGAGGTCAGACAATGTGGGTTTGGACCATAAGGAGTGAAGCAGAGCTGTGGTACTCCCCTCCTCTCTCTGCTCTGGCTTTTTTCTTGTTGCTTCTGTCAGGCTTGGGAGCACTCTGCAGTGTGAGATCATGGCCCAGAGCAGCAGAGCATGGTTGCTGGGATTGTTTGGGATCCCCTGACTTGAAAAGGGCCATCCAAAGGTAAATGAAGTGGGTTTTTTCCCTTCTTCACTTGTTCCCAAGTGGAATATAAAGCTTTTCTCTTATTTTTAATGGTGTGTCAAGGCAAAAATGCTCTCATTGAGGCTTATCTTTGGGAGGACTTGTGCTCCTCATAGAGCACAAATGAAGGTCAGTCTTATAGTTTGATTTTACAGCTGTTGGACAACTCTAGCTAGGTTAATCAACTTGGCCAGGGCAGTGATCTAGCCTTAGAGCTTGGAATGGGCACCACTGACTGCCCTCAGCCTATGTTTTTTAGTTCTCCTGTGCACACAGCATTGATCAGAAGAAAGTTAGCATGATCTAATAGCTAAGAACAGGCAGAAAAGTTGGATCCTGCTTCCTTGTGTAGCTGATTATCTGTGTGTCTTTGGTAGGTTGAACTTCCTCCTCATCCAGCTACCCTCTTAAAACAAACCCAGCTCTACCTGTGTGTCTTTGGTAGGTTGAACTTCCTCCTCTTCCAGCTACCCTCTTAAAACAAACCCAGCTCTACCTTGTGTTTGCCTATTGTCAGGCTTGTTGCTCTGTAGAACATTCTACAGTTAATCCTGGGCTTGTCCATCAGTGCCTGTGGATCCAACCATGCCAGACCTTTCTGAGCTCTTCATGTTTGCAGCCATGCCAAGTTTTCCCACATTGTCTGAGTTTGCTGGTGCAGTGTTTGTATCCCAAATGTCTGTGAGGATAAAGCAGTTTACATCAGCAGAAGCTCCCAGGCTGCACCCATCTGATTCTACTGCTGAAAACCCAGTAAAACACTGGTGAAATTCCAGAGCTGATGGGGAGGCTTTGTCAGCTGCCAACAGGAAAATGTGGGGCTTGCCAGTTTGATGGAAATTCAGAGCTCTTCAGCTGGAGAAGCTGTGGAGACTGCAAGAAGCCAACCACAACCACACAGTGAGCCACCTCATAAGGAAAGAGAAAGCTTCATTCTGTTCCCAGCTGCAGACATCTAGGAGGCTTTGCCTTGGATTTGCTGCTTCTCTAGAGGAGTCTGTTCTGTGATGGGACTGGAATCAACCCAGGGCTCACTCAGTTTCTCCCCTGTCACATGAAATCCTTCAGCAAGGCTGCTGCTCCTTCTGCTTGCAGCTGGATGGATGCTTTTATCTACCAGGTTCACCAGGGACTTCAGTTTTTTCTCCTTTCAGCTCCTTCTGTTACCTCATGTGGTCCAGGGCCCATGGGGAAGCATCCAAACCATATCTATCTGTAGGGTCAAGCAGGAGAAGTGGGCTAGTAGCTACTCTCCTGTGTCACATTAGCTGGGCAGCAGGAGGAAGGAGCAGAGCTCTACTTAGGTTTCCCCTCTGTGGACTATTTCCAACAATGCCTGCCCTGAGACATGATTTATTGGGAAAGGATGAAAAATGCAGCTGATGCTGCCAGAAGAAATGCTCTTTTTTTTGAGAGCAGTTTGCTCAAATGCTGTCTTCTTCCAGTATTTGAGCTGTTGATTTAAATCATCTTTGGCTAGAGCTCTTGAGACTATTTTATCTTGTGGTGTACACTTCAAATTTACTCTGGCCAGCATGGAAGCCAGACATGGGTCTCAATAGCTGAAAGCAATAGTGTCCAAGCATCCCTGGATTCAGTGGGGATCAAGTTTGCATCTCCACCTGTTCTGCTCTTAGTTTGGTCTCCACATGGGTATCTGAATGTGAGCAGAGCAATGACCTTAGTTTATCTTTTGGACTTAGTAGAATTCAGTCTGTTCTCAGAGACATCAGGGACATGTCCCTGCCTTCTGCTGAGAGAACAATCATCTCCAGGGAGTTGGTTCATCTGCTTCCCAGAGCCTCCTGGTGCAGTGTCCCCAGCAAGAGCCTTGCAGAGGTTGATGCCAGTGAAGAGCTCCTCTGCTGTGGTGGTTTCTGAGTGCCCAGTGGCCATCTGCTGGCCTCCTCATCACATCTTCTCCATGCCATGCTTTGCAAAAGCATTCCTTTGATCTTAGGAGGCACCTTAGTTAAAAAGGTTCTAAGTAAGAGATAATTAGAGCCTTCAGCTCTTTCCCTCATGGTTAGCTGCTTCCTCCCCCTGTGTTCAGAAAAGTTGTGGCACAGGGCAGTGTTTGCTCTGAAACTGCTTGAGACAGGAGTGGTTAGGTCCCATGGATCCAGTTTAGAGAAGGACATCAGTTCCTGTTGAAGGGAGCACTAGCAGCCCAGTTATGAATGTGAAATGTCCCCAGCAACTCTTGCTCTGTGTTGCATGGACATCCAAGGGGCAGGAGAGGAAGGAAAGTCAGAGCCTGCTGCTGAGACCTGTGTTTGCTTGAGCTGCACCCTCAGCATCACTCAGAAGTCTCTCTGCTTTCAGACCTGGTGAAGGCTTTTCAGGACAAATCTTTTCTCCAGATGGATGTTTCCAGACTCTCCCTGATCTGTCATGAGGCTTTTTTTCCCCCTCCTCTACTCTTTTCAACTGCAGGTTTGTGGAATTTTATGAAGTGCAATAGCTACATCATTCTCTGTCTTTTAGATTTATCTGTGGCAGAGCTTTTCCTAATCCACATTTAATATATTTATGTCTGAATTCTTTCATTTTATAGCCCTGTCCCATTGTTACCAGGCTGCACCAGGAACAGAACTTGATACACTTAGTTCAAGGAGCTCTGTCTTCAAAATGTCTGTAATAAAATAAGTTCTGGGGTTTCTTGTCTGAGAGATCTTCATGTCTTTCTATTCTCTCCACAGCTGCCTCAGCAGTCAAGAATAGGAAGATAGGAACAATAAAAGGAGACCCTGATTAATTTCTCTTGAGAGAGAATAATGTGGTCATCATCCCTTTGTGGTGAACAGCTCTGAAATCCCCTCTGAGCACCCCTGAAGCCAACAAGGTGCTTGCAGAAAGATGGCAGTGAGCATGTGCCAGTCCCACCCCCATGCAAGAGTCTCCTTCAGTTCTAGTTTCTTTGCCCCCAGAGCTATTTTGATATAAATATACTGATTAAGTAGACAACTAAACTGAACTGTTCTTTGGCACTGCTGCTTCTGACCCTAGGCAGGGTTATTTATTAAGCCCATATTAAGCAGCTGCAATATACTGAATATCTTAGTTTTGAGAACATGTGTCATTTAACAGAGGAGTCAGGAGCTTTGTCACACCTCTGGGGAGCAGCTTCCACTCTTGATGGGGACATCTCAGCACATATTACAGCAGGAACATCTGGCCAGGAAAAAAAACCTCAGTCACACTTAGGAACTACTGATTTTTACCAGTCAGAGCCTGTGCTAGTGTCTCTCCTCCTATAGATATGTCCTTGGTATCCTAATGGAAAGACTCAAGAGAGACCCAGGATGTCTGTGTGTCCATGCATGCTCTGAGCACCACAGCATTGGGTCTGTGAAGTGAATTCAAGCCAAGTCACAGTCAAGTCAATTGGTGGCAATGTTTAGGGTTCTTGGAAATATCCCTGCTGTTGCCTGGCATCATCTACTGAGCTATTTTTAAGTCTCTCATTTTGAAGTGTTCATTTCTTTCTAGTTCAAAGGTTGCAACATTGGGAGGTAAGGGGTGACCTTGGCAGTAGTGAAGGGAATTCATTGCAAACCCTGAGGATGAAATCCATCCAAGTATAGCTGCTGAAACAGGCAGTGCAATCGACCCTGGATTAGATATTTTCCCCCTCCTCTGTCTTTTATGTTGTTTGGATAAACAAACATTGCTTGTTTCTCTTTTCTCCCCTCTGTATCTCACACCTGGGACACAGTAGCCTTTCTTCTATATTCCTGACTGCAAGCAATTTGTAGCCTTCTTGGAGCATTTCCAAAGTAGCCTCTTTCCTCTGATCTCTCTGTGTAGGAGCAGGGGTGTGGTACAAACACAGAGGATTTCAAATCTCTGCAGAACTGCAAGGAGAAGAACCTCACTGTAGAGAAAATCCAACAGCATGGAGCAGATTTCCTGGGGAGTAAAGAGGCTACTTCCCTGTGCCAGCCTGGGCACCCAGGGGAAGCACTGCAGGGGTAAAAAAATAGGACTCAGAGTGAACCCAAATTGATGCTGATAGCTGTTAGGTGAAGCCCTGTGTCATAAAGTCCAGGCTCTTAGGCTGTCTTGAAGCCTTGCTGCTGCTTCTGCACTGGTTTCCATGGACAGTAGTTAAGGATGGTCTGGGAAGTCTCAGATGTCACAGATAGAGTGAGGACAGGTCACCTGAAAGATTCCAAACTTCATATAGTCCTGGGCAACCTGCTCCAGCTGACCTTGGTTTGAGGCAAGGGGATTTGGACCAACTGATCTCCAGGAGTGCCTTTAAACCTCAGCTGCTCTGTGGTTCTAATGACCCTGTTTGTCCTTGTTTCACATGTGTCAGGCTGCTAACTTCCCAATCATCCCTAATTTTCTCCAGTTCTAGGAGACAACATACTGAGAGTTGGGGTTGCAGTACTTAAAGGAGCCTAGAAGAAAGCTGGGGGAAGACTTTTGAGCAGGACCTGATGGGATAGGACAAGGGCTGATGGTTTGAAACTGAAAGAGGAGAGATTTAGAGTAGGGAGAAGGAAGAAATGTTTCCCCTGAGGGTGGTGAGAGCCTGGCCCAGGTTGCCCAGAGAGGTGGGAGATGTCCCATCCCAGGACCCATTCCAGGTCAGGTTGATTTGGTCTCTGAGCAACCTGATCCAGTTGCAGAAGTCCCTGCTGACTGCAAGGGGGTTGGACTAGATGACCTTGAAAGGCCCTTTCCAACCCAAGCCATTCTGTGATTCTATGATTCAGGTAGACAGCAGGCAGCAGTTGACCTACCTAGAGAAGGAATAAAGCCTTGGACAGTCTCTGTCCTGCCAGTTACAAAACATTTGTTGGAAAAACACTATTTTAAGGTATTTTTCAGTACCCTGGGTGCTTGCTGGAAATCCCCAGGAAGGCTCTCTTTGACCTAAGCCATTTCTGATGGATGTCTTCTATGTGTAAAAATAGTTGGAGACTACATAGAGGATTTCTGTCTTGTTTAGCAGTGAAGAGGTGACACTGTCTGTGTGTGTGTGTGTGTGCTACCACCCTGCCATTACTACAACTCCAGCTGCAGTAATTACTGTAACTGCTCTAAAGATGTCCATGTTAAGTTCTTGGCTTCTGCTCTGAAGTTTCCATCTGTTCAGATAAAGAAGGTGCAAGAAAATGAGAGCCTGGCAGCTGAGCTGTTTGGATTCCCAGGGCTGCTACAAAGAGAAATCTTCAGTGCCTGTAGGCACCCTGAGTTGTGTGGTGTTTATGGTTTGCTGTTGCATCAGGAGAAGACTCAGCAGCAAGCTAGCATCCAAAATGAAGGAGAAATAATGCAGGGAAATGTAGAAGTGTTAGAGCATGTGTTACTAAAAAGGCATTGTAGGAGCACACTGTCTGAATGGAGGTGCCAGTGAGGTGGGACTCAGCCTTTTCTCCTGGGTAATGAGTGATAGGACAAGAGGCTTCAAGTTGCACCAGGGGAGGTTCAGATTGGATCTGAGGAAGAAGTTCTTCCCTGAGAGGGTTCTCAGGCATTGGCACAGGCTGCCCAGGGAGCTGGTGGCATCACCATCCCTGGAAGAGGTCAGAACTCATGGAGATGTGGTGCTTGGGGCCATGGTTTAGTGCTGGTTAGCAGTTGATCTTTTCCAACCATACTGATTCTAAATGAGTAAGGCAAGGTTTTCCTGACTTCTTTTTCCACCTTTCAGACAGTGCCCATGGAAATGGTAGAGGATTACCTAAATTCCACTACTTGGCTCTTGCTGGTTTGCTGTCATTTCATATCAGGCTGTCTCCAGCTTTCCTAGGGCTTGCTCCTGAAGGACAGTATCACAACACCAATGTCATGCTCTTGTAACTAATGCAAGTAAAAAGCAGTAACCAATGGATGTCAAAAGCAGTCATTCCATGGCTGAAAAGTCCTGAGCACACTGCAAAGAAGGGTGATGGGAACCAGCCAACAAGTTGCTTTGTCAGTAATTGCTGTTTCCAATTAGAGTGCCTATTATTTCCTATTGGCCTCAATTGCAGAGCCTCACTGGAAGGACTTGCCTGTTTCCTGAGGAAGGAGTTTGCTGGTTCTCTAACAAAGGCCACCCTAAATAAAGCCCCAATTCTGAGCTTTTGCTGTGCAGCAGCCAGGCCTTGGCAGGTGGCTGGGTTTTTTTTTTTTGCTCTTATTGTTCCTGACAGCTTTGTAACAGAGAGAGCTAAGAGCTGAGCTCCTCTGAAGAGTAAATATTTCTGGGTGTAATTTCTGATAATGGCAGCAATTGCTTTCTCTCTGACCTTGTGGAGATTAGAAAGTAAACTTTCCCTGGGGTAATCCTAGGTTGGTGTGGCTCTGCTCCCTTTCCTTTTTAAGGGAGATCCTGGCAGTTTGCAATTCCTCATCCCATACCTACCTGTGCCTGTGCTGCTGTGATCTGGTGCTCACTTAGGAAGCTAAACTGGGCTGTTTTCATCCCATTTTTACAGTAAAGGCTGAAAAGGCTGTTTGGAAAAGCATCTCTGCTCTGCAAGACAAATCCTATTCAAATGAGTTACATGTCTGAGCTGATTCAGCTTCATGGATTCTTCTGGGGCTAACCAAGTTTGTGTTGATCCCATGCATGCTGCTTAAAGGTGTTTGCTGACAGAGGAGAGACACTGAGCTGTGTCTTTGCTCTCACTCTTGATCAGTGGGAGTCTGGAGTGATGCTGCTGAAAGGAGCAGTTTCAGTCTGGAGTTAAAGTCCTGGAGACTTCAGTCCCATTGAAGAGGTTGTACCTAAAGCTCTTTCTTTTGTGGACCAGAAGACATCTCATAATGGTTAGAGAATAGAGAGGGGAAGGCAGAAGCTGGGAGTTTTTATGTCTAAGCTTGCTGGAAAACTCTCTGCTGCTGTAAGGAGTTCACTTAGCCATTCCTCACTTCTTTGGCTTCCCTCTGAAAGGCAAAAGAATCTTCCAGAGGAACAGGAGGTTCTTCAGGAGTGCTAGGATTTTACAGGAGGGAGGGATGAGCTGTGCCTGGTGCAGTCCTAGGAGAAGGTAGTTGAGCTAGTTGAGAGGATTAGCATGAAATGATAGCAGGGCTAAGAGAACCTGCTCAGAATGTGGCTTGTTGCATCCAGACTGGGTGATTAAGAGTTAGCTCTGTGCAGCTCTGAGCTGTGCCAGGTAGTGAGTGCTCAGGTCCCTGCTGTGGCTGCCAAACTCTTCAGGAAGGAACTCTCTGAAGAGCTGGGGCATTAGAACATCACAGAAACACATGTTCCTTAATTGACTTTCCATCTGGGCATCCTATTCTTCTTCAGACAAGAAGTTCCAGCAGTTTAATTAACTCACTTTGGAACCTCCTCTAGTCTGCTAAGCTCTCTGTGATGAGACACTCAAGATGCTAAGTGGCCAAACTGCCTTCATCTGCCTCTAGACCTAGAAAGGGTATTCACAGAGGGCTCAGGGCTACCTGCTGTGAAGAAAGGCAGATGAAAACTAGTTTATTTCTCAACTACTTCTTTTTTTTTCCCTTCAGTTTTCTTTGAGGAAAAATCTGAGGGAAGAAAGATTACCTGGTTCTTATGTTCATATACATGTGATTGCTGACTCTTCCTTTGGGTTGGGAAAGGAGAGCACTGGGTGTTGATGGAAAGGTTTAGCCAAGCAACAGGTAGTGAAGAGTAGAGCAGATGAAGATTTGGAAGGATAATAGTTGTCTCCACAAGCTGAAGAAGAATAATTGTGCCCATTGCACTTGGCATTATGTTTGAGGGGTGTTTAACTTGGTCATTTTTGACACATTCCTTGGTGCTTCTGGGGGTTTAGATCTGCTTTGGGCCAGCAGAATTTTAACAGAGCTGAAAAGAAAAACTAACTTTGGGGTTTGGTATTAGAAACAGAAATGATTCTTTTTGTCATGCTGGTCATTAGCTGAGCAGGTAGCTGGAGCTTGGAATTCCTCCACCTTCCTGGAGTAACCAGAGTGCTGCACCCTCTGCAATGGTCAAAGTGAAGCAGGTTGGACCTGTTGCAAGAACAGGTTTTAGCTGTGGGTAAGAAAACTCCATTCTCTTCCCCTCCATTGGGATGTTTATCTAATCTATTAATATAATAGTATTTAAATGTGCCTTTTTCAGAGAGGGAGGTGGGGTAAGAGAGAACTCTTGGTATGGAGAGGTGTATGACAGTTGGGTGTTTTCATCTACCTCCTAGGCTGTGCTGGAGATGTCCTGGGTATAAAGAAGCCCTGCTAGTGTCTTAGTCATTTGCAAACTAGGCATAAAGTCTGCAGCTCTCTAGCTGCATGAGAACATGAGAGAGGAAACTCCAGGAGTAGGACAAGCTGCTGGGTGGGAAAGTGTTGCTTATGCTGCTGGCCTCCTGTTGGTGCTTGTGGGCTTGGCATGATGATGTCAAGAGCTGAAGGGCAGTGCCTTTACTTCTCAGTGCATGTGGAGATGACACCAAGTTGGCTGGGAGTGTTGATCTGCTGGAGGGATCTGGCCAGGCTGGAGCAATGGATCAAAGCTAATGGGCTGAAGGTCAACAAGGCTGAGTGCTGGGTCCTGCACTTGGGTCACAACAGCCACAGGAACCAGCCTAGGGGCAGATCTTCATTAAGAAGAGCATCAGGTGAGGGTGATGTTATGAGAAGTCCATGCTCACAGTAGTGTGACATGGCACAGAAGTGTGATACCACTCAGGCCATTAGGAAACTAGAAGTTCCATCAACTTTATCTGAGTCCTGAATCCTCTTTTGAAGTGTTTAACCCCTAGATACCACAGTTTTGTGCCTGAAAAAGCCTCTTTTTCAAGCAGTCCTTAGGTCTTGCCTTGTGATATAAGGTAAATGGGAAACATTTCCCTGTTTGTCATGAAGCCCCTGTGCTTTAGTGAGGATTATCTCTGTTTAGCTGAACAAACTGTGGCAGTTCTAATTAATTAAAGAGTTTTCAGTATTCCAGAAGTGCACAGACACAACAAATATCTTCCTGGCTTTTGGTTCCCAAGGTTGGAACTGAGGAACTTGAGGTGACTCTGTGATTGTCATCAGCATGGTCATGCTCAGCCTTCAGGATTTCACAACTGAGCCCTGAAAATTAGTTCTCTGATTGAAGCTGGCAGATTGGGTTTGGCTTGAGCCATCAGCATATGTTTTGGACATCTGCAAGTTGGCAAATGAGATTGAAGTCATCATGATGAGGTCTGTTATCTCAATCCTACCTAGTGCTTTGGGGAATGGGCACAGGAATGACAGAGGAGGAGTCTCAGCACTGGGTAGTGAAGAACCACACTGACCTCAGACAAATCTGCTTGCAGATAGTGATGGTTTTGGTTTGGTTGTTGTTTTCTTTCCTTAGTTTGCCAGCATAGCTGCTGGAATGAAGTTGGAGGAGTCACCTCTGGGATTTTTCTGCCTGCAGGATCAAGGCTATAATCCAAGAACAGCAGACAGCCCACTCTGGCTCCCTTCCCATGCTGGGCTCTGCCTATCCCTTTGCATGCTGCTACAGGCTCCTTGCTTTCATGCAGGTGGTTTGTGTTCAGGCCTTGCTCTAAAAGGCACCAGTGTTTTGCTTTGCAGGAGGAGTTGTCACATGTGGGTTGCTGCTACTGGGTCTCCAAATGTCAGACTGGTTTTGGGGGGGGGTGGTGTTAGAACAAGATGTTGCAAGGCATTTCTGATCCTCCTGCAATGTCTTCTGCACCCTTTTCACTGACTAAACCCACAGGAATGGCCTTTTCTTGAATGATGTTGCTTCTTGACTCCTCTACTGAACTAGAAAACCTCTGTTGCCTTCTCTTCAAAAAAAGATGCAGAGATCTGAGGCCAGAGTTGCAGAGTCCCTTCTGGAATGCTGTCAGCCTTGGTGCTGTGACTACTGCCCTGGGGAGCCTGTGCCAGTGCTCAGCCACCCTCTGGGGGAAGAACCTTTCCCTAATATCCAACCTCCCCCTCCCCTGGCACAGCTTCATGCTGTTCCCTCAGGTCCTGTCACTGGTCACCAGAGAGAAGAGATCAGCTCCTGCTCCTCTGCTTCCCCTCCTGAGGAAGCTGTAGAACACAATGAGGTCTCCCCTCAGCCTCCTGTTCCCCAAGCTGAACAGACCAAGTGACTTCAGCTGCTGGAAAAATCTGTGGAGAGTAACAAAAATACAACAAACCAACCTAAAATCTTTCTCCTTCCTCCTCCTCCCAAACCAGGTTGTCCCCAGCCAAGGACTCCATGTGCATGGAAGCCATTTATAACCCTGGCAGAGGGGAATCTTTTAGAGCCTGGGAATGTTCTTCCTGCTCCTTGTTATTTCTGGGGCAGACTCAATAGTATTTTCTCTTGGCTGACCACAGTCTCTGCCTGCCCAGGGCTGTGTGTAACACTCACCAAGGTTTGGCTCATGACCCAATAAGCTGGGCTGGATCTACATGGTTCTCTGCCTAGCAGTGTTCCCACCATGAAGGTGCCAGGGAAGCTCTGATGTGGCCTAAAAGCTTATCTACCCCAAAAGGGTGGTAGATAGCCTCATTTGTAAGTTGATTTTTTTTTCCCCCATTGCTCCTGAGCTTTTCATTCTACCTAACTTTGAATATCAAACTGTGGTGCTTTTAGCCTACCTCTCTGTCCTCACCACATCTCTGGAGCTTTGAATCCTCTGCTAGAGGCTCTGCTGTCATTAGAGAGTCTAGATCATGTCTTTAGGCTCCTCCCTTAGGTGCCTAAATTTCAAAGGTCTACATGCCTCTGTTGTAGGCCAGAGAAGGGTTGATGTTCTCTGGACCAACCTGCTGAAAAGCATCTCCCAAGTTGCCTGTTGATGATGGCTGGCTCTTCCCTTAGGGAGGTGTTGGGCATCTCTGAGGTGACTGTGCTGGAGGGATTCATCCCTTCCCTCCTCCTTCCCTTCCCTCCTCCTTCCCTTCTTTCCCTCCTCCTTCCCTTCTTTCCCTCCTCCTTCCCTTCTTTCCCTCCTCCTTCCCTTCTTTCCCTCCTCCTTCCCTTCCCATGTGTCTGGGATGAGTTAGAAAGCCTGAATGGCTTGAGAGATTCAAGGTGGACTTCCCAAAAGTCTTTCAACTGCTGAGCTGCTGGGTGGTTTTCACATTGGTGAGGGTAGCAGCCCTGCTATTGTGATTGTTTGAGATGGAAGTAAAGTGGTCAGAGCAGTTAGTAGATGTTACTGAAGAGCCTGGCATTGGCAATCCAGGCTTGGTCAGCTGCTTCAGAGAACCTCTGAGTTTGCTACTAAGAAGAAGAGAAGAAACAGAGGTGGAAATAGTGCCATTGTTTGTGAGGAGAGGATGACAGGGGGTTAGAGTGTACCTTGCAAGCTGCAAAAGGGAAGCAGCTGGCCCAGAGTGGAGTTATCCCAGCCTGAAGGGTGTTCAAAGTCATCCAGAGGGAGTTCTGCTGGCAAATCCCATTAGGGCTAAAAGGTTTTTAACAGGATTGGTGCTGCTTACCCTTCCTGTGCTCACATGTGCACATGCACAGCTTTGAAAATGCCTTTTCTGCCTTCAGCTCCTTTCATTAAGGCCCAAATCATCTTCTATTTTCTGCCTATGGATCTTTATTTCTTTGAACTTTCCAAAGGAATTGCTACCTTCTCCCATCAGTTATTTTCTTTGGAATGCTTAAAAGAAAAGGGAATTATTACTGGGTTGTTTTTTTTTTCCTCCAGCATTAATAAATCTGTTCCTGGAAATGGGAAAGGTGTTTTCAATTCCATCTGACACTTCTAAGCCTTCCACCAGGCTGGCAGATATCCTTGGGGGACAAACCAAGCAAATAACACATCAGTCTTGACTGTCTATTGAGCTGTGTTGTGTGTGAGAGTATTCTGGTACCCATGAATTATTGTCTTGCCTCAGTCCTGTGTTCATTCTTAGAGCAGGAGGCAAGGAGGTCTCTTCATCAGCTAGTCCAAAATAGCTCTTGTGGCTGTTATTACCCCATTTCTATTCCTCTCTTATGTTGCAGCCCTTCAGATCTAGTAAAACCTCAGAAAATAGGAGCAAATAGATTGCTTTTTCCTCAGACTACTTTCAAGTTGAGGACTGTTGTGTGTTTGTTCTTGCAGAGATGTCTGTGTTAGCTGTGATCTCTCTGATTCTCCTCATTCCTCCCCAGCAAAGCCCAGCTGTGGCAGTTGTGCTGTGGTCTAGAAGGGTCAGATGTGCCAAGCTGGAGCCTTGAGCTCTGCATTGGAAGAGCTGTAGGAGGTGTAAGGCCTTCAGATGGTGACAGTGTGCTGTGGAGATCAGTGGAGGCAGTGCTGAGTGTGCCTGGTTTAACTGAAGGTTCAGAGGAGGATTTTCAGTGTTCCTCAGTCAGCAGTGGAGCAACCAGCACCTGTGGAGTAGTTCACAGCATGGTTAAGGTTGGAAGGGATCACCAGAGGTCATCTAGACCAACTTCCTTGCTCTACCAGGATTCTCCTAGAGCACATTACTCAGGGTCACCTCCAGGTGCCTCTGGAGTCTCTCCAGAGAAGGAGACTTCACAACCTCTCTGGGCAGCCTGAGCCAGTGCTCAGTCACCCTCACAGCAAAGAAGTTCTTCCTCATGGTTAGGTGGAACTTCCTCTGTTCCTGTTGTGCCTGTTGCCTCATGTCCTATTGCTTGGCCCCATCAACACCCTCCATTCAGACACTTCTATCCATTGCTGAGGTCTCCTCTCAGCCTCCTCTTCTCCAGGCTAACCAAGCCCAGCTCCCTCAGCCTTTCCTCAGAAGGGAGATGCTCCAGTCCCTAATCATTTTTGTAGCCTCTGCTGGACTATTTAGAACCACAAACACAATTATGATGTGAGCTGCAGCCCTGAGGTGAGAGCCCTTCTTATCCAAACCAGAGCTTTGACCACTGGAGCTCGGGGGTCCTGACCTACAGCTACCAGTAGAAGCCAGTCCCTCAGATCCAATCCTACCCTTTTCCCACAGGGTAAAATGCATTGCACAAAACCAGTCTGACCCCATTTGGGGTGAGAAGCAGTTCAGATAACCAAGACTGAGCAGTTCCAGTTCCTTCCACCTGCTGTGACCTGCCAGTCTGGCTGAGCACAGGGACAGCCTCCCACCAGCAAAGCCCAGAAAGGGATGAGATGTGCTTGTGCCTCACCATGCAGGATCACAGAATCACTAAGGTTGGAAGAGACCTCCAAGATCATCAAGTCCAACCATCAATCTATCACCACCATGGCTCTAAGGACCACATCTAGATGTTTTCTGATCCCCTCCAGGGATGGTGACTCCACCACTGCCCTGGGCAGCCTGGGCCAATGCCTAACAACTCTTTCTGGGAAGAAATTCCTCCTAATATCCAATCTAAACCTCCCCTGGTGCAACTTGAGGCCATTTCCTCTTGTCCTCTCCCTGGTAAGCCAGGAGAAGAGACCAACTCCATCCTTTCAGGTAGCTGTAGAGAGGGAGAAGGTCTCCCCTGAGCCTCCTCTTCCTCAGCCTAACCAACCCCAGCTCCCTCAGCCGCTCCTCCTCAGACTCATTCTCCAGACCCTTCCCCAGCCTCCTTGCCCTTCTCTGGACAAGCCAATGGGACAATGTTAACCATGATGGATTTATTTTTGTTTTTCCCTTGCTTTCACAGACCCTTCATGCTTCTGCCACCACTGATGGAGTGGATGAGAGTGGCCATCACCTACGCTGAGCACCGGCGCAGTTTAACTGTGGACAGTGATGACATCAGGCAGACAGCCAGACTGCTCCTACCTGGGCTGGACTGTGAGCCCAGGCAGCTCAAGTATGTAGACTAAGCTTTCTAAGGCCCTGAAGTCAGTTGGAATGCCTTAAAATATTCTTTTGACTTCACAGGAGCCACACCTCAAAGTGCTCCACAGGCAACAGACCTCTAACCTTGCAGTACTCCAGGAGGAAAGGAACTGTAGCCAACTCCTGCAGCTGGGGTAGAAAGATTGGGGTCTTGGCAGAAATTATTTAGGAGGAATAAGGCAGAGAAAGGTTGAAATACAAATAGTTGGGCTTTTTATTTAATGCCTCAGCCTTAATTACAAGTTTATTCCTTGATTTACCTTGGTGAGAAGTATCAGGACTGTCTAAATCCTCCTCTCACATACATATATACAGGATATTATATATATAATAATCCTCAGATATATATAAATATAGAACAGGGAGTTATAATCAGCTTGGTTCATTAGCATATCACAACTCTTTTGGTCATGTTTGTATTCCTTCAAGTTGCTGTGGTTAGCACTAGTCTTGCTATCAGGGTAACATCTTCAACTTCAGTACAAGGTAAATTCCTCTTCCTGGAGTGAATTTTGTCCCATCTGTACCTTTGGGCTAAATGAATGCTTGGGACACATTTAATAACAATAAATCATACCAGGATTGGAGCTGTGGCCTGCCCAGTGCCCAGCCCAGGAGGACAATCCCTGCCCTAGCCCTGCTGCCACACTAGTGCTGCTCCAAGCCAGGATGCTCTTGGCCTTCTTGGCCACCTAGGCACTCTGCTGCCTCCTCTTCAGCCACTGTTGAATCTGCCTAATTCTTGCCCAAACCTTTCAAATTCTTTGATGAACATCCCAAGAAGTCAGCTCCTTGGTTTTTCTTTCAGTCTCTCCTTTGGAAAGACTTTTCAACACTGACCCCAAAGCTTCCACTCCAAAGGCAACCCCACTCTGGCTCTGCACTGGTGGCTGGTGCATGTTCCCATGCACAGCACTGGCAGTCCCTTGCTTGATAGATCATGGACCTTAACAAAAAAAAGGAGGGCAGGGGTTTGGGTGTTTGATTTTTGAGTGTTTGATTCTGCTGCTGACATGATCCTGAAGGAAAGACTTGGAGACAGGTCAGGTCAGTAACTTCAGACTGCTCCCAGAATCCTGGAATGGTTTGGGTTGGACAGGACCTTACAGATCATCTAGCTCCAACCCACCTGCCATGGGCAGGGACACCTTCCACTAGACCAGGTTGCTCAAGGTCACATCCAACCTGCTTTTGAGCACTGCCAGGGATGGGACATTCACAGCTACTCTGGACAACCTGTTCCAGTGCCTCACCACCCTCTGGGTAAAGAATTTCTTCCTGGGATCTAATCTAACCCTAGCCTGGTTCAGTTTAAAGCCATTACCCCTCATCCTATCAGGACACTGCCTGATACAGAGTTCCTTCCCATTTCTCCTGTAATGAAGATCTCAGTAGAAAGCCAGAGGTCCAAAATACTGTAGGCAATGCATTAAAGTGAGAAGCAGCTATCAAGAGCCTCAGCCACTCTCTGTGGCCTATTCAGGCATGAGATAATTCAGTTTCTGGGTTGGTAAGTGTTGGCAGTAGTGGCCTAGGGCAAGAGGATATAAGAGGTTTCTCTCCAGTTTGTTGTTGTTGCAGAAAGATTGGCAATTCTGGAAGAAAACCAAAATCCTTCCACACCTTTTATGTCACCAAACTGTCCCTCACAGGGACAGCTGCAGTGTGCATTCCCTGCAGGTGAAACCACCTCTGCTTTCAAGCAATTCACATCATCCTTGTGGTAGAGGACAAAAGTCCAAGTTAAGCTTGCCCAGCAATTTGTTCTGAACTGTTTTGCCTGAGTTTTAATTTTAATGCTCTAAGGATGTCCTGTGATGTGTGGTGGGAGAGGAGGAGCATTGGGGGGTTTTTTTGCTGCATGAATTAAACTGACAGAGAAAAAAACCCAGGAGGAGAGAGCAGTGCCTCATTTCCAGGGGCCATGATGTGATCCTTTAAAGCAGTCATTGGTATCCAGCACATTTAGAGGCAAAGGATATCTGGGAACTGAAGCCAAATTTATCCCTGCCTTGCTGTGTGCCTAAAGGTAAAGTGCAGCTTGCTCTTCCTCCTCAGGCAGAGGCTGAAGGGCATATAATGACAGTTCCTGGCAGTGGTGATCCATCAGGATCCTAGTGTTGCAATCCCTGGAAGGGAAGTTGTGCAGAAAGAACAAAGGATCATGAGCATAACCTGCAATTCAGACCTCTCCTACCTGCTCTCTGACACAGGCTGCTTGGGCAGTGGCACCTTCCAGAGCAGCTGTTTGTGTCTTAGTGGCTGATGCCTTCTGATGGGATGTTCTCAGTGGATGTTTGCCAGACAAACCTCTTCAGTGCTCACTTGTTACTGCTTAAATGATAATGTTAGGTGGGGAAATGCTAGGTTGGAGAGAGCCACCTACTTCCACAGAACTGTTGGGATTTTAATGTTATATCATTATCACAGACTGCTTTTTTAGTATTATTATGTTTTCCTCACTGCAGGCCAAATTGCAAGCACTCACTACCAGCAGTTACAGTGGTAGTTAGCTGCTTATCAAACCCAAAGAGGACACCAGGCTCCTGTTCCACCTTCAAGCTGTCCCTTCCCAAATGAGGACCTCAGCCCTGCCCCTTTCTCTGGGCTCTGCCTCCCTGATGTCTCCTGGTCCACCTCCAGTTCTCCAGTTTGCCCCCTGAGCATAGCTGGACATACCTGGGAGCTGCTCTCTGGGCAGCTGCAGGAGCACAGGCTTTACCCTAGGAAGCATCCAAGAGTTTGCCTCTCTCCTCCACAGGGGAACAGCTCACACAGGGAAAACCTGCAGTGGTTACAGCTCCTGCACAGCAGATGTGCATGTCTGACCTCTTTTCTCTAGCTCTGCTAGGATTCTCTGCCTTCTATCACCCTCTAAAAGGAAAAAGCTGCTTTGCAGCTCTCATGGCAGAACCCTCTCTGAAGCCACCCCTTCAGAACAGCAAGGGTACAGTAACTTCTGCATGGGCTGAGCTTGCAGGTCCACCAGGAGTGAAGCTCACATGTTGTAACTTCAAATTCCTGCACCCAAACTGGTCTCCTGGCAGCTCTCCACCCACAGCTGCCTTTGACAGCTCTCTGCTACAGGGGAGACCTTACCTCTCTCTGGAACTCCCTGAAAGGAGGTTGGAGCTGGCTGAGGGTTGGGCTCTTCTCACCAGGAACAAGCCATAGGACAGGAAGAAATGGCTTTAAGTTGTGCCAGGGGAGGTTTAGCTTGGATATTGGGAATAGTGGCTTGCTGGCAAGGGTTGTCCAGGCCTGGTCCAGGCTGCTGAGGGC
Organism: Galbula dea; assembly: GCA_013399015.1. NCBI lineage: Eukaryota > Metazoa > Chordata > Aves > Piciformes > Galbulidae > Galbula > Galbula dea. The sequence goes on along the minus strand of VWZX01002924.1, from coordinate 330,065 downwards.
AGTGGTGGAGTCCCCATCCCTGGAGGGGTTCAGTGAAAGGTGTAGATCTGGCAGTTAGGGACATGGTTTGCTGGTGAATTGGTAGTGTTAGGTTCACAGTTGCACTCAATCATCTTGGAGATCTTTACCAACCTTAATGATTCTGTGATTTTTCTGATTCCAGGAACTGTTTTGCTTTGCTGTTGGCTCTGCAGGGGCCATCAGTGAATTGTCCTCCCACCATCCTTGCTCCAACAGTGCCTGCAGGTAGCACAGGGTGGAATCAAACCAGAAACAATGTGCAAAGGCAGGTCCCATCCCTGCAGAAACTTTTCTTCTCTGGGGCTCTCTGCATTTCAAGGGATGTCATTTGCTTTCAGGGGTTTTTTTTGCATAGGATTCCACTTTTTTCTTCTTATTATTATTATACCAAGTGATTGCATCATCTTCTACATGCATGGTGCTGTACCAGCTCCCTTACTGGAACAGGACTGTTCATTTACTTGTCTAGCTCTAGGATTCCTTTATAGCTAGCATCAAGCCTTTCCCTTATTGCCCTCTTGTGCTCTGCCCTCTCTCCCCTAAACTAGCACCTGGCTGCCTCAGAGATCTCTTCTGATGTGCTCAGCTGCCTTGCAGACACATTTTCTTGGCAGATGAATCTCCAAAGTGCTAGTGACTCCAAGACTGTCACTTTGCTTCCCTGCTTGACTGTTCCCCAAAGTGTGCCCTGATTTAGGTCCTTTCTGGAAGCAGCTGTGGTGAGCTGCTGGTTTCCCCCTGTGCAGTGTGACTGGTCCCCAGGCTGTGGGGAGATCTTGAACTCAGCACATTGTTCACAGCATCTGCTCCCCATTTGTCATCCACAGCCAAGCATTCAATAATTGCCCAGCTGAATTAAAACATGAAGAAGATTCATCTCAAATCTTCTCCATGAAGTGATGAGTGTTTGACTTATCTCCAGGTCAGAGGAAGTTTCCAGAAGAGGGCTTAGCCTTGTGGAAAGAATCTCATTTTTCAAAGGGACTTGGCAGGCTGCTATCTCACTCTCTGGAGAGTCTGCAGAAGAGCCTGTGTTGAAAAGCAGACAAGGAGTAGAGAAGGCCCAGGAGGCACTTACCCTGAAATAACATCAAAGGGTTGACCACAGCAGTGCCCAGTTGAGATGGGAAACACCTCCAGCTTGGCAGTGTTCCTTCAGTGAAGGAGAGACACTTCCAGGTTTGGAATTCTGAAAGCCCTGAGCAGATAAGCAGAGGATTTCCAGTAATCTCTGGGCTCCTTCCAAATGAGATAAAGGTCATTTGATGGTCATCTGAAGGATAGGGATTTAACAGAGCCTCCTAGAAATGGGAAAACACTTCCTTTTATTGAGGCAGTGGAAAAGAGTTGAGAATGTTCCACTCTCTGCTATTTTGATTGAATATTCTCTTTTAATGTCTTAAGAAGCATCATTAACTTCCTTCAGAAATGCCTTTAGCTCCAAAATCCCAACCAGTCTGGTAGGCAGACAGCAAAATTGTTTCACTCTAGAACTCTGTCAGTGTTTCATTAGCTGGACTTTGCCTCCACCTCTTCCTCCTCCTTGCCCCACCTTTTTGGAGATGTTTCTGGCCTCTCCTATAACAAGCAGGGAAATACAAAGATGATATCCCCAAATCTCTGCAGCTCATTAGCTAGGGCAGCTGGGCTTTGGGGAGAGGTTTGGTGAGCAGCAGAACCCAGGAGCCCTGGTTGCTGCAGGTTTGCAGCCAGTGGCACTGGTCCCACCACTGTAACCTGGCTGCTGCAGTGACCCCAGGTGCTTGCTGCCTATTATGGTATGGACAGATTTTGGCATCTCCTTCCCATTGTGCTGGGTAAGAGGTAGCAGAAGCAGTGCTTGGTTCAGAGTTGGAGGTGTTGGCTGGAAACTACCACTCTTGGCCAAGGACTGAGGATCTCTTCCTGCCTCTGCCTTGGAGGAGGACACCAATGAGGTGTCTCTGCTTGGGCACCACTGTTTCTTTTGGTTTGCAGTGTTTCCATGAGTTTATTGCCTGGCTCTTAACAATTACAGCTTCCACCTGCAGTATGAGTGAAGTTAGCCAGGTTTTCCAGAAATGGTTAAGAGGTGGGAAGGGATACCAGAGGTAAAGCCATCAAAATTCCTAAGCCTGATTTTTGCAGGAGACACAGGGCTTAAAAAAAACACAAACCCAAGCCTCAAAACCCCCAAACCAAAGAGAACAAAAGCCCAACCCAAAAGACAAATAAAAACCCCCTAAAAAACCCCAAATCTGAAAAACCCCAACCCCCTTTTCCCCCCCAAAACCAAATCCCAACCCAAAACTTAATAAAACCAACCAAGCAAGATAAAAAACCCCAAAGCAAAGCACCCAAGCAAGCAGAACTCCCCAGAACTGCTTTTGTTTCCCCCAGACCTGAGTGCTGCTTCAGTTCCTTCAGGAGGCTGGATGCCAGAGCTGCTACAGAGAAGTTCCAGCAGGACCTGGGCTTCAGAATGCTCAACTGTGGCAGGACAGATCTGATCAACCAAGCCATTGATGCCCTGGGACCTGATGGGGTCAACACCATGGATGATCAGGTAGGTATGCCAGCAAACCACACCACAGACATGCTTTCCATAAAGATAAACCCCAAATCAAGCCCTGCCTGATCCTTTCTGTGTGGTAAATCCATCCAGGAGGCTATGTGAGTAACTTCTCCAAGGCTTTGTCTCATCATTGAATGTCCTGAGTTGGAAGAGACCCATGAGGATCCATCAAGTCCCAAGTCCTGTCTAGATCAATGCCATAAATCACACCATAACACCTACCCCCACCCAAAAATCACACCATGATTCTAGCTAATGTTTTCCTCTGCAAATCTACCTATCAAAAACAACAAACAAAGCCAAAAAACCAAACCCATCCCAACCCAACCCCAACAAGGCAGTCAAAAGCCTAGGGTGAATTGTTTCTGTATCAGCTGGAATGTAGGTCTGCTCCTTGGCTTAGCTTATCCCAGGCACTGAGGGAAGATAGGTTAGTAGACTGCCTGCCAGTGGAAGGTCTTGATGGTGTCTTAACACTCAACTAAGATGATGGCAAAACAAAGAGGGGTTTGCCAGTGACACTCTCTTCTGCTTCAGCAACCCCAATCCAGTCTGGGTCAGTGCTGAGTGACCAGAAGGTGTTAGATGCTGTCTGGTGGCTTTTAAGCATGAAGTGAGTTATGTGTTCTTGGTACAGCCTGAGACACAAGGGAGACCTTAGCTCACTCTACAGCTACCTGAAAGGAGGTTGGAGTGAGGTGGGGGTTGGGCTCTTCTCCTGGCTTACCAGGGAGAGGACAAGAGGAAATGGCCTCAAGTTTGCACCAGGGGAGGCTTAGAATGGATATTAGGAGGAATTTCTTCCCAAAAAGAGCTGTTAGGCATTGGCCCAGGCTGCCCAGGGCAGTGGTGGAGTCACCATCCCTGGAGGGCTTCAGAAAACATCTAGATGTGGGACTTAGGGCCATGGTGGGGATAGGTTGATGGTTGGACTTGATGACCCTCAAGATCTCTTCCAGCCTTACTGATTCTGTGAGACAGTGGCCAGCACCCCAGTGACCCAGCTGGTGCTAGCTTTGTTGCAAGTCTGTCATGCTGATGTGTCTGCTTGTTTGCTGCTGCTCATTTTGATCTGTTCCCTGCTCAGCTAGGTTGAACCATTAGAGATCTGAGAGTCTCAGGAGTCTTTAGCTGCTTCTGCTTGTGCTGTCAGTCCCATCAAGGAGCAGCAGAGGCTGTTCTCTGGGGCATCAGTCAGTGCCTTGAAATAGCTTTTAATTTAAAACAAACCACCACCACCAACAAAAAGCCCCCATCTCTCCCAGATAAACACTCATTATAGCTGTCAGAGCAGTGGGAATGAGCTGTCATGCTTGGGAATTAATGGGCTATGTGGCAGGAGTGAGCTTCAAGTGGAGAGGGTTTCTCCAGTAGCATGTTCTGAACCTGGCACATCTTCCATGGTCCTTTCCACCAGGCTGTGTGCACAGATCCTGCAGGAAGAGGTTATACTCAGCTGTGTAGTTGCCTTATTTATGTTCCCAGTACCAGGGGCTCTGTGGTCCCAGAGGTGGGATATCAAATCATGTTATCACATCTTGGCTTTCTTGAAGTGCCAAAGGTAGCAGATATATTATCCAGGTCTGCCACCTCCTTTGTTTTTCTTTTTTACTAAGATTTTTGTGGTTCCTGAGGCTTTTTGTTCTCTCAAAGCAGAGTATTTTGCACTGAGAACCTCACTATCCTAACACCAAAGCCACTAGTGCCAAGAGCATCACTAGTGCCCAGTTCCTGCAAGCTTTAGGTGGACTGAGGCAGGAATCCCAGGTGGTGCCTGCAGGCTGAAGATTGAATTCTCAGTTAAGTTTACTTCTCTATAATCAGAGTGGGGTCCTCACAAGCCCCCCCCAAAAGCCAAACCCACCCCCAAAATGTTTGTATCAGCACTAGTGTGGCCAGCAGGAGCAGGGAGGTGATTGTCCTCCTGGACTTGGCACTGGGGAGGCTGCACTACAGGAACACTGAGGTGCTGGAGTGTGGCCAGAGAAGGGCAAGGAAGGTGGGGAAGGGGCTAGAGCACAAGTGTTGTGAGGAGCAGCTGAGGGAACTGGGGAACAGGAGGCTCAGGGGAGACCTTCTTGCTCTCTACAACTCCCTGAAAGGAGGAGGCAGGAAGGTGGGACTTGGATCTCTTCTCTCAGGTAATGAATGATAGAACTAAAGGAAATGGCCTCAAGTTGCACCAGGGGAGGTTCAGATTGGATCTGAGGAAGAATTTTTTCCCCAGAGGGTTCTCAGGCACTGGCCCAGGCTGCCCAGGGAGGTGGTGGAGTCACCATCCCTGGAAGGGTTCAGAAAATGTGTAGCTGTGGTGCTTGGGGCCATGGTTCAGTGGTGAGCATGGCAGTGTTGGGTGGAGGGTTGGACTGGATGATCCCAGAGGTCTTCTCCAACCAGAATGATTCTATGATTTTGGGGAATGGGACTGCCTCAAAGGCAGGAAGCTTGGGGCTGTGGCTGTGTGGAGAAGATGCTTTTGCAGACACAAGAGCAGAACTCCTCAGTGTGAGATGTAAATCTATTTGATGATCTGTGTCCCTCTCTCCAGCTGAAGAATTATTGCCCAGTGAGCAGCAGAGATGCTGCCTGTGGAAAATTCAAACACAATAATTAAGGAGTGATGCTGGGGGGGTGGGGGAAGCCATAGATAGCAGCAGGAATGGATTTTGCTGGGCCATTTCCTTTCTGTCCTTGGCTACCCCTGGAATGATCTCCATAAGCAAGGCTCATTTAGGATCATCATTCATCTCTGAGCTGTCATGGTTTGCTGGTTAAGTAGAGAGAGGGAGATTTATGGGATTGAAATGCTGAAATATGGTGGCAAAGAGGAATTTAGCCATGGGGGTGAAGTTGCCAAATGAATTCCTCTGGTGTGTTTTTGTGTGTTCTGCTTTCAGTTCATCTGGCCACAAATGAGCCAAGAAATGGCTTTTCTGTTCTGACAGCCTTGAGAAGGCTCAAGAATTGTGGACACTACATGGCTGGGGTTGTCAGGGATCCTTTTGGTCTCCTTGCAGTCTTATACCCTGCTTCATTTCTATATTGGTGGCCCCTCTCCCTTTCCAGTGCTGGTGCATTGGGGCCACTCTGCACAGAGCCCCACCTGTAGAGATGTGGTGCTGAGGGCATGGTGGGGACAGGCTTGATGGTTGGACTTGATGATCTTAGAGGTCTCTTCCAACCTTAATAACTCTGTGATTCTCTGGTTTGAGCTTAGAGACATCCTGTCCCTACAACACCTACTCTTCCAACTCAAGGTGTCTCTGGGATGGTTTCTCTGCTGCTGGCTGCAGAAAGATGACTTGTTTTGTCCTTCTTCCTGAAGGGGATGACCCCACTGATGTATGCCTGTGCTGCTGGAGATGAAGCCATGGTCCAAATGCTTATAGATGCTGGAGCAAACTTAGATATACCAGTGAGTAAAAAAGGAGCTTCACCTGTAAACTAACAAGGGCAGTTAGGAAACCTCTCCTGCCTTCATTTCTGGAAGCTTCAGAGCAAGCTGCTTCTCTCAGAAATCACCACTTGGGGGATTTGGGAAGGGGAAGAAACCCTTCAAGAGGTCTTGAAGCCTTCAGTGGCTGTAATGATGATTGGCATTGGCAAGTCTAATAGGTATGGTGGGGAGGGGAAGAGAGCTTCCCTCCTGGAATTGCTGCCACCAGGAGAAACCAAGAAGGCCATTAAAAAGGCTCATGGGGCTGGCCAGAGTGATTGGTGCTGGCAGTGTTCTCCAAAGGGCCTAAAGTTTCCATTCCCTGGGGTTGTCACTTAAACCAATCCAAAGCCAGTTCTTGTCCAGGTCTAAATTTGATGGCAGCTGGAGGCTGCAAAGGTTAAATCACTGCCTGGTTCCTTCCTCCCAGGTTCCCAGTGCCTCTCCACGCTACCCTTCAGTCCACCCTGACAGCAGGCACTGGACTGCTCTCACCTTTGCTGTCTTACATGGACACATCTCTGTTGTTCAGGTAAGCAGAGAACAGCCCCCAGCTGGGGCAGGGTTAGAGAACAGCACCCTCACTATCAGCATTCCTGTGCATGGAGCCAGCACAGGCTCCAGGAACAGTTTGCTGGAAGCCTTCTGCAAACCAGGGGAATATTGCATGGGTGGAAAACTGGTTGCATTTATCCTCCAGTTCTTCTTGGAGAAGTGTGAATTGGTGATGTAATTGATAACCAAGCCCAGGGGTTGGACTTGATGATCTCCAGAGGCTGATAACCAAGCCCAGAGGCTGATAACCAGACTGTTTTATCCCTTCTCTTCAGTTTCAGCATTGGTCCCTGGCTTCTCACTTCCAGGACAAGGGTGCACAATTCTTCTCTGGTTCTTTGTGCTGGATAAATGAGTGCCTCCTATGGAGTGGGGCCAGGTGGAGTTCCTTGATCCAGATGCTTTCTGATAGTAGCTGTTCACTGCTTTATACCTTGACACATGCAGTGTGTGCTGAGTTGTGCTCTCATGGCAGCAACTCCTCCCTAACTCCTTGTCTCTCCTGTGTCTCTGGCAGCTGCTCTTGGATGCTGGTGCCCATGTGGAGGGCTCTGCTGTTAACAGTGGAGAAGACAACTATGCTGAGACTCCTCTTCAGCTGGCTTCAGCAGCAGGTAGGCTCAGTGCAGCCTCAGCACTTCCTTGTCTCCTCCAACCACAACCAATTCACACCTGGGGCTGAGGTCTGTGAGAATCACAGAACCATTCAGGTTGGAAGAGACCTCTAAGATCAGCAAGTCCAACCATCAACCTATCCCCACCCTGTCCCTAAGGACCACATCTGTAAGGCTTTTTGACCCCCCTTAGGAGTCACTTTGCACTGTGGGTCCAGCAGAGCTCTCAGATGGCTACCACAGAGAGCTGGCTACTAAAATGTCCTCATTTCTTCTTTGATTTCTTTCTAAAACACTTGTAGGAACTCTGCCTGAGTTGGCAGCCACTAACAGCTGTTGCCAATGTGCTGAGGGCTTGATCATAGTCCATACAGAGTCCAAACACCTCCTGCCAGCAGCCTCCTTAGTAAAACTGACTTAGACAACTTCTTTGCACCCACTGTCAAGTAACACAAACCAGCTCCTGTCTTGTCTGGGCATGGCTGGGATCTAAATAACTTCCAGATGGAAAAATGAACAAGTTTCAATTTAGCCTGGGGAAAAATAACTGCTAGAGAGAAGAAATGTGGTGGATTAATTTACTAAACACAAGTAACATTCTGCATGTCTTCTACCTGCCTGTCAGGAGAAGAGTTTAGGGTTCTGTGGACAAGTCTCAGCTGGCCTCACAGGACCTGTTGCTTTGCAACACTCTTCACCCCTAACTGTTCTCACTGTTTTTTCCCTTTGGTCCTTTCTGTGCTCTTAGGAATCATAGAATCACAGAATTGTTAAGGTTGGAAGAGATCTCTAGGATCATCAAGTGCAACCATCAACCTATCCCCACCATGCCACTAAACCATGGCCCTAAGGACCACAGCTAGATGTTTTCTGAACCCCTCCAGGGATCCTGACTCCACCACTGCCCTGGGCAGCCTGGGCCAATGCCTAGCAACTCTTTCTGGGGAGAAATTCTCCCTAATATCCAATCTAAACCTCCCCTGGTGCCACTTGAGGCTGTTTCCTCTTGTCCTCTCCCTAGTAACCTAGGAGAAGAGACCAACTCCCACCTTGCTTCCAACCTCCTTTCAGGAGTCTCTGGCTTTCTGTGCTCCAGGGTTTACTGAAGGGATAAAAGCCAACCTCCTCCCCTTCCAGTGACAGCTCCTGATTGTGCTGGGTCTCTTGCCACCACTCACTACCCCCTCTAAGGACAGCAGTGGACTGGCTGAACATGGACTGCACTGATGGACTCAGCTGCAGGGTGGTTTTGGGAAGCTGTGGTCAGCAAGCACAACAGAGAGCAGCTCCTGTCTGCACCTCATCCACCAGCTGAGCAGCCAAGACTCTGCTCCTGGTTAAACTGGTTGCACCTCTCTCTACTGGGGTGCAGGGAGAGCACCAGAGCAGTTTAGCTCTCTCTCCATTCTGCCTCTAGCTAGTTGTGCCATTAGGAGGTCATTGAAGTGCTTTGTGACTCAGTTTCTCTCTCTGAGATGTTAGGAAGCCTAACCCATGCTTCCAGGATGCTCTGAAAGCCTTAGTTGGTAGCATAAAAGTTTCTGGTCTGTAACCAGTGTAGCTGTGGTGCTGAGGGCCATGGTTTAGTGGTGTCCTGGCAGTGCTGGATAATGATTGCACTTGATGATCTCTTGAAAGCCTTTTCCAACCCAAACATGAGTCAGAGTTGCAGCAGACATGAACTCCTCCTCATGTTTCTGTCCATTTTTCCCTAGGGAACTATGAGTTGGTCAGCTTACTGCTCAGCAGAGGTGCTGATCCCCTCCTCAGCATGCTGGAGGTCAATGGGATGTCTTCCTCACTTCATGAAGAGATGAACTGCTTCAGCCACTCAGCTGCACATGGGCACAGGTAAGCTCTGCTCCTGTAGAGGACAGGAATGCCTCCAGTGACAGCCCTAGTGACTGTGCATCACATTGGGGTCTTCTACCCAAATCCTTGGGTGTGCAGCTCAGGAGATGAGGGTGTTAAGAGTCTTGTGATAGCAGCCATCTCTTAGGGCCACACAGGTTCTCAGATGAGGCTGGTTCAGATGCATTTGGAGTGTTTTGGGGAACCAAGAGATTCTGGAGCTGCTCTGTTGCATCCCCTTGAGAGCAAATGAGCACAGGATCATTGTGGTTGGAAAAGACCTGAGCTCATCAAGCCCAGCCATCTGGGATGTAAGACTTTCATTGCTAGCAACTTGGATAAAAGAGAGGAATTCTGGTTTAGGCCAAAGCACAACAAAGATCTCTGCTTTTCCCTTATTCTCTCCCTTGCTGCTGTAGCTCTGCAGCACTAAGAGTGAGGAGGAGCTGGTTCTGAGCTGGCTCCAGGCCATATGTGAGCAGAGTAAGTTCCACCTTGGGGGTAGGTTATGAGCTTGTGGTTCATGTTCTGAGATGGAATCTAATCACAAGAAGGTGGCAGACAGAATCTGTGGCAGAACCTGGCTGACTGCATCTCTGGTTTTTTGGGTGGCTGACCAAGGGCTCAGTCATTAAAATGCTGATGAGCCAACCTGGGCTTTCCAACCCTGTTCTCAGGGTAGTTATTTAGAACCAGGACATGGCTCAGATCCTTTATTCCCCCTCAAAAAGACATATTAGTGCAACAAGGCAATTCAAAGAGCCCTGAACTGGTCTGCAGATGGGCTGAGGGACAGCCACAGGGTCTCCCAGCAATAGAGCTGCTCCTCCAGTAGCATGTTAAATAGTAGCTACCTTGCTGGCACACAGCTGTGCTTCACCATGGGGCCAAACCTGCACCTCCAGGTACATTGCATGGGAAAATATCCCAAGCTCAAATGAGAAGCAAACTCTGCAGAGCTGAAACAGCCTAATGCAGTTATCTCTAGTGTAAAACCACATGGACACTGTTCTGCTCCCATTCCACAATCCTCTGCACCATCTAACCATGCAAACTGTGCCATTCCAGGTTTGTCCTTCAGTTAGATAGGACAGGGTGAGCCTACAGCCCCAAGTGAACTGGTTTGAGTCCAACCAAGTGGTGTGGGTGCACCAGCTAGTGGCAGTGGAGCATCACAGCTGAGTACTGGAATGGACTTGCTGGGCTGGGGAATATCTGCTACAGGTGGCTCCAGCTGGCTGTGGGGACACTGGTGATGATGCAAGCTTTCCAAAGTGGCTGCACACAAACAACCCAGCCTCTTTCTTGCAACTGCTGTGTGAAATTCTGGAAAACAAACATTCTCCCTGGCTTTAGCAGTGCAGAGCTAGCATCTTGTTATGGTTCCTCTCTGCTGAGACAGGAAGCAGATCTGACTGAACCAACACAACACTGCTGGAAGGTGGTCAAACAGCAAGGGTTCTAACAGCCACTCTGGTACATCTGACTTCAGGGGTTAAGATGTTAGCACACTCAGGGCTGGCAGAAGGAAGCCAAAGTATAGACTGCAAGAAAAAACAGGTTGCCCTGAGGGTGCTGAGAGCCTGTCTCAGGTTGTCCAGAGAGGTGGGAGATGTCCCACCCCTGGAACCATTCCAGGTCAGGTTGTTTGGGGCTGTGAGCAACCTGCTGCAGCTGCAGATGTCCCTGCTGACTGCAGGGGGTTGGCCTAGCTGCCATCTGCAGGTCCATTCCAACTCTAACCACCCTGATGCCACTGAGCTATGCCCTAGTACCATGAAGCTACAGGAGCAGATTTCATTCTCCTGCCCTTGCTACCAGGGTATCAATCTAGCCTGTGGGATGGGGCAGGCCAAGTCCTAAGCCCAGATGACCTTAATCCTGTCTGCATTGTTGTTCCTTCACCTACCAAGAGGTGATCTCTCTTCTGCCACCTCAGGAACGTTCTGCGCAAGCTCCTGAGCCAGCCCCAGCAGCTGAAGGGTGATGTCCTCTCCCTGGAGGAGATCCTGGCTGAGGGGGTGGAGAGTGACACCTCCAGCCAGGGCAGCTCCAGTGAAGGGCAGGTCAGGCTCTGTAAGACCAGGATGAAGGCTCTGCAGGAGGCCATGTACTACAGTGCTGAGCATGGCTACGTGGACATCACCATGGAGCTCAGGGCACTGGGTAAGCACTCTGCACAGTTAGGTGGCTAACAGCTTGCACTGGGAGAAGGATCTGTAACCCCAAGCTTAGATTGAAATCTGACTGAAATAAGAAAGGGGTTTAATTCCTACTGATCTGGAATGGGCCTCACTTTGGGCTGGAGCATCTGTGCCCAAGTGGCAAAAGCAAGGGGGATGTCTCTTCAGCAGATGCTGACACCTCCAAGCCAGTGTTAAAGAGGCTGGTCTCCAAAACAAAACCAGCATCAGTGACAAATCACAGAATCAGGAAGGTTGGAAGAGATCTCTAAGATCATCAGGTCCAACCATCAACCTGTCCCCACTAAACCATGGCCCTCAGCACCACATCTATATGAATTTTAAACCCCCCCCCAGGGTTGGTGACTCCACCACTGCCTTGGGCAGCCTGGGCCAATGTCTAACATAGAACAGAGTTGATCTAAAGACAGGAGAGAGAAGCTTTTCAAGCTTGTGTGTCTTAGACTTAACAAGGAACCAGCTGAAAAGACCTCAGACTATATTTGTGTAGGGTTAGGTATTCTTACAAGTTCAGTTCAAATTTAGTTTGTGCTTCTGACTAATCACAAAGCCAAAACACAAACCAGGGAGTCTTTGGTCCTTAACCATCAGCAAAAAGTTCCAACTTCTGGTCCTGATCCTCTGCTGTTGTAGATAAATCACTTCAATCTGCCAGTGACCCAGTTCAGTCATCTCGAAGGTATCTGGGAAGTATGGAAAGATCTCCTTGAGTGCTGCTAAGTGTTACAACAGCAGCAGGGGAATCTCCTCACAGGGGAAGTTCAGCAGATCATCACCTCCCACTGTCCTTTTTGCTGTGGCTGCAGGGGTGCCATGGAAGCTCCACGTGTGGCTCGAGTCTCTGCGGACAACCTTCGGCCAGTCGCGCTACTCCGTGGTGCAGACCCTGCTCAGGGAGTTTGTCACCATCAAAGAAGAGGACTACAATGAAGAACTGGTTACTGAAGGCTTGCAGCTCATGTTTGAGATCCTCAAAACCAGCAAAGTAATGATGAGTTTTGTAACAGCAGCAAAGGCAAGGGGTTGGGGGTTTGCTACTGTACCAGGGTAGAGCGAGTGTGCTCAGTGCCTGTGCCAAGTCCATAGGAAGATCTGGGATGAAAAGGGCCCTGGTAGCATTTAACTACAGCCACCCAAGTAGTCCTCAGCCTAAAGACAGTCATTTCCAGAGAAGTCAAAGCTATTCTGTTAGAGTGCAGTTCAGCAGCTGGCTTCTGAAGCCATGTGAGCCTAAGAGGAAGAGCTGTTAGTGCAGTACTGGGCAATCCAGGTTCTCTCAACAGCATCTTCTAGGAGGTTTCTGAACTGTGCATTTGTTCAGCAATATTTTCCTTCCACTTAGGTTTATTTAAAGGTTGGCTGTGACTGGGTTTTCCTTGGCATGGCTGTGATCCATGGGATATAGCTTAGCTGTCCCATTTTGGAGATGAGTTCTCCCAGCCTCTTACCACCTCCATTGCAGGAGGGGAGGATTCCTGTAGATGGGAGACACTGGCAATGCAGAGAGAGGGGAAGCTCTGGAGACCTCCATAAAGGGTCACTACAACTTACACTGTAACTGTCACAGAATCCTTCAGGTTGGAAGAGACCTCTAAGATCACCAAGTCCCTAACCCCTGGAAAGCAGGAGATGCAACTTGCTAGCTAAAAGTCATTGCAGGCCAGGAAATGGAACTTAGTCTCTGACAAGGAACTGACAGCAGGAACCCAGTCTTGCCAAGAACATCCTTGGGTGGATGAGCTTTTGCTGATGGACTTTTTTGATTCCCTTGACAGCAAACTGGCTGAGGGAAATCTGTCAGAGCAGATTTGTTCAGATCATGTTCTTGTCCCTCAGGTCATTCCTCTAGGTTGCAGTTGCTGTAAGCCTCAAGTAAACTGTTCACATGTCTGAAACCTGCTCAAGGCCAAGTGCCAGCTGACCATACCTGTTCCCTTCTCCTTCCAGAATGAGTCTATCAATCAGCAGCTTGCATCCATCTTCACCCACTGCTATGGCAGCAGTCCCATCCCCAGCATTCCAGAGCTCCACAAGACACTGCCAGCTCGGCTAGGTAAGGTGCCCCCGTGGGGAAGGAGCCCCCCTTAAACCCTGAGGTTCCCCAGTTTCCAAACAAGCTTGATCCTCTTTGGTTTTCTCCTCTACCCTCACAGATCCTCACTTTCTCAACAATAAAGAGATGTCTGATGTCACTTTCCTAGTGGAAGGAAAACTCTTTTATGCACACAAAGTCCTGCTGGTTACTGCATCTAACAGGTGAGTTGCTTTCCACAGCAAAGGGTTGAAGGAGAGTTTGACTCTCTAGGCTCTCCTCTGCCTCACCAGCTCTCCAGCACTCATTACAGGACACAGACCACAGACCAGAACTCAGGTCTGCAGGACCAAGCCACATCATCTTCACTCTCCTGCTCTTAAGAGGAGTTTTTCTAGCCACTTCTAGTATGTGTGAAGATTCCCAGAGCTTCACTGCTGAGTTTGTGTCAGTACTTATCCCTCACACCCTGTGCAGCAGTTGGGAGTGGGCATATCCAACCATTCCCTGCCTTCCCATTTCCCTCTCAGGAGCTTCCTAGCTAGAGTTCCACTTGCTCCAGCTTTCCTGGAGGTCTCCCCCCTGACCTGCTCCATCTGCAGTTATTAGTTTCTTTGTTGCTGGCACAGTAGCAGTGTTTTGCAACTCTTAAGAGTGGGGATTGGCTCCAACCCAAGCCATTCCCAGGCTAAGGCATCCCTCCAGTTCTCAACTGTCATTAAATTGAAAACAACCAAAACAAAGTTTCAATGTCCAGCTTGCAAAGAAGACCAGGGAAGGATCTTTACTGTCCCCTTGCTGAGGCTGTTGGTCAAGAGCTGCTGAGCATGTGAAACACTAACAGATCTGTTAATCCCCTGCTCAGGTTCAAGACCCTGATGACCAATAAGACAGAACATGACAGCCATGGCAGCAAGACAGTGGAAATCAGTGATATGAAATACAACATCTTCAAGGTATGTCACTTCCTCTGCCTTTTGCTGTATTCTTTTCATCTCCTCCCATACCTGGAAGGCAAAACTAAGCCAAGGCTTTCAACAGAGCTAATGTACAAGTAGAGCTGGAGTTCATTCCCACACATCTGTATTTCAGGAGTATTTTGATCTTTCATACAATCATTCTGGCTGGCAAAGCCCTCTGAGATCATGGAGTCCAAGCACCCACCCAGCACTGCCCTGCTCACCACTAACCCATGGCCCCAGGCACCACCTCTCCACACAGAGCAGCCAGGACACTGCAGTGACTTCTCTTCCCCCCACCAGATCTACTCCTTCCCTAGAAGAGGTATAGCTGTGGGTGTACACATGGAGATCAAAAGGCAGAAGCAGCCTCTGGTTCTCTCTGCAATCAATTAAGCCTTTTCCTCTGGTCTGATGGGGGCTGGAAGCTGATTAGAAGCACAGCAGGAGAGGCAAGTGGCTGGGAGGTCCCTGAGACACAGCCACTCCTGGTGTGACAGCTCCTGCTACTTGGCAGCTCTGCCTGTGCCCAGAGTCACAGAATCAGGAAGGTTGGAAGAGCCTTGAAGATCACCAAGTCCAACCATCAACCTATCCCCACCATGCCAACAAACCATGTCCTTAAGTCCCACATCTAGATGTTTTTTGAACCCCCCCCCAGGGATGGTGACTCCACCAGTGCCCTGGGAGCCTGGACCAATGCCTAACAACTCTTTCTGGGAAGAAATCCTTCCTCATTTCCAATCTAAACCTCCCCTGGTGCAACTTGAGGCCATTTCCTCTTGTCCTCTCCCTGGTAAGCCAGGAGAAGAGCCCAACCCCCACCTTACACCAACCTCCTTTCAGGGAGTTGCAGACAGCAAGAAGGTCTCCCCTGAGCCTCCTTTTCCTCAGACCAAACCAGCCTGCAAACCAGATCTAAGGAACTAATCTAAACTAAACCAGATCTAAGGAACCTGGTCATCACCAGGACCTTTGTGTTGCTGCCACCCTCAGCCTACCACCCTCCCCAGGGCCCTTTTCAGAGCCTGAGGAAGCCCAGGGTGGGAGAAAGCAGCAGACAGGCAACACTAGAAGAAGAGAGAAACCAACAGTTCAGGCAAGAGCCAGCACACCCCCCCAGGGTCCTCAGCTGCTCAGGAAGGGAAGCTCAGCCCCTCAGAGCCTCTTGTGAGCTCAGTGCTAACAGCTCTTCCCTTTTCAGATGCTGATGCAGTATTTGTACTACGGAGGAACAGAGGCTATGGAAATTCCCACCACTGATATCTTAGAGGTGAGAGTGGTTTCCTTCTAAAGCCTTGCCAAGGGCACTGGGGCATGAAGAGAGCTGGAAAGGCAGAGATCCAGGAGCTAGGAGCAAGCTGCCAAGCCTGGAGTAGACTTTAATGCTTTGAAAGGAGCTTAAAAGTTTCAAACCCACCACTGCTCAGAACTAAACCTATCAATTATGGTTTCTGATGTCCAGGAGATGCTGAGGAGGTTGGGCAGCAGCTGGGAGGGGAATCACTCCAGTGCTTCTGGTAGCCAAGAGTTGGATGGAAGCCTCCTTTGCACCACATCCTCTCTGGCCTAGGAGAGAGAAGCAGGGATGCTGGGGCACAGAAAAAGGTGCAGCTGATTCAGCAGCAGCTCAGGTCAAAAGACCCAAAGGGGCTGGAGATTGTAGAGAGATGATTGATTTCCAACTGAACTTGGCCAGAGCAGCTGCTGGTACTGCAAAGGTTGGGCCAAGAGCAGTTCCCCAGCTCAGTCACAGGTAGCCTGGTGAAGTTGGACCTTGCAGCTAAAGACTACACACAACTATTTACTCTCTGATGGAGGAGAGGAAAGCTTTGAGCAGTCTGGAGCTCCTATGTCCTGCTGAAAGAAGGCAGCAGCATTTCCTGCAGGAGGAGCAAGCCTTTGCTAAGAGGGGAAATCTCTCTGGGGCTTTAGCTAGGCATTGAGTGGCCTTCCCTGCTCTTTTCTAAGGAGCCAGCATTGAAACAGGCAGTCAGAGACCCTGCAGAGAGGCAATCATCAGTTCTGTTTCCCTTCCCTCCAAGCTGATTTCAAGGCTGATGATCTCAAACAGCTTCTCTCTTGTCCCCATAGCTGCTGTCAGCTGCCAGCCTGTTCCAACTGGATGGTCTCCAGAGACACTGTGAAATCCTCTGTGCCCAGACCATCAGCCTGGAGAACTCTGTTAACATCTATAAATATGCAAAGGTACAGCCCAACCTGCCTTGGCTGAGGCTGACAGGGGGCCAGGGGCCATGTGTTCTGCACACTCATTTTGGGAACTGAATACCCCAGCCATTGTGCTCTGCTGGTGACTGGAGTGAGCTGTGTTCAGGTTGCAGCCTGAGGAGTCCTCCATGGCCCTAGGGTGTTGTCTTGGCTAAAGCAGTTGTGGAGGAGATTGGTGTGAGGTCCCCACAGAGCAGGGGAGAGGTGGCTTAGGCTGATACAGCAACATCAGCAAAGCCTAAGGGACTCAGATCCTCAGGGGCAAAGCAAGGAACAGGGAACAAAGCAAAGGGACTGAGAGCACAGCCAGAAAGCCACCTAAACATTTGAGAAGGGTAACATCCCTATTTTCCTACCTTCAGGAACTGATGCTAGGACAGGAGACCCTTTCCTAGCACTCCTACTACTAAAAGATGTTCTTCACAGCACCAGAACTAGCACCAGCTCTCTAGTGTCACCCAGATATTCACCTCCACAGCAAGTAACCCACATTAGCCATAAAATCAGAGAGAAATACTCTGCCAGTCCTGGAAGTTTGCAAGGTCAGATCCCTTCAGGACAAGCAGGAAGGCTCCCCAAAGGGCTGACAATGAAGCACATGTTTAATCTGTGTGCAGTGTCACACTGCTTCTCACACACAGCCTTTTTCCCCATGGAATTGAGGCTGGGTTCTTTGAGGAGCTCCAGTTTTACAGCATGCACTGGTAGCAAGGGAGAAGGGAACATTCCCTACCTTTAGTTATTTTTCCTTTAATTCCTATTTGCCCAGGGTTCCCAGAAAGGGAATGTGCATGTGTGTGTGTGTGCACACAGTGCTGCTTGATACTGACCTGGCCTTTCATTGCTCTTCTACTCCTGAGCCTTCCTCCACTGGTTGTGAAGCAAAGGGAGCCAGCAATCCACCTAACCATTTTCAAAGGGTAACATCCTTGCCTTCAGCTCCTTTTCCTCAGGGTTAGGCTCTCCTCCTTTCAGCCACCCTCTTCCCACCAGGAGCTGTGCATGCCATCTGTCAGCACAGCTCTTGCTGCTGCAGCACATCAGCTCCCTCCCTGCCTGCATGGCTAAACAGGTATCCTGGCCACTTCATCAGCCAGCTGCTCTGCTCCTGGAGGAGGAAGAGGTTGGAGTGCAGGCCAGCAAAAGCATCAGAAAAATAATTATCAGCTGTCACTGGTCCTGCCATTAGTGTTTTCTCACTCTTCTTCCTGGCCTTTGTCTGGCTGTGGAAACAGCAAAGGGAAAACAAGGCTCAGGCATGGCCTTCAGGTCTGTGACATACAGAGAAGGTTAAGAGGAAGACTTGGGGGTGTTGGTGGATTAAAAGCTGGACAGGTGGTGGCAATGTGAGCTCCCAGCTCAGGAGCCAACTGTGGCCTGGGCTCATCCCCAGCAGCCTGGCCAGCAGGGCAGGGAGGGGATTCTGCCTCTGCTCTGCTCTGGGGAGACCTCAGCTGCAGTGCTGGGGCCAGCTCTGGAGTCCTCAGCACAGGAGGGACATGGACCTGGTGGAGCAGGGCCAGAGGAGGCCACAACAATGATCTGAGGGCTGGAAGCTCTCTGCTGTGAGGACAGGCTGAGAGAGTTGGGGTTGTTCAGCCTGGTGAGGAGAAGGCTCCAGGGAGACCTTCCTGCAGCCTTGCAGTACTTAAAGGGGTCTATGAGAAAACTGGGGACAGACTTCTTAGCAGGAGCTGTTGGAGCAGGACAAGGGCTGCTGGTTTGAAACTGAAAGAGGGAGATTTAGGCTAGAGAGAAGCAAGAAATGTTTTACAAGGAGGGCAGTGAAACACTGTCCCAGGTTGCCCAGAGAGGTAGGAGATGTCCCACCTCATGAACCATTCCAGGTCAGGTTGTTTGGGTCTCTGAGCAACCTGCTGTAGTTGGGGATGTCCCTGCTGCCTGCAGGAGGGGTGTGTGTGTATTTGGGGGGGGTTGCTGGGCTAGGTGACCTCTACAGGTCCCTTCTAACCCAAACCATTCTCCAAGCCTAATTGCTCTTCCTCTCTCCTGCAGATTCACAATGCACCTGAACTTGCCTCTTTTTGTGAGGGCTTCTTCCTCAAGCACATGAGTTCTCTCCTGGAGCAGGACTCATTCAGACAGCTCATCTACAGCAGGAACAGCAAGGTGCAAGGCCTGGAGCCCCTGAGGGACCTGCAGACAGCCCTGGCCACTCGCCTGCACTCCATGTATGTCACCTCCAGGGTGTGAAGCAGGAAGGAGGCAGTGGCAGGAGCAGTGGTTCCACCTGCAGGGGGATGGGTGGGCAGGCAAAGCTGTGGCTTTCCTCTTTGCCTTCTGGATCTTGCTGAAAGTGCCCTCCAGCAGATACCTCCCCACCCAGGCAAGGGTGCTGTGCCTCACCCCACTGAGGGAGGGGGAGCTGGCTTCTCTGGGCTACTACTGTCACAGAAACACTGTCACAGCACAAACACCTGAGGATGCAAGTGAAGAACCTCAAGTTGCAGAAGATCAACACTGCCATTTGAACAAGTACAATGCAGGGCTGGACAGAAGGGAGGCTCTTCACCTAGCCCCAACACCTACCATGCAGTCTGAAGTGTCTGTCTTGCACACCAGAATGGCCACCTAGGGCATAAGCATAGATGTTTGACTTGTTAAAAGGCTCCACAGGAGGAGTTTTTTAATCTTGTGGGCCACTGCCTGGTCAAGGAGTCATCTGTCTGAGCCCAAGGGCTGGTGCTCAAACTATTTCCTGATAGTGACAAGCACCAGAGTCTAGACATGGTAAGAGACTGACAGAAATTTATCCCCAAACTGTTTGCACATTGAAAGAGAGAGAGATTTTGCAAGTGTTCCAAGCTGAGTAGAAACTAACACTAACTCTGCAGTTACTCACTCTTCAAACCTAGTATGAAGAACTGAGCTGGGGCAGGGAGGGGAGAATTGCTTCTCTGGTCCTGTTTTAGGATGGTTTCACTGTGCTGGTTGTTAACCTGGATTTGGAGGAGGAGACTGCCTCCCCTCTCACTGATAGTCCCACTCACTCTCACCTTAAAAACCTCTTTCTGACCATTACCTGTGAGACCCAACCCCCCACAACAGATGCTTTCTCTAAGACTCAGGTGTAGTAGGAGCTAGCACTGTGCTGAGAAAAAACAACCCTGTCCACTAGCATAAATAGCAATAGAAGTCTCCCTCAGACCCTGAGGGACATCCAGGATGGTGGTTTGCTCTCTCTCTCTCTGTAACTAGTTGGGATTAGAAACTCTGACCTCTAGTCTCCACTTCCACATCATCCATGGAGTGATGTTTCCACAGACAGGCTACCTCAGGGGGGGACTGGGCACAGGCACACTCCTGACTGCTTCCTGGAGGAAGGCTGCAGTCTAACATTTAGGCAGCAGCACCTGAACAAGATTCCTCAACTCAAATGCCCAGGATTTGTCCTTTTTCTCACCACAGACAGACCTTCCTGGTCCCAAAGGACTCATTCTAGGTCTTGTAGCAGACTTAGAGGCACTCCAAGGAGACAGTTCAGTAGATGGTTTTGAGGCTGAAGCAATGCTTTTTGTGTGTGTTGATATGAAATCATCCCAAGCATAGGAAACACAGACCCTGCTCTTACCAACAGCTCTAAGGATAGACCTCCAAATCTTCCCCCTGACTGCTGCTGGCAGCCACCAAGAGCATTTGCTAAGGTGCTGTCATTGCTTAGCAGTGGGTGAAGGAGAAGAGGAAGCCAAGTTTTCAGGGGAGAACTAACTCCTGCTGCTTGGAAATCCAGTAGTTAATATTGTCATGAAACACACTGGAAGGAGAAGGCTCAGCTGGGCCCTAGCTGCAAAGCCCAGCCCCAAAGATGCTTTAGAGTAGAGGCAGGGAAGGAGAATGAAGTACATCCTCTCCCAACAAATCCATCCAAAGCTGACATTCCTAAAGGCTTGAGATGAGAGGCAAATGGCATGCAAGGCTAAGAATGCTTAGTCTAGGCTCAGTAAGCTGACAGGCAAGTTGGTCAGGGCAGGCTCCAATTTGTGCTTTAGGTACAACACATCCACTTGGAAGATCACCAGCTTCAATAACCCTATTTATTCTAGCAGGAAGCCACAGAGGTGTTTCAGAGCTATCACTGGTCTGCCTGAACACCACAATACCACAAAAGGCTTCATCTTGGAAAGTATTTTCAAGTAGCTGCTCCAGCTTTTTGTCCAAACCATGTAGGACTTCTTTGGTTGCTGTAATATGATGATGCTTTGTTAATTGTACATTCATGTTGTCACTTATGTAAATGTACCAGGATTTTATTAACAACATCATTTGAAAATACCCTGCTGCTGCTCTTTATTCTGCTCTTCTAACCAGAGGAAAAGCACCCCACCTATTTACAGACACTGCTGTGGGAAAAGGCAGTTGCTAGCATCTTGAATTTGTCCTGGCATCTCTACCTGCTGCTCTGCTATCACACAAGGGCCAAAGAGGCAGCTATCTCCCCTTCCTAGCCTCAAATCTTTTTTGAAGTGCTAAGTTGAACTTGCATTTTCCCTAGGCAGGGTAAGTTGATTTGCTCTCCCCTGGAAAGCAGCAGACAGTAGATAAGGACAATCCTCATGCTAGGTCTCTTCTCTGCAGCAGAGGAGCCAGGGTTAAAGCAACACTGAACCCAGAGGGAGTCAAGCAGTCCTCAGAAGTGAAACACCTGATTCACTCCCTCCCAGCTGCTAACAAATCAAGTCTGAAAGAGCAGGGAACACTTCCTTCCAAACCCAAGAGGTTAAAGTGGCTCTGGCTGGTGCTTTGGCATGGATTCATGTCAGAGCAAAGAGCCTTTACCACTGCCAGCCCCACAAAGGCAGACAGGCAACAGCACAGGAAGCAAGGGCAGTTGTTTCTCTAGGAGCTAGGAAGTCTAGAGAGGTTGAGTTCTGCTGTCAGAGCAAAAATCTGACCCAGAAATAGCTTTCCTCTCAGGTTTACTCAGTAACTCTTGCAGGCTCCTACTGAGTTTGGGGATGGCTGAGTTGTAACTCTGAAGCTGGTGCTACCTCTGCAGGGCTCAAGCACTTCCTTAGGTTGCTAAGCACATGTCAGAGGATCTAAGAGAGCCTGAGCCTGTACCTGGCTGCTGTGCAGCTCTCTGGGATTGTTTCCTTCCTTGGATTTCTCACCACCCAGCTACACAAAGGGAACCATGCAGTGGATATCTCTCTCTCCCCCTGGTGTAGGAGGACTTGAAACCCAGTTCTGTAGTAAGGTACTGTCCATCAGAAGAGTTTCTTAGCATTTTATTTCCATCATCTGAGAGAAGTCTGCTGGGAAGGACACCCAAGGAGTGCCTTCTCCTGCCCCAGCATGCCTGGAAAGCCACCAAGACAAAACACCAGGAATCATGGCATGCAAACACCTAAGATTCCCTTAGCCCTTTCACTTTCCAAGTAGATTAAAGAGAGATTTCTGATGAAACTACTTTTAGACCACCTCAGTTTTATGCAGTGCTGCCCTTGCAGGCCTAGAAAGGAACAGGGCAGAGTTTGCCCAGCTTTGGGGAAGCACAGGAGTCTTGCTGGCTGTAATGAGATCATTTCAGGGAGCAGAGGAAATAAATAGAGCTCACACATCTGCCTGAACATGCTTGATGACTTTCAGCCTAAAATAAAACCTCCTTTGCTTGATAATAAGCCTTTGCACAGCAGGCAAGCACTGCCTAATGTAGCACCACTCCTGACTGGCCCTTTGCCCTCACCAAATGCTGCCCAAGCAGCCAGACACTGCTTCCTGCACCTGCCAGAGCAGAGACAGCCAAGGAGACACAAGAGGCAGAGAGAGGAGAGAGGCAAATCCCTGAAGAGCAGAGGCAGTGAGCTGCTGTCACCCCACAGCCTGTGGCAGAGGGCTCAGAGCTAGATTTGCCTCCCCAAAGGGTGGGTTTGAGGCTGAGGGATCCATTAATCCACAGCAAACAGAATATTGCAGTCAGTGGTGTTTGTTTGGCCAAGCAAAAGGGAGGCAGAAATAAATGACATGTGCTGGAAAAAACTAATCACAGCACAGCAGGGGAAAAAGCCTTGCTGGCAGCAACCCCCAGCCCCAGAGCTGGAGTTACTTCCCTGCTGTTGGGTAGCTAGACAATGAGCAGGTCAGTGCACAAGGGCTGGGCTGCAGGACTCCCCTCAGTCAAAGCTCAGGGCTTCACAGGGTCAGCAGCTTAACTGCAGGTCACTGGTGAGGGCTGGGTCAGCTACTAGCTGAGTGTCAGATGCTCTCCAGGAACCTCTCTGCCTTCCCAAAGGGAGGTTTGGGGATGGGAAAACTAAACCAGCTTCAATGAGAAGAATAAAATGAAATCTATACAAACATAGAGCAGCCCAACATTGACTCCAAGCCCTCTGAGGGCAATTCCATCACCACTGCTACTGCTGCTGAAGTCCCAGACTGGACTCAGGAGCAGATGGGAACCAGATGGAGGAGCTCATTGAGTGGGGCTGAAGGGAGAAAGGACAGAGTCCTCCTCAGATGCCAGCCACTGAAGAAGAGCAAGAGCAAAAACTGAACCACTTGGCTCTTGTGATCCCTCAGCTCTAGACTGGAGATGAGGAATACAGGCTGGAATCCCTTGCTGTCAGCTCAGGGTCCCCTCTCCTGTCCTCCCCTCCCCACAGCTGTGACCTTTTCCTCTGCACCCCACCCCTGGCACACAAGATTCAGCAGTGACCTTGGCCTAACCCCAGCCCTTGGCACTCACCCTAACCACCAGTGCTCCCCCTGCTAGCAGCAGGCACTGCACACACATGAGACCAACCCAAAAGTCAAACCACTCACCAAAACTAGTTCTGTTCTAACCCAAACCAGGACACTAGACCAAGCACAGCATTTCAGCCAACACCTCAGGCAGGAGGAAGGCTACCTGTGTCCCTCACCACCTCTCTCCATCCTCAGCCTTCATGTGCCTCCTAACAACACACCCCAGGAGGTGCAAGCAGCTTTCAGGCCCTTACCAAGAGGCTGGTTCCCAATTCAGAGACTGCAAAGGGAAGCAGCAGTGACACAGTCACCCAAAAATCCAGCTGTGGAAGCAAAACAAAACCCAAACTCCCCCAGGGAATAATCAAATGGGAAAAAAACCCACCCCATCACTTCCTCCTGCCCCTTCTACACCTTGCCCTTACCCAGTAGACCAACCACTGCTTTCCAGCCAGCTCACTTCTCCCTCACACAGCTGTGGGAGAGCAGCCACCTCCTCCAAAGTACAGCAGGGCAGATCCCCAGCTTCACTGCCTTTACTTCCTCCCAGAGGTCAGCTCACTCCAGCTGTCAAAATAGCTCAGGGCTCTCCAAGCAAGCAGGCTGATTCCACTGACAACTAGGTCACATCCAGCCACCACCTGCAGAGAGCTGCTCAGCTAGCTGTGGCTTTCCACTTTTCCT
Source organism: Galbula dea (assembly GCA_013399015.1). Lineage (NCBI taxonomy): Eukaryota > Metazoa > Chordata > Aves > Piciformes > Galbulidae > Galbula > Galbula dea. Next base: position 306,221 of record VWZX01002924.1, on the reverse strand, counting down.
CCACTTAGCCACAGTGCTCCACCACTGCAGGCAAACAAGCTCATTTGGGCACAGGAGAGGAGGAGAGGCTCTGCAGAAGAACCTGCAGCAAGCTGACAGAGCAGGGAGCACTGAAAAAAGGGCAGAAACTAACCTCACAGGCTTAAACCAGAGCCTGAGATGCTAATGGATGTGGTTACTGGGTTGTGCCAAAAGCTGGTCCCCTGATTGGGAGAGGAGGAGGCAGAGCTGAGTTGTCTTTGCCTGGGGTTAAACTTATGGGCTGCAATTAGCAGTCCACCAGGCTCCAGCCAGCACTCACAGCCCCATCTGCAGGGGATCCAGCTGCAGAGAGAGACCAGAAACCTGCTCTAGTCAGAGGGAAACAGGCTCCAAACCAAGCCCATCCCAAAATTCACAGGTACAGAGCTCACTCTCTTCTCAGCTCCTATGCAGTGCAGTATTTTCAGTGCACTTCTGGCTACAGAAAGACCTGAATTCTTGCTTTGCTGTTGGATTGTATTCAACTAGCCTTTACTCTAGCTGGAATTTTAACCCAGCTCAACTGATGGAAAGCACAGACAGAGGAAAATGTGGTCTGACTAGACTTGTTAAAAAAAATGAGAGTAAAAAATGCACCTCTCTCACTTATTTTAGTATCTGAGGGCTTTTTTTCTCTCCTCTTCTTTTCCACTGCACAGTTCAAAGGGCAACAGACAGGTAGAAGCAGCCAAGAAGGTGCCAGGAATCATTAAATGTACACAGAAACCCCCCCCAAAAAATACCAGTTCAAGTGAAGACACACTTTCTGTGGCAAGAGCAAAATCCTCCTTCAATAAACCCAACCCCACCCCAGCCATGGCAGCTCAGATCCTCCAAGGCTTTTACACCCAAAGCACACCCAGTTCACAGACTGGAGCAAAAATGACTACAGCTTCTGGAAAGCAGTGGAGGCAGCTTTAGAAAGTTCTCAGCTCACAGTAGAACTCTAGCTTGCTTGAAGAATCCAGTTGAATTCTGCCTCCTATCTCCCACCTTGATTTACAACCAACCTCCAGCAGCTCTTGCTAGACTAGAGACATTTTCCTAGCCCAGCTCCTCCTTAGCCTGTCACCACCAATGCTTCCAACATCCTTTCCCCCCCAAGACAGTGCCAGTAAGTCATGTATCAGAGTTTTTATGACTGCTGCCTGCTAGCATGAGCCCATGTTTCCTAAACCAAGCAGAAACCTCAGCCTGACTTGAGGCTTGCACAGGAACAGCCTCCTCAGCACAGCCACATGCAAGTCCCAGCAGCAGCCAGTCCAATCCCTGCACTGCTTTATTTAGCAGGAGCTTTAGAAACAAACACAAACTGTGACAGATTGCTCATCTAAAGATGAACTTTCTTTTCAACTTCCTGGCCATTAGATCCTCAGCTTAGCCCATGAAAAACACAAGCCAGTTCCTGAGCCCTAACAGCACCAGGGTGTTCTCTAATCAAACTTCTCTGAAAGCTTCTTCTTGAGCTCACTAGTCAAAGGGCAGGGTCACAGCCCTCCTGAGGCATGCACTGGGATTTGCACCACTGCTACATCTGAAGGAATTAGCACAAAAAGGAATGCACAAGAGAAAACAAAAGCCTTCTGATCCCATCAGCTGTTAAGCAGGAAGACCCAGAGCAAGGGGAATCCTTCCCCCTGGGTGAACAAATCCAGCAACCTGCAGAGGTTAGAGAATCTCAAGTAAGTCCTTTATGAGAGCAAAGTTTCAACTGGCTTTAAAAGGACTCTAAAAGGGTTTAAAGCTTCAGCTCATAGCCTGTTAAACCACAGCTGGATCCTGCCAAGCAGAGCATATGAAGTGGCTAAGCCTATGATATTCAGCTGGAAACCATTTGATGCCAGTTCCCTACCTGATCACCACCTCAGATGGCTGAATGATGTGACCAGCTCAGGACAAGCCAGGAAAACTACTTTAACTGCAAGAATAACCCCTCAGACAAATGTCACCAACTTGAGGCTTCTGCACTGAGCTAAGCAAGGCACTGGAAAGCCAGAGTCCTACAGGTAGCCAGGGGAAAGGTGGGTTTGCTGCTGCAGAGCCCTTGGGTTAGAGAACAGCCTCCAGACCCAGCCACCTCCTGCTCGTCAGAGCTGCTCTTGTCTCCCCTGGCCACAGAACAAAGGCTCCAGCACTAGCTGCAGCCCCTCCTGCCCCAGCCTGCTGTAGAACTAGGTTCTTTGTCTCTCAGGACCAAGCCAGACACAAACATCAGTCAGACACCAGCATATCCAGCAGACCCTGATCCCCCCAGCAAGTGGGACAAGCTCTTCACTCCTCTCCCAGCAGGGCCACCACCCTATTCTTAACAACAGCCACAGCAAAACCAGAGAGCATTCACTCACCTTTTCTTCTGAGCAGTTCCCAGGAAGCTGTGAAGAGCCCCACATTTTTTACCTCCAATGTCTGCTCCTTTCCTAACCTCTTCAGAGCTTGTTCAGGGCATGCAACCACCACCTCCCTCACCCCTGCAGACTGCTAGTGCTGCTCTTGCACACAGCAGACTCCTCTCAGGCTCCTCATCAAGCCTTCAAAGGCTGCAGCTGCAGAGCTCCCTTCTGAGGGCCCAGCTGCCCTCTGGAAGGTGGGGGATGTGCCCTGGTCACCGTGGGAGGGTCAGTGGCCAGGGCCCAGCTGCCCCTCATCACCTGGGGGATGTGACCTGGCCACTGCCCTGCTAACCATGAGGCTACACAGGCTGTGCAGGGCTTGTGCTTAACAGAGATGCTTGATGAAACAGCCTCCTGAAGAAGAAACACTGCCTTTACACAGGGAGAAACTGTTCCTTCAAGGATTTGCTGGCTAAAGGAGCTGTGAGATCTAGAAGTAAATGTCATGCAGCTGCAGGTATGGCTCTGCTCCAAACCTCTAGGGTATGAAGCTGGAAGAGCAAGATAATGCACATGGGCATCCAGGTTTAGGACAGGGATATTTTGTGTTTCACCTGGTTTTGCAGCTTCTGGAGTCTGCCAGCTACCAGACCTAGAATGCTGCAGTCACACAATGTCCCACACCTCCAGAGAGGTAAATATTTCTTGCCAAGCAGGAACCAGCAAGTAGCAGAGCTGGGGAGACAGTGGCTTGCCTGCTCAGCTGGTCCCTGAGCAAGAGAAGATCCCCAAGAGCAGGTATCAGCTTGCTAGTGCTGATCTCTTGGCAACCTCAACACAAACCTTTCAATCCAAGGCAGGAGCAGCTCCAGGACAGCAGATGGCAGGGAGACAGAATGGCCAAAGCACTTGTAAATCATGCTGCCCCTGCTTGAAAACTAGGAAATGTAAATCCCTCAGCTATGGGAATGCTAAGAGCTTGAAAGCAACTGTGAATGGAAAAGAGCAGCCTCTATTACAGCTGCTTGAGGAGCACAGGAAGGAGGAATTATAGAGCTAGCAAAGTGTTCATGATATACCCCCAATTCTTGAGAGCAAGGACCAAATCCTGAGTCTGCATGGACAACATGCTCAGGGCTTACAGAACAGCCAGCCCCAAACACAAGGAAATCAGTTGCTGTTCACCCCCAAACCTCCCTCAAGCTACAGAGGAGTGGTAATGCTCCTGAACCACCAGCTGCACCTATCAACACATACTGCAGTGCTAACAGGTAGAGTCACACAGCAAAGCCTAACACATTTCTGTCCTTTGTTGTCCAAAATCTGCTTTTAATAGACACCAAGCACTAAGATGTGGGAAAGTTCACAGATTGATTTGCTCTCTTTGGCTGGAAACTGCCCAGGGCCTCACTCAAGCCCTGCAGCCACACTTCCCAGGCTATGTCTCCTGGCAGTGCCACTGTACTTCTTGTAATACAAACAACTTTCAGAATGCCTCTCAAGGCTTTTCCTTCCCTCCAGCTCTCACTTCCCAACAGAAAAGTCTTTTTGCTTGAAAGAAGGATAGTACTTCTGAAGTACAGCCCCATCATTTGGTAATTCAAGTTCACTGATTGGCTTTAAAGTCATTTCTTCCACTTCTGCTTTATATCTTTAGTCTTCTTAAATTTCTTCTGTTGCTTGGGTCTTTTTGCTGTTTCTAATTTTCTCTTCTTCTCACTGGGAAACAGAACAAAATACCTGTTAAAAAATACACTAAATTCCCACCCAGCTGGGAAATTTTTCCTTGGACAAAGGGGATGAGGGTTGAAATAGAAAAGTGGTTGGGAGAAAATACTTCCAGTTTCTTGGGGCATTTAAACTGGTGCTAGAGAAAGCACAAACAAGAGCATGACCTAGATTTTCCAGTGTCTTCTGATTCTCTCACCCCATTTGCACCCCCTAAGATCTTGAGTTTTAGCTCTTGTCATTGCTTTTCAAGACTTTAAGTTCTGTGTCCTAAAGGCAATTCATAAAGGGCACCTGCAAAAAAATAGTACCACTGACAATTTCAAGGATGCAACCATGAGAGAGCTGAGTGCTTTATAAGCACTGACAAGACTCTCTTATTCCTGTAAGGCTTCTGGAAACTCACAGCTTCCAGCACTCATGCCAAAAAGCCCATGAGAATATCAAGGGTGGAAGAGAGATCACACAGTCACTTCAGCTGTCAGGCTGGAGGAACAAGCAAGCAGGCAAGTCTCAGCTCTAAAGCCCCAAGGAAAAGCTGAGGAAAGACTCCATGCTGGGCAAGGAAGAAGATGGATGGAAAGGAAGGAACTTGCAGCAATCCAGATTCAGTATTTTGCAGGCTTAATTTCACATTGAAAAGAATTTTTCTTCCCCAAATCTGCAGTTCCTCCAGGGGGAATTTCTCCCCCTAGTGTGAGCTCCCAAAGCAAAGGGGACAGTTAGAAATGACCCAAGGGAGAGACAGTGCCAACTTCTGTGCATGATCAGGACCAAGCCTCAGCATGTCAACTGGAAAGAGTTAGAATAAGCAAGAGAGAAGAAGAAAAGCTAGAATAAGAGCAGAGGGAAGTCTGGGAGGTGTTTCAACCTCCCTCACCTTTTCAAGCTGACAATGGAAGCGTTGTGTCCTGCTTTGCTCAGCACCTCATCCCACTCGGCATCCTCCCCACGGATGATGTACCTGAGAGAGAAAGGGAGAGGAGAGGCCAAGTCAAACCTGCTAGCCCTAAGGAAACAGAACACAGTAATTCTATTGGCAGGCACACACTGCTCTCTAAACAAAGCACCCAAGCAAATCAGTCTTTGGAAGGCCAAAAGGGATACAAGAGCTTGTCACGACTCTGGCAGCAGGCTCAGGCCAAAGGAGGTCAATAGCAAGCAACAATTGTCCCCATCCAAAGCTGGGCAGTGGCAAATGAAGTTCTCTCAGGAGCCCCTCTTGTAAATGTCACAGAACTGTTCCCTGAAAGCCTCTCATCAGAAAAGCAGAGTGCTGAGGAGAGTACATCTATTAGGAAAGCAAAACATAAGGCCCCAAAGGTTAGACTTCCCACAGCAGTGGTGTATACTGCTTCTTTGCCCACTCCATTTGTCAGAAGCCAGACCTTTCCTCACTGCAGCTTTAAGCCTGACACAACCCCAACCAGGTCTATATTCACTATGCAGATCTCTTTAGAAAAGCTGAAGAGCTTTTTGCCTTCTTTGCCTCTCCAAAACAAAAGAGAAGGATGGTTGTGGTGGTGAGAAAGAGGGTGCAAAAAAAGCAATGGCTTGGGATGGAAAGGCAGCTCAAGCAGCAGCTGCTTTCAGCCCAGCTGCAAGGGTACAGGTTTTCTGCATCAATCCAGAAAAAACTGATAAAAGAGAAATTAAGGCAACAATTGCCATTCAAATAAGTTCATGCTCTGTCCCTCTTGTCTGGCTGTTCAAGTACCTTGGGAATGACAGAGACATGTCACTAGGCAAAGCAGCCATGGAGCAGAACTGAGTGCTTGCTCTCCACCTCGAGTTCTCAAGAGGTTTAGAATAGGTTAGGCCTTTGTTCATACAAGGCTGAAAAAGCCTGGACAAAGCCTTTTCAAACCAAACAGCTCTGTCTCTTCTATTAGTTTTCTATAACCTGTATTGAAAAGTGTTCAGAACAGATTTTATAGTGAGAACATCAATCTATTTCTGGGTGAAAAAACATGGGACCTGGTCCAAACTGGCAAAGATGGATGGAACACTAAAACATTCTGGTTATGTTGTTCTCCTCAAGAGGCTGACCTGTAAGGCCCTTCAAATCACATCCATTTTTGCCCTTCCTTCACAACAAGACAACCCAAGATTCAAAGAAGCTTTTATTCCTCTGCTCAGCTTTAACACAGATTAATCCAGACAACTCCTCTGGGATGTCAGTAGAGCCAACAGGATTGATAAGAGAGAAACTGGGAGAAGGAGAGAGAGAAGGGAGGCAATCAGTGGCATATGTAACTCCTTTTAGTCCAGAGAGAGAGACATCTGCTGCCACTTGAAGCACACTGCTCTCATTCAGAATCCTACACACTGTCCAGGTCTACAGCAGTTAAAAGGCATCTGTGGCACACTCTAAGAGAAGCTGTGGGTTGGAGTTTTGATGTGTGGTTTTAAGGGTTGTTTTGTTTGGTTGGGGGGTGGTTTTGTTTGTTGTTGTTTTGTTTTGGTTGGGGTTTTGTTTTTTGGGGGTGGGTTTGGGTTGTTTAAAGAAGAGAATAAGTGAATTAGCCAGATACTATTTTCACTGGAGCTGCTCACCCAGCTAAGCTGGACAGCAGGCAGCAGGACCTGGGTATCCTGGTTTGAAGAAACCAAAGACTGCTTCTAGAAGCATGGGGAACTGTGAAATCAGAAACAGCCCACAGCCAGGCACCTTGTTTTATTACTCCATATTACAGAACTATCTATGCATAACACACATCCTGCAGAGAGCCAGCATCAAGACTGACACATAGATACACAGCAAGAGCTACTGTCAGGAATGATTTCCCATTTCAGAGACAAAAGAGAACAGAGCTCAGAGAATCATGTCCTCAAGCTGATGCCAGAGGCACTGGGATAGAGTGGAGGCTTGAGCCAGTTATCAGCACATCTCCTGTTTGCAGCACTGTAACAATGAGCCAGCCCCAACTCCAGGTCTCAGGGAGATGTGCTAGTGACCCAGCAATCAAACAAGCACCAAAGGTAAACAGATTTGAGACTCATCCAGATCAATTCTTACTGTGTAAGGTCCATTTCCTTCAGCTTCCCCACTTCTTGCTTGTGTTTCTCTTGGAATTCCTTTGCAGCTTCTTCCTACAACAGGACAGTACAAGAGATGCATTAGGTGCTGAGTGCAACAGTGACTAAGGCCTGTCCCACATCCCCTAAAGCAAACACCAGATGATCCTGAAAAGCTTCTCCCTTTCCTAGAACTCCATTTTTCAGGCTATTGGTACACATATACTTGTAATCAACTCCAAGAACACCTTACTAGCTTCTGCAGAAGTCTGCACTGCAGATGAACAAAGCATGGCTACAAGCAAAGCTGCCAGGTTTTAACCACCCTCAAGTGACAGGGCTGATGTGGAATTCTTCCCATCCAAGAAAATCTGGATGACAAGGGAACATTTAGACTAGATTTGAAGTGTTAAATTCAGATTACACTCAGGGGAACTCCAGGAACTGCTTACATATGTCTCAGGAAGAAAGTTCATAATTACCAAATCATCATTTAAAGATTTCAGTGTTGGCTCCATGACAATATCCTTTGTTGCCACCATCTGCTCCTCCACAGCTTTCTCCTGGACTGTGTTGAACAACTGGAAATGAAGTAAGCCAACACATGTTAAGATTTGCTGATGTTTCTTCTAGGTCATTGCTTTCAACTAAATCAGAAGTGTTGCCTGTCCCTGGGAAGCTCTTCTAACCTTGCAAATATTGTCAGGCAGTTGTTTATTTCTGGTACACACATGGCATCATACTGAAAGCAAAAGCTCCAGGCTGCTCCTGAAGGCTGAGTTACATCCAGTTTTTAGAGCAAGTATAAAACTCCAATCCCTCAGCACTCAATGTCACTCACATCCATGTAGAGAACTTGTACTTTACAGCATCCTTTATTTACACAGCATCATTTGATTAACATTTACAGCCAAAAACTGTGCTCTTTACCTTTTTGTATGTTATTTTCTTCAAGGTCATTGCAGGGGAGTTATGCTGAGCAAAACACCTCTCCAGTGAGCAACCTCTGCCAGACTGCAGCAGCTTTGCTACCACATCCCAAACCTAGAGAACTACCAGAGCCCTGAGGCTAAGCAAGCAATTGCAAGCAGTTGCCAAGTATTCTGTCCTGTATCACTGCCAAATCAGATCCAAAACTTCCCAGTTATTTCACTGGGCTTCAATATCTACCTCTAAATAACAATGAAAAAGGGTTTTTAACACAAAAAGTTGAGATGGCAGCAATGCAGTGAAGAATCCTGAACAAATGGCCCAGGCTCAGCTGGCAAGAGGAGTTTTGGTCAGGAGGTTTCATCATTTTCAAGCATAACTCAAACACTATTATTTGGGAAAACACTGTATAAATGAATACCTGCTTTTCCCACTAGGATTTTCCCATCTTCCAAGGAAGTTTACAGCCCATTACTGGGGACATGTTAAAGATACACAGTTCTGATTCAGTTTTCTTTTAGTGTCAGGCTCAGTACTGGAACTGCATTTTGCTCCAACCTATCCAAGACAAAGCTTGGCATCCTCTCCTACGAGGACAGGCTGGGAGAGTTGGGGTTGTTCAGGCAGGAGAAGGCTCCCTCCCAGGAGAACTTCTTGTGGCCTTCCAGTATCTGAAGGGGGCCTACAAGAAAGCTGGGGAGGGACTTTTTAGGAGGTCAGTCAGTGATAGAACCAGGGGAAATGGGTGTAAGCTAGAGGAGGGAAGATTTAGGTTGGATACTAGGAGGAAGTTCTTCACTGTCAGGGTGGTTAGACAGTGAAACAGGTTGCCCAGAGAGATTGTGGAAGCCACATCCCTGGAAGCTTTTAAGACCAGGCTGAATGGGGCTCTGGGCAACCTGACCTAGTGGGAGGTGTCCCTGGCAGGCAGGGGGGTTGGAACTGGATGATCTTTAAGGTCCCTTCCAACTCTGCCCATCCTGTGACACTCTTACCTGGACCACTTTACGGATGATCCTGTTGAAGAGCCCCATCAGCTGGCTGCTGGGCAGCTCTAGCTCCTTCTCCAGCTGCTCCAAAGATTTATGCTGTAGGCCAAGCCCTAGAAAAAGGGCCTGAGGAAATGCCAGGTATTTCAGTTACAGAGCCTTTTACAGCAAATACATAAACACCCTCTCCACTCCCCATAGCAGGCTTCTCTGGTACAAGCCTAAGCTTTGCTCAGGTGCATGGGGATAGCTCTAAGTGATTCTGTAGCTGGCAGGGGCCATTCCACACCCAGTAAAGATCAACACTTTCCTCCTCAAGTACAGGTCAAGAGCCAGAAGATTTTGAGCCACAGCATACTGTAAATGCATGAATATACAGTAAGAGTGTTGATTCCTACAGAAAGGTTGAAGGTTCCACTGAAGGTGGAAGAGAAGGACTGCAAAAGGAGCAGTTAACTGAAGCCAAGTCTTCAGTTAAAGATGACATGAAACAGGGATGTATTCCAAATATATATGTATCTATTCAAAGGGAGGTGAAACATGGCTTGTCCTCACAGTGATACTTACTGACTGTGCAGCAGAGAGAGAGATATCACCCAGCTGGTGGAGGAAAAACATCCTGGCAATGGTAGGAACCATGTCCATGATGAGATGATAGTCCACCATGTTTCGAGAGTACATCTCCAGCCTCTTCAGGTCATAGGGGATGAAAGCTGCTTCCAACTCAGCACGCCTGATGGCTGGTGGGCACAACAAAAAGACATCAGTGTCAAGCTTGTTCTGCAGAGCTAGCCAGGATCTCAGCAGTTAACATGTTCCTTTTCATATCACTGAGTAAAGGCCAACTTAACCCCACAGGTTCACTTCCCAACACACTAGGTATACAACACTCTTGCTCAGAGTGGCTTGGTTATCTGAAGCCTTTTCAGACTTCCAGCCACACAAAAATCTCTGTAAGTGTCAAAACAGAGCAGCACATCAACTTAAAGATGCCAGAAAGACTGAAAACAGTGAGGGCTGAGAAACACAGGCTGCCTAGTCTTTAACTATCTAACACTGGTTTGGCTAGTGAAGAGTTTTGTTCCCTTGTGGCAGCAACTAACTCTTTGACCATGCCACAGTGAAAACCCACAGGACAGATGATCAAGCTCTCTCAAGAGAACTCCTCTCTGCTAGGCATAGTGAGGAAACAGCACTTTGCTTTTAAGCCAGCAATGACTGTTAGAACTGTCTTGTCTGGCCCTTTTTTATACTGCCTGTGTGTTTCCTCCAGCAAGTGCTGGGTTAAGCCCAAGAACATGCAGTTGAACTCAAGCCTCTCTCTTAGAAAGGCAGTCCATTCCAATTCCCAAATTTCTGGTGACAACTTTCTCCCTCAGGTCCTAAGCAAGCTGCTCTGCCTACTGCCCCTTGCTATTTAAAGGCTTTCCTTTTAATTTCACACTGGATTTGGCAGTTGTCAGCATCCAACCACGTTTTGTCAAGTATTGAGGTGTTACAGTCAGGAGCCCTCCAATTTTGGGTCACTTAAATCTTTGATCAAAAAAGGAAGAGGGGAAAAAAAACCCACTACAAAATCACTGCATGTTTTGAGTGGCAGAAAATGTCCTCTGAGCTTTTAGGGGAAGAATTATACAATACATGCATCTGAGAGCTCTGATAAGCACAGAAGTAAGACTTGAAACTGCAAAGAAGGAGAGCCAGGGTACTCACATGGCTGTGGCTGCTGTTTGATGTTTTTGTTCTGCAGAATATTCAATGCCAAGGAGGGAGAGAATGTGCTGAACTGGTAGGAAAGCAGAGAAAGGAACCTCCTCCTAAAATCTACAGGATAAGATGATAAAATAAATGAGTCCTGTGGACCTCCAGAATAAATCCTAGTGTTAGCAAAATCAAAGGTACCTTTCCAGAAGGCAGTAAGCCAAGGCTCCTGTTCAGTGTCCTCTTCATTCAGCATCTTCAGCATGATGCAGGAATGCTCCCCAGTCAGGTCATTCTAATAAAGAAGAGACATTTGCCATTAACCCCATGCACTCTTTGCTCAACTGGAGGAAGAAAAGAGTCTTCTAAATCCAACACCATGACATATATCAACTGCTACTGACCACCACCAGCAAGTGGAAAACCTGTCAACTTCTAGAATTTGCTAAACCCTAAATATTGGCTTCTTAAGGTAACCTTTAGTTAACTCCAGGCCCAAATAACAAAACCCAACTTGAACCAAACCTCAAACTGTACCCTCAGCAAGCTTTCCTGCCCAAATCACATCTCCCAGAAGCTAATGGAAAGATGCCCAGGGATTTCAAGAGGGCATTCAGAGCCAGGATGGTACTTACTGGGGTCTGCCTCAGATAAACTGGCACAAATCCAGCACGTTTCCAAAACCTAGGAAAAAGAGAAAAGAGACTGAGAATGCTGGAGCAACATGTTGATTCTACACTGACACTTGTGGGTAAAAGCAATCTAGCTACTGTCCAAGAGCAACTGCTGGAAAGGAAGGAAGATCTGTAAGAGTCCCCCAGTAGCAGCAATCAAACTGCCTGAGGCTCTAACTCAGAGCTCTGAGTGAAAAATGCTGATTGGGATATTAAAAAGCAAAGAAACTTCCAAGGACTGAGAGACATGGTACAAAAGTTCTTGTATTTGATGTGTTTCCAGGGCCTCCTTTAAAAACAGGCAGACAGGGCTTGACCAATAATATCAGAGACTGGGGAGGGGCTGAGGATTTAAGAGAGACTCTGCTCTTCTTCAGTGAATGATGATTTCCCCTGGCAACTCCCAGGTTGCAAACAGTCACCTGTAGAGCAGACAGAATCCCAGACTGAGCAGCAAAATCCTGCTGCCATCCCTTTCCATCCTCCTGCTCCTTCTTGCATCTTGGCTGTGAACTGAGCCCACACTACATTTTGCCCAGTCAAAGGAGGACTAGGATACAAAGACCTGCTGAGAGCAAACATATGGCATCCCAGACAAGAGAATGAAGCCAGGCCCCAGAGCAACTGTCTCTGGCACTGCACAGCCCAGAGGATGACTACTCATGAGCTGCTCAGGATGTTGCAGATTTCAGCAGGAAATGTGCAGCCCAGCTTCTCCCCATCCCACTTCTCATCCTTTGTTTTCATCTATTTGACCAAAGCTAACAGTCAGCTAACTAAATAAAGGAGTGAAACACTTCATTCTCTTCCTCTGCCCTGAGAGGGATCAGTCAAATGAAGACATCTGAAGCATCTGCTCTGTAATTTTGCACAGATTAAGACTATTTCACAGTGACTCTGTTGCTCTCCTGCACAGCTAAACCATTCCCCATCACATTTTGGCATGCACTTTGCAGCATGCTTGCCAGGGAACAAAACAGGCCACAGTCTCTCTATCTGAAATGCCAAATCACAAAGAGTTCTGACTGGGTCAAGGCACAAATTGGCCTCTGCTGCTCTTCCTTCTTCTGCTGAACTTAGCCTCATCTCACATGCTTGTGCAGCAACCTAGGTCCTCTGTCAGCAGGGGGAGGCCAGCAAGGAACCAAGGTTTGAGGTGATGACTGCTTTACTTTTAGGCTAGCAACAGAAAGAATACTGTATTATTTTGAACCTGTCTCCCAAAGCAGGGAGTCACAACTTCCCCAGCTCTGGCTGAGAAAATCTCAGCCCTAGATGCTGCAGAATATTGAAACAGTTTGCATTTGGTATAAAATGGGATGGTTTTTATCTACAGCTATGTTGTAAGGTGGAGCTAAAACTGAATTAAAATAACAATTTGTTTACTGCTGCAGTTAACTTACTTCCTCCATGGTAAGAAAAGCAAGAAGCAGCTACAGTTGCTGGTGAGAAGCATTAACTTTAGTCAACAAACTAACAACTAGCTTGAAGTCAGCAGCAGCTCAAGCTTCTACAGGTCACAGGAAGCAGCATTTAACTTCTCCTGACTTATTACAGGCTGGCCTTACCTCTTCAGCCTGGCAAAACTGAGCCATTAAAGCCAGTTAACTGTTTAGAAAAGTCACAGAGGCAAGTAAGAAGGGAATGGGTTGGTCCTAAGAAGGAGCTGGAGGAAAACCTACCCTGAAGGATGCACTTAGGATCAGCCCATCAAGAAAAGGTCCTGCAAGAGAAGTGGGCTTGGAGCTGTCCTGGTTTTAGAAACCAAGTGAACCATGCAGAGATAAAGAGAATATCCAAGGGCTAAAATATATGCATCTGTATCTATAAATCTGATTATTTATCTATTATTATCACAAGATATAGTTCTAGTTTTGCACTGGTTGCCACTGGCAAGCAGAATAATGTCTTACTTGAGTAATCTTGGTGTTAGGCCATACGACACCCCCAGATAGTCCAGGTTTTCAGCTTGCCTCTCACTCAGTTTGAGAAGCAAAGGAGGCAAATCTCTCCGAGGGGTCACCACCTCTTCCAGCAAACTAACAGTCTGGAAAAGAAAGCAAAAGCAAGTTACTAGCAATCCTCACTGAAACCTCTTCTTCTGTCTAAAAAAGAAATGCATTTCATTCTGACAGAGGGAAAAGATTATTGAGACTTAACAGTGAGAAAGCAAACAGCAGAGCACAGCAGAAAACACAGAGAGTGCACTGAGCTCCATACCTCACTGCTTACAGTTGCAATCTCTTTGGGCTTTTCAACTGTTTTTTCATCCAAACATGGGAATTTGCCTTCATAGTACATCTGCAGTAAAGCCAGAGCTCTGCTGCCATAGCCCATCTGTGAAGGAGGAAGAACACATTACAAGCAGAAAGCTGTACCTAGTTTTTAAGACAAGGCAACAAAGCCATCAGCAATCACCAGTGCAGAGATCACTCAATCACTGCAAAAATGCCTTTTCTTTGCTACAGAAGAGCTTCCTGGGGAAGGACACTACAGAACTTGGATGTCTGAGATGACAAGGAGAGCCCAGAGCCCAGTTGGCTGTTTAGGAAGGTGTAATAGTTCCTGGTGCTTAACTCTGGCACTCCGAAAATGACAAACACCAGCATGAAAATCTGGTAATCTCAATAAACATCACTGCCTCTTGATTTTATAGTGCTGCTTGGGATGCTGGCATGCTACAGTGCTGCCCAAACCAAGAACACTGCTTTGCTACCCACCCAGAGGAAAGCAATGACCTCCACACCCAGCCTGCTATGGCATCTGACCTCTTTCTGTTCCTACTGCTGGCTCAGTCCTCAAGCTTAAAATGCTGAAAACAACTAGAGCAACTGAAATATTTGCCCTGTTCTTGAATTCTGCCTGCACAGGCATTTTGGTGGTACCCATGCTGCCTGTTCCCAGGCACTGGGATCCAGAATCCTTTACCCCCTGGTAATCTGGATGAACTGCAATCCGAACAACACGGCCACCAGAGAGGCCCCCGAAGTCTGGGTCTTGGAACTGCAGGAAAGACAAAAATCAATTGAAAGAAGACAGATGGGTGCTGTGCAAATAAGAAACAGGGTTGAAATATATCTTGGGTGTGAGTACACAGCTAGGTTATTCACCTGTTCTGAAATGGTCCAGGGAATAAGATCTCCAGAAGCTTTCTTTCCCCTGGAAAGGCTGTTCATGATCGACTGGCGAGAGATCTCTCCCTCCATGCACACCTGCCAGAGAAGGAAGGAGACCATCAGTGGAGGAAAGGTGTTTCCTTCCTCCAGGCACTCCACTGCAGCACAATCAACAGTTATGCTCAGTTGCTGAGTCCATTAATTGGCATTTCACATGATCCCTGCTCTGCAACATGAGGAGTGAAGATGTCGACATGTCAACAAAGAGCTCAGGCCAGCCAGGGCCACCTGAGGCAGCAGATGTTATGCTGGGGTGTAGCAGAAGCCTGAATTGATTCAAGCATAGAAAGTGCTCCATGTATTTTGGGTAGTCCATCACCAGCAAACAGGAAAGCTTGTCCCATCAATACTTCTCTTTAAATGTCATCTATTTGTCATGAAAACTCTCTTCAGAAACAGGAGCTGCATGGAACAGAGAGAATGAAGAATCTATGTTCTTAAGGAAGGAAGCATAGTATGGTTTGGGCTGGAAGGGAACTTAAAAGATCATCTTGTTCCAACCCCACTATGGGCAGGGACACTTTCCACCACACCAGCTTGCACATAGATACCCAACAGCTAAGGGCTGAAACATTTCTACACCTCTAAGCATGTCCATCTGAAGAGTCTGCAGTTTTACTGCCAATAAAAGGAATGCTAGAAACACAGGATAGGCAGTGAAACAGTGAACCAATTGTCCTTGAAGGAAGTTGAAATGGGAGGACAAAAGCCATCTCCTGAAGCAGCAGTTCAGCTCCTCAGAAGGCTTCTCAGGACAACTGTATTGTGAAGGTTGGGAGGTCTGTGTGAAAGGATCAGCATCACAATGTACTCAGACAGCAATTAGTGCTAATGAGAGAAAGTGGGGGTGGGGAATGGCCTTAATACACCATTGGAACACACACAAACCACAGTCCTAAGCTACCCATTGCTGTGGAAGTACACTGATAGACAGCAGACTGTCTGAAAGCAGGGTACTGCTTCATCCTTGAACAGTTGATGTCATAGAGAGATGCTGCTCTCTTACCTGAACAACAGCAAGCACTTCTGGTAATGAATTCTGGGTAGGTGGAACAGGTGGCAAAAGGCAAAAAAGGTGATGGGCAGGTGCATCAGAGAGCATCTGGAGGTCATTGGGTGAGTTCTGGAGGGTAAAGACATAGCAGAGAGTTGAAGAATTAGTCCATGAGAAGAGCTTCAAAGTCCAGTGTAATGTTAGGAGCTGACTTCTAAAGAATCCTTCATTTTCTGAGCTTAGGGCTATTAAGAAACTTGAAACCAGTACTAAGATGCTCACAGGCCAGTTCATGGCTGTTCCACTAGCAGACAGCAGGTTTTAAATGAAACCTCTTGCTCTAATATGTATGGAACTGAGCCTTCTAGACAGCTTCTTATCTTTTAGTCTCCCAAACCTTCAAGAACTTGTTTTAAGTGTCAGATTTTCAGTACTCAGGACTTCAGTTCTTCCAGGCTTCACCACTCACTTTTTTTAGCAACCCATGGTCTTGAAACCTTCAGATGAATTATGACTCTTTTTAGGAGTACAACAGTGCTACTCTTTTGGTTAACTGGAGGCTACTAGAATACAGGAAAGAGAACTGCAAAGAAGGTTCATCACTGATATAAAAATACCCCAGTTATCTGTAAATCCAGTACATTCAGCCAAAACCAAGGCAGAGATCTTCTCAGGGAAAGGAAAATACAGCTCTGTGTACAACAAGAAGCAACTGAAGCAGTTCAGGACCCTCAATTACTTAATAACAATCCCTGCTCCCTCCACAAAACTCCTAGCTGATACTGTGATAGAAGCAGCACAAGCTTTACCTTGTAGTGGGAGGCCACATAGAGGGCCATCAGCCTCTGCAGAAAAACCTCTGATGCTCTGTGGTAACAAAAAAGTGTGTCTCTATTTACATAGTATCTAAACACAGGGGTTAAGGAAACAACCTCTTTGGAAAGAAGGCAAAAGCTCTTTGTTGATTTAGAAATAGTATTTTCAAGTCAGCTTTGGGCTACATGCTCTTAGACTCCCCAGCTCTGTCTACAAGGATGAAGGGTTGGGTTTGTAGCTTTCCCACCCTTCATCTGTAAGGCTAAAGCTTTTGTAACTCCAAGAAAGACTTCCCTTCACTCAACCCTTCCCTAGGATTGTCTCTGCAGTAATACTGGAGTTTGTTCATGTTCTGGTGATAAACACCAGCAATCTTACAAGGCAGTGGTAAGGGCTCAGCTCCAGAGGTGTGGTCTTAACAGACCTGGATCACATGCTGAGGCTATCTTAGCTGGAGAACCCATTAATCCTCAGTTTCAAAAAGCCTTTTTCACCTGAAAGCAATCCATTTGGAATCAAAGCACAACATTTGAGGAAGGATACAGGTCACAAGTCTCAGGCAGGGGGCAGCCAGAGATAATTCTGGTGATGTTGAGACAGTCCAAACACAGCAGATCATTCAGCCACTTCTCAACTGGATCCCCAGGGGCATATCTGATGGACTCGTGGAGGGAGACTTCGTGCAGCGTACGAGCTGCAAACAGATTGCAGAGAAGAACATCTAGTGTTGGAAGTTACAGCCAGCAAAGAATTCAACAGAAACAGTGTGCTCTGAAGGGCTCCCAGGAGATCAGAAAATCAGGACACATACAGCTCTCATCCCTTCAAAACCTTTACACCTGAAAACCACGAGGAACAAACAGGAGAGTTCCTTCATTTCACCATACCACTACCCTCCTACAGTTGCAAAGTACTTGGACACATGGGATACCCCCCCAAGGGTTTGCCAGTCAGCAGCACCAGAGAACCACAGCCCAGAGCACAATGGAGTACCTGAGGCCAGTTTAGCTGTAGCTGTAGATTTGTTCTCTGCTGTCATGGTGACTTGAGTCTGGGCACTCTGCTGACGGAGCTGCTGAATGAGCTTCAGAGAGAGGGATCGACCAGTACCCTCATACCTGAGAAGCAGAAGACACAAGTCTGAAGCAAAAGAAACTCAGCAGGAATCCTGAGCCACAGGGAAGCTCCAGCACAGAACCAGGCTGCCACCCAGAGCTAAGTGCTATTCTGAAGCCTCTGAGGGCCCCAACCTTCTGTAGAATCGCTGCCTTTGGATGCTCTCGTGCACGTGGGACATGGCAGCCTATCCTGTCACTGTCCTAGTCTCACCAGATGGGAAGGAAGATGTCATTCTGCCCTCCACTAACTGACTGCAGAATCCTGGTTAGGTATTTGCTCCTTGCAGCACAACAGAATCCACAGTGGAAGCAAAGGAAAGCAGCAAGTTCAAGTACTGCCTCTTGGTTCTTTGCAGGAGCAGTTCCATGACTCAGTGTAATAGTGTGTAACAAAAACAGTCCTGTAGGTAAGAAATAGTCCACTAGCACAACTGTCTTCCCAGGCAGCTGCTGCTCCAGCCTTACCCATTGATTGTAGAAGCCATGAAGACAAGATAAGGGCCTAGCAAGTTTTTCACCAGGGGTAGAGGTATGGCAGCAGCTTCATCAATCACTACAAGTTCAGCTTGCCCCAGTTTCACAGAGTCAGCAGGGTGTATGTACTGCAAGTAATGAGAGGACAACAGCATTGTTAACAACAGCTTGTCTGGAAATGTCAGAGCTGGCAAAGCTGGAGCCCTTGAAAGCTGTTTGTTGGCTCTGTTCTCCATGACCATCAAGCCAGAGACTGAGACATGAAAACAGCTGGGAGAGAGTCACGTTACCCTAACAAGGACTGGGTCCCACATCTTGCTTTGCACATTTCCACACAAATTTCTCTGCAGAGATCATGAAAGTAAAGGAAATCTAATCACTAGCAACAGAAGCTCTTCCTTCACAGCTTCCTTCATTTCCCTTTGCTTTTGTTTCAAGCAGAAACTCACAAGCAATTCCCAAGGGAGCTCTGTCCTCTTCAGGTTATTCCCAGAAAGAACTAAGGTATGTTGTGAAGATCACTCACCAAAAAAAGAAGTGTCTGCCTTAGAGCAGACATCAGATAAAATGAAGATGCTTCAAATCCAAAGCACTACAGCATTGGGAAAGCCAACAGGTAGGAACTAAAGGCAGAAAGTGCAAAAGAGGCCAATCACCTGAATGGTCTGTCTGTGCTCCTTGAACACATTCACTCTGACAACAGCCTTGTTAAACTCTGGGTTTAAGGACTGAACAATCTCATAGTCCAGATGTTCCTGAAAGAAAACACTGGTAAACAGTATGAACAAGCTGAGAACTAAGAAGAATATTGTTTACCATTATCACCAGCATAAGCTCAGTAAGAGTAGACTGTTATTTCAGATTCTGCTTAAAAACCTGTAACAAAAGCTTCAGAGCCTTGAGAATTCAGAAATGATTTACTGCTGGCAAAAATACTTCACAAAGAAACTGGTTTACTCTAAAACAGAGAAGAAAACATAGCTGTGTAATGATTCCTCTTTGCAGAACATTACTAAAAAGGCTGGTAGCTAATAGATGGAAATAAGAATGACAGGTGAGACCCAAAGGAGAAATGCTGTGAAAGGATCCTGAGAGAGTCTGAAGTCCTTACCTGATACTGCAGTGCATCAAAGCCTTTAAATATGAACTCAAAGAGAGTGTGAAGGTTATCAGGGCTTGGAGATGTGACAAAGATATTGGAGTAACTGCAGAGAAAAGTAAAAAACACAGCAGATTCCTTCAGGTACTTATCTCTATTTATATGTGACTATTTTGATTTTTAAAGACTGAGCTTTTCTTATTGCTATAAACCAGAAAAACTTGAATATCAGTGCATGCAGCAATCAAAAAACAGAACAGTAAAAAGGAAGGATGTAGGACTGGGAATTACAAATATATTCCTATCCTGTCACCTTTTTCTTTTTAAAAGAAACCCCAAAACCTCATGGATGCCAAGAAACCCAGGGTTAGAGGGGATCACTCACCCAAAAGCTACTGCTCCAGCAATAGCCAGGCCCAAAGCAGCAGATTTGCCACGTCCCCTGGCTGCTGTCAATGCCACAGTGCTCCTTAGGGTCTTCTCAGAAATGGCTTCAATAAACTTTAGAACTGCTTTTGCCTGATGATCAGAAAAGAAACCAAATAGAAAACCAACATCAGCTCTGTTTCAATTGTTTTTAGCATTACTTACACTTAAGCAGGAGTACAAGTCCTTTTTCCTAGAAGAGGAAGAAAAGAAGAGGAGGACAAGATGGGAGAGCTAGGTTTTGCCCAGACAAATAACATGCAAGTGGTAACCTTGCCTCCCTGAGTTCCTGAAATCATTCAGGTCACAGCACAGATGAACAAGCAGCACAGCAATTCTCAATTACTGCCTCCCTGTCACTGACCACAGAGGGGAAGAAGCACAGTGCTCTCAGAGAAGGAGATGAACACATCTGGGCAGTGAGAAGGCCTACTGTGAGAGGGCTTAAGCAGTGCACAACTCTGGGAGCCAGCAGGCTGAACTGCAGCAGCCCAGTGGATACTCTGAAACAGGAAAGACAACTGCAAGAGTGCCTTCATTTGCACTGCTCAGTGATTCTCAAACTGGAGGCAGACCAGTGTAAAGGAGGCAGGAAGAGGGGCATGTTAAAACATGATACAGATCTTCTCACTTCTATCCAGAACTGAATTGAAACTTCAGGTTAAATTTCCAGCTTATCTGAAACCCTGAGAGCTCATCATTTTCAAGGTGCAATTCTCCAGATCAGCCTCCTGTCTCCATTCTAGTCCTTCTACTTTTTCTCAGCTTCATGAAGGAAATCACTGATGCTGTCATCAAGCCCATCAGTTTTTCAAGGCACAACCATCACTGTTCACACTCAGCTCTGACTACACGTAAGATGAGAGACAAACACCAGTACCTAAGGTGACCTGTCATGCACAGAGCATCTCAAACTTAAAACACCACACCAACCTGGTCCAGGGTTTTACAGCCATCCACCAGAACTCCTACAGGCTGTGTATCCTGCAAGCTCTCCTTCAGCTCTTTCAGCTCCAGGTCCTGTGGTCGGAGGCTGTCTTCCTGTAAGCACAGGATTTACCACAACAGGGTCAGTAAAGAAGTGGAACTCACAAAGTGAGGCAGCTACCACAGCTTTCCCACCCTCCAACTGTTGAGAGTTCTTTTTATTTGTCCCATTCCAACAGTCCAGCAGCTTGAAATCTCTCTAGGCACTTCTGAAACAGCAACCACAGCTGCACCTTGCTAGGCTAAACAGCAATAAAACCAAATCAATAAATACAGGCAAGCAGAAAAAAACAAAAGTAGTGACAGAAGAAAACCAAGACCATTATTTGGTAGAAATCAGGGTGAAAGGAAAGCTTCCTGGTTTTAAATCTTTACCACATTGCTTCCTGACCTGTGACTGGGGTGGGAGAGGTGTGATGTTGGCAACATGACTGGAGATGGGCAAGATATTCAGCTGATCATCGATCACGATGCAGTTGGTACAGGAGGCCAGAGACAGAATGAACCTGAGCAGTCAAACAAAGGCAAGTTAGTACCAACACTAGCAACACAATGGCATTTTGGGAGTTCATTTAAACTCTCTTCTAAACCCAGGTATAGTATTTGCAGCTACTTATCACTGAGCTAAGAGAAGTGCACACAACCAGCAGTATGCCTCTTATCATAGGATCAGGATTAGGTACACAAAACAGGCATCCACTTCCCAGGATGTCTCCAAAGAGAACACTAACTAGACAGTCCACCAAGAGAGTGTTTAAATGGGAGGCAGCTGCATGAAAATGCAAGGCATGAATCCACAGCAGTTGTGACAAGTGCTGGCTCCCAAAGACTGAAGTCAGGGCTAGCTTACTCATCCTCCTCATTTCTGCCATCACATCAATCATCTGCATGCTAAAGAATGATTTCTGCACTTTTCCTGTGGCCAGAGCTAGGGCTCACTCCCTCAAGAAGAGCTGCTTCCTCTACACAGTACAGGCAGAGAAAACACCTTTACAAGGCACTTCCAAACCCACAGAGAACACTCCACACTAAGCAGCTTTATGTCTTACAGTAGTGCAAGAAGTATCTGAGCTTCAGTGCAACTAAAGACTAGGTTTCTACAGTGTTGCCCAAGAAGGATTCAGAGCAGTTCACAGATTTGGGCCTGTCTGCACTTATCCCTTCTAACAGACACCACCATTCTGTATGCAACTCCTCCAACAACAAACTCCATGCATTTCCAGGAGAGAACATGAAAACTCCACTGAAGAAGCCTAGAAGTTCTAGTGCAATGCAAAGCTTTAGGATGCTTTTCTTGTCCTCCCTGCCTAGATCCTGGACACTGCTACCAACTCACCTCTCGTTAAAGCGCCCTACCACGTCCTGGTGTGCCTCGGTTCTGTAGCGAGAATGCACGTCCTGGAAGGAGAAGGAAAGGACACTCTGGAGAAGGAACAGCAGGAACAGGGACATGCACATGGCTCTTACTCATGGGACAATCCAATTTCTTCTCTACACTTGTGGATGAGAGGCTCCCTTGCTATCCAGAGTCAGGATCCTGTCTGGGATGTGCTTTCTGTTTTCCGAACACTCGTTAAAGATGTGCTTTTCACAATGGTCTTATTTATTCTTGCCTGACTTAAAGGTCAGCTCTGCCAGGTGCTGAACACTCCAAACATCTCAGGGATGCTCATTAAAAATAGTCAATCACTTTAATTCATCTGCTGGCCTGACTAATGGAAACAGTTCCTGCTCTAGGGCTAAGTATATTCAGTGTGAACAGGTCATAGATAGATACAGAAATGTATAGCAGTGGTGAAGCTGGTCTCACCTAGCAACAGGTCACAAAACATTCCAAAAGGCCTATTTTTAGCTTCAGTTTTCTGTTAGGTAGGCAGATAGCATAAATATTTCCCCAAACTACTGTGAAACAAAAGAAGACTGTTACACTTGTGAATGACAGATGTTTCTTCCTTGTAACTCAGCAGCATTTCAAGACACAGAGGTTGGCAGAACTGCCTAAGCATGAGATGTTGGGTCATCCAGGAAAAATGATGGAAGGAAGATGACAGCCCACAACAAAAGCAGCAAGTAACCAGTTAGCATCACCACGATTTAGCTGCTTACACAGAACAGACATCACACTGAACATACCATGGTCATTGTATAGAGCTGCTTCAGTGAGTTCATGGTTCTCAGGAGAATCACCACAATTCCACCTCCTTCTACTGTTTCAATGGTTCTAGCTAGCAGGTTGGGAGTCAAGGCTTCAAAATCCTAGGAAATACACAAGACTGCAATGTTGCCTAGAGTTGATCAGTGCAACCAGCACCTACTAAAAGGAATGGGAAGCCTAAAAGATGAGTTTTCAATGTTTAGTTGACATTTAACATCTGCATTTAGCAATATCCCATTAAAATTCTGCCAGCAAGGCTACCCCACCCTCACAAAACTAGGAAAAGATACTGCAGGGCATCATCATTGAAATAACAGGAGCAACAGACACAATCCTGGGCCACTGAAACCAAAAGCACTTGATCCTAGTGCCAGGTCCTTTCAGAGTCAAAAGTTCACCTCCTTACCTGAAGCACACACATGCCAAAAGTGTTGCCAAGAATCTTGTGAGTCTCATTGTAGTAGCAGTAGCGAATGTTTGTGGCTGCTATAAACAACTCAAAGGGATCATCCTCCTTGATGTTTAAAGTTCCACTCTTAATCTTCTTCTGCAGTTGTCTCATCCTCTTCTTGCGGTGGCTGGAAGGTAAAATGATACAGAAGTTGTCTTGGGGAAAAAGTCCCTTCAGGTCTCTGTGTTTAAGACTCACTGGAGGTCAGAATGCAGCCTCCAAGGAAAAGATCTTGGCTCACAACTGCTGCTTTCAGGACACATTCCCATGTGTCTTTGACCCAGCATGGGGGATATCAGACAGAGCCAGCTGTTGGCTGGAATCAGGCAGTTCCAGGCAACCCTTCCTGACTTGGTGTGTTCACACAAGCCTAACAATTCATATTTTAAAGGTCTACTGCTTAACCTGCAGCCAGTCCTAAAGATTACTGAGGCTAAAAAAGCTGAGGAATTCAAGTTTTGGCCTTCTGAATTTAAAAAGGTGAGGGAGAGACTGGTCCAGGACAAAAGAGCCAGTGTTAGTGCCACAGAAGAGCTATGTCAACTGTACTACAGAAGCCAAATCTTACTTCTGGTAGATCAAACTTCCTAGAGCTCCTCCAAGAACTAATCTTTTTTCTCCTCATTACCAAATGATACAACTTATGCTACCCACACCAGTCACAGAGCTTTCTGCTTCAGACAGAGCAGAAACCACAGCATGAGGCACAAGGGGTATCTTACCTGCTAAAGCCCAGCTCCTTTTTGTAGCACCACAGGACAGAGGGTCTGGCTTTTACAGTTGCTTTAGACAACATGTGGTGAAGTATAACCACCTGCCAAAACAGACACTTGCATGAACTAATGTACTCACAAGCTAACACTGAAGAGCAAAGTAGTTTTCTAGACTTGATTTTACAGCTGTGTTTTCTGAGAGACCCTGTGCAGAACTGAAGGAGCCCTTGACATGTGAAAGTTACATTCCTTTTGACACAGCCTCTGCCTTCTCCAGGGGTGCATGACATTGATAACACTAAATTACACCTTCTGTGTCCTCAGCACTCTTCCTTGGCAGAGTTGCTAATATCTGCATGAACAGAAAGTGATCAGTCTGTGCTAAATACAGTTACAGAATCCTACAGTCCCACCACAGTAAAGGGTGGAAGGGACCTCTGGAGATCATCTAGTCTAACCCCTCTGCAGATGGGTTTGGAATCTCTCCACAGAAGGAGATACCACAACCTTTCTGGGCAGCCTGAGCCAGGGCTCCAACACCCTCACACCAAACAAGCTTCTCCTCCTGCTCAGCTGGAAGCTCCTGGCTTCCAGTTTGTGCTCAGTGCCCTAGGCACCACTGAGCAGAGTCTGGCCCCAGCCTCTTGCCCCCAGCCTTCAGCTCTTGCTCAGCATTGAGCAGCTTCCCTCTGGGGGTGCTCTTCTGCAGGCTAAGCAGCCCCAGGGCTCTCAGCCTTTCCTCCTGCCACAGATGCTCCAGTGCCCTCAGGATCTTCCTAGCCTCTGCTGGGCTCTCTCCAGTAGTTTCTTGTCTCTCTGGAACTGGGGAGCTCAGAACTGGACCCAGGACTTCATCTGTGGCCTGAGTAGGGCAGAATAGAGGGAGAGGAGAACCACCCTCGACCTGCTGGTCACACTCTTCTAATGCACCCCCAGAGACCACTGGCCTCCTTGGCCACAAGAGCACTTTGCTGACTTATGGTGAACTTGCTGTCCACCAGCACTTTCAGGTCCTCCTCTGTGGAGCTGCTTTCCAGCAGGTCAGCCCCTAAGCTAACCTGGTCTATAAGGTTATTCCTCCCCATGTGCAGGACTCTATACTTGCCCTTGTTAACCTTCCTAAGGTTCCCCTGCCCCAACTCTGTCTGTCAAGGTCTCACTGAACAGCAGCACAGCCTGATGGGCTGCCAACCACTCCTCCCAGTTTTGAGTGCAGTGATTGATTCCTCCACACCATGCTATGCAGTAGGTCCACTCCAATTTGTGGTATTGTGACTGAGTACATAAAACACAGCCCGAGTGCAAAACTGTAACATCTTACAACACAATTGGGAAAAAAAGCTCCTGCTGGCCAGGAAATTGAGGGGGATTTGCTCCAGTTTGAAAAATAATCCGATTTGGCAGTACTCACTTTTATTTAATGTTTAGGAGCTTCTCAAAGAGGAGAAGCTAATGGATGAAGACTTCTAAAGCATCGCCTAACACCTTCCACATGCGAGCTTTCTCACTCACACTAAGGCACACCATTGCTCTGCCTTACCCTGGGCAGAAGAAAAAGCCGGTACCAGAGGCTCACAGACCTATCGTGCTCCAAAGGCTCAGTTCAACATAAGCAGCCATACCTACGCCTCCCCGCCCCGCCCCGCCGGGAAAGGGTTACCTGGTCCTTGCCGCGGTCGCCGACCACCACGAAAAGGGTTCGCTGCCGCTGGGCTACCCCGTTCTCGATCAGCACCCGAATGCGGTTGTCTACCTTGCGGCGCTGCATGGCTGCGGGTGGGGGGGCTCGGGCCTCAGCCCCTGCTCTCCTCTCGAGTATCGCCCCAGGCAAGACAGAGCCCCCTTGCCCGGGCCTGAATGGCCAATCCTCCTTCCCCTCCCCGGGCCTGCTCCCCCTCAGGCCGCTGAGCCCCCCGAGCCCTGACTCTGCTCCTCTCAGGCAGCGGCTACGCGCGCTCGCCGGCTCGCGACCGCGACAGGCACCACGCGGGAGCAGGAGGGCCCAGCGGCGCGCGCGCCGGGCCCCGCCGAAGGACCCTGCCGAAGGCCCCCGAGGCTGCCCTCGCTGTTCGCCTGCGTCGCGTCTCTAAAGAGATGACGAGTTCTTTTGAAAAGCAGAACTTTACAGCTTCAAGTTTTCCACGTGGCGAAGGAGTACGGGAGTTGCAGAGACACAGAGCGATCGCAGCTTCGACGGTGCGCTTATTAAGTTAGGAAGAGGGAGGAGGTGGCGGGCAGCGATGGCCTTGGCTGCTGCAGACAGCAGGTATTGGATGGGGGAGAGAAGCCACCTTAGCATGCACAGGCCTGATGGACACTGAACCAGACTTCGGTTGGGTTCCCGTAAGGACAATCAAATACAAAGTAATTGCTTAAATAATGAGGAGTCTCCGTCTGGGTTAAAAAGAAAAAAAGCACAGGAGTTTTGGGTGCTGCTTCTTAGATTATCTCTGTATCCTCAATTACTTGTCACATCTACAGAAGCATTTACCCCGGGAAATAACCCAGACTCTCCCCAGCCCTGGGAGATACAGACCAGGGCACTGCCAGGGGCCAGAACTGACAGCTCTTCTCTATTCCTTTAGCCCAGTGACTTGTATAAGCAGCTGTAAAAAGGGGATAAACCAAACTTCAGTGGCGAGGGCAGAACCCATTTTCTTTATTTTGTAAATCTTTTGCTCTAAAGAAACCTCTGCTTGCATCCCTCAGCCCTGCTGGAGTAAACACATGATGGTTTTAGAGATCCTCCATTTCCACCTACTGCAGTTGTACACAAGCCACAACTGGGTCTCCAGCTGCCCTTTGCTACTGTTGAGGGGGGAGAAAGGGCATGTGGCTACACAGTATTCCCACGGAAACAACTGCAGGAAACAAAACAGCACATACACAGAAGAACTACAAATCTTTAGGATATATTAGCTGATAGTAAATGAGGAAATCCTAGGAACTGTTGGGACCCTTGCTTCTCAGTTAAACTTGCAACATTTCAGCTCCTTTGTTTGATAAAACCACAGCTCTTTGGAAGCTCTCAATCCAAAATCCCCAAGCTGCATAACTGTGGAGCCACAACAGGAAAACAATTTATCAATCTGGTTTAAATTCTACTAAGAGTTCTCCAAAACACAAAATCTATTCTCCAGCTATCAGCAGAACTCTTCCTAATAACCTTACATTAATCTTTCAATACCAAAGTTGAGCCAAGCTATTTGCATAGATATATTTATTCTTAGCTTTTAATACTGCCAAAGGGAAAAAAAAAAAAAGGTCTGAACTTGCAACATTTGAACAATGAAATATTTAAACCATGTTAATAACACTGGAGGGAAAATGTGTTTCATGGCACATGGTTGGGAGAAAGTATATTCACTTTGAAAATAGAGCAGAAATATGATCAAAGGATTGAATTAAGAATCAGAGAGGCTGTGGAACAGTATTTGTTGAGGAGGAAAACCCAGTTACTGACACAAACCCACCAATGCAACAGAAGTGGAGCAAGACAATTCCTGAAGGGATAGGTATGAAATATTTGCTGAAAAGGGGAGGACATAATTTCAATAAGATTTATTTTTCAACTGTTTCCATAAGCCATGGAGCAATCTTGAGTGCTGAGTTGGAGAACTCCAAAGACACATATCCAGGTGTGTTTAAGGCCACCAGGAAATTCCAATCTGACAATTAACTACACCAGAATTCTGAAGACTTCTTTCATATGGGAGATGCATTACTAAAATTGATGCTAAAAATGAATAGCCTCCAAAAAAGGAAATACTTTAATTCAATAAAAGACTAATGGATGATTACTGAAATTTATCTCCATAGCAACATTGCAGGTGTATTGTATCTGAGCACAGGTTAAAGGAAGGAGCCAGTGGCCACCACTGTTGGAACTGGGCTAGTTACACTCACCTGATTACTTTGTGAATACTAAAAAGTGGGGGGGCAAAAGTCAGCCTAGCTTTTAAAATGAATGGGGTAGTTATTTGCAGCAAGAGCTAACACAGATCAAGTTAATTCAGAACAAAATGTTAGGCTGAAGTTTTCCCAATACAATTCTCTAAAGCACTGCTCAAACTGGCTTTAGGATGTGGATTTGGGAAAGCAGACTTTGTTCCCTTCCTTAAGGCTAGATCTACAGAGACACAAAGAATTTTAACTGCATCACAGTCAACAGGCCTAAGAATTGGTTAGTAGCACAGCACCTCTCCCCTTCTCACCAGAGACTATGCTATTCCACACCAAAACCAAACCACCCCCCAGTTTCTGAAACCCTGCAGGAACAGACAGAAATCCAAGATGCTGCTTTTAAGTTTTCACAGAAGAGTATGAGGGTCACAGGGATTTGCCTTCACACAGAGGAACAGACATCAAGTTTCTTTGGTACCAGCCTGCTACAGCACAGCTGTCTTCCATCCCTTTTTGGGACACCATCAGAATACAACACCACATCCTAAGCTGCCAAGTGCTGTGCTTCTCCAAAACATGGGACCTTTCCTCTTGGGGAAAATGTACCAACTGAGATGAAAACCAGAGTGTAGAAGTAGTATTTGCAAACTGGGAAGCCTGAAGAACCTTCCCCATCTCCCTCCCTCTGGAAAAGTAAGTTGGCCAATGAGAGAGACAGCACAGGTTAAGTGATTACTCTTCATCATGACTACCAGGTATGATAATCTCATGTTAAATAAGGGAATGTTCCCCAAGTTCATGTCCAAGTTCCTTCTGGTAAGTTCTGCCACTGACTGGCACAGTCAAGATTCAGTATGAGACCAATCAAAGGCTCAGGTGCTGGTGCTGTGATGGAACAGTCAGATCTTAACAAATTTTGTCCTTGAGAGAAAACAGGAATTAGAAACAAGACAATTTTGCAATGCTTGAGTTTCCAGTAGAGGTCCCAACAACAATCTCAACTGTATTTAAGCCTAGATTTAAATAAGGAATTAGTCTTTCCAAGTTCAAAAGTGAAGTTTTATTGTCCAGGATCATTTCCTGCTTGCTCTTCAGATGAGGCACTGCTTTTTGGATCAGGCAGTGGTGAAGAACATCTCCCCAGCCACCTGCAGAACTCAGCTGGCACCAGCTCTAGTGATGAAACCCCTTTCTAGGGACTCAGTGCAGATGGAATACTGCAGAAACAGGTGCACAGATTTGAAAGATTAACAGGTACAAGGCCAAAAATAATCACAAACAGCTCCAGCTCTCAGGTTGTATTCAAGGACCTGTTTTGACACTTGGCACACACAAGAGGGATGATCTTCATCTCGAGCTGGGACTGGTAGCTCACTAATAAGCAGTGTTCTCCTGCCCCTTTGGATCCACAGGAGAGTTGGGACAGCAGGAAATTGGAAGCATACAGCACAGTTCTGTCCCCCCCAACACTCCTATCTCAGCTGTGCATTCATAATGACTGGTTCTTGCAATGAACAGGTAAGAAAAGTCAACTCCTCAGCTTAGGCAAAGCCACAGCTTCAGAAGATGAGGATTTTTCTGACCCATTGGTTTTGGATCTTACTCTGCTGGAGCACAAAAGGTTTGCACTATTTGCTTTTAATCATCTGAAGTTTAACCACTCTTGCAATATCTGTCTGCATTTAAAGCCTTTTCAGTAGCTTTTCTCACTCCAATGCTGTTGGGGGGAATGCTCAGTGCATTCTCCAAAGACACTTATGAAGGTAACCTGTAACCCAACCAAAGAATCTGAGGAACAAGGGCAACAGGACATTCTGAGAAGACACATTAAGGTAACACAGTTCTCTGAGAGTTATAAAGTCCCAGCAGAAAACTGGAACTGGCTATTAAAAAGAAGTCAGTGTTACTCTCCCAGCTACTCTGAATGAGTTATGCTTTACAAGACAGCTCCACACTACCTCAGAAAGAAAATACCAGTTAAGTGAGGTCTAGAATCTCCTCCACAACAGAATCTGAAGTCACAGGGGTGAGCTGCTCTACAAAAAAGACAGCCTGGATACGGGGAGAACAAAGCAAAATGCAGAACAACACTGACCTTAGGCATGAGACAACAGCTTCTGATTTCCAACTCAAAGCTGCAGGATGTCTAGGGAGGATCCAGGTTTCCCAGACAGTTAACACTAGGTAGACATCTGGAAACTGGAATCTTTTATCAATTATTTACTCAAGAAATCTGTCTAAGGGTGAGAAACTGAAGCTAGAGGTTTGCTCTCAAACACATACCATGTTTATCACAGCCTAGCAAAACCAGATAAGGAAACTCCTGCCAAAATAAACATCTGTATCTCCTCATAATATGCAACAAGGTAGCCATAAGACCAGTTATGCTCCCAAAAGACCAAGCCACAGACAACTCAAAACCACCACAGTGCAACTGCTGTGTCTACAGACAGGCTCAGAACCAGCACTTTGGGAAGCATGAGAGCCTAACAACCACAGGCATCACACCTGACTTAACCCTACAGCAGCAGCTGACTAACAAACACAGCTCAGTCCCAGCACCCAAGGGCTCTGCTACACTTTCTGCCTCAGTGTGACCAACTTCTTACAATGCTCAAAAGGTGATCTTTTGAGAAAGAAACAAATCTAGGAGTGCTGCTATCTGGATGTAACCTAGATGTAGAGCTAAACTAGGAAGATACTGAAGAGCAGTTAGTGGATCTCTGTGCCATACTGGGACTCAAGCCATTGTTTCCAGTATACTGTTTATTAGATGCATGTGTTGAGATTAGAGTCAGTGCAAATATCCCAAATGAACCACAGTTTATGTACTTGTTTTCTGGTTGTTGTTATAACAACACATCTTCCTCTACCAGCATACAGGACAGCAGCTACTCTAAAGACCATTTTCACACATCAAAAGGCTTACAAAGTTATATCTCAATTAAGAGGCCTCTCAACTAGCCCATGTTTTATTAATAAATTTAAGTTAAAAAAATACCCAAACAAACCAACCCAACCAACCTCCAAAACCTGAAGTGGAATGTTCTGATCTATTCAGTGGTCTTTCATTCAGTATGCTGCAAGTTTCCTGTCAAACTACAAGTAGCTGCTTCAGAAGCATTTGGTGTGCAATGGAAAAGCTCAACAGCTTGTGTTCTACCAATCAATTAAAGAAGTAAAGCTGATGTTTAAGAAGGAATCCACTGCTTTCCTACACCAGTTCAACATCAGAAGGTTTTCCAGTTAAAAAACCAACAGTTGGGACTATCATCTCAGAAAGAGCTTCCTAAAACAGACACAGAACAGCAACTTCTCACCAGACTGCAGCTCAGGTTGTTCTACTGGTATGGAATGTCTCTAGGCCTTGACCAAACTGCTGCTTCCAGCCATCAACAGCACTTCAAGATGTCTGGTGTGTAATATTGTCTTCCACAAGCTTATCACTTTTCTCAGTAAAACCACTTCTCATTTGTGCTCTTCACCCTGAAGATGGAGAAGTGAAACCACCACCTCTCTGGATGGAGTTTCAAGGTTATTTCACAGGCAAGTCAAAACTGCCAAGCAGTGCTGCATCTTCAGTTGGGATACCAAGTAGAAATGGCCCTCTGAGTGAAAACAACCTTCAGCTTTGTCCAGAACACTTAAAACACCACAGAACTTGTTCCTTAACTTCCCCTTTCCACAGGCAGGAACTCTTTGATGAACCAGACTGAACACAGATACAGCACTTTTTCTTCTTGCCTGTGTTCCAGAATGCAACAGCACTACCCAACACCTCTATGGAGGCAGCTAGCAATATTCTCCCCAGTGCAGAGAGAGTGCATGTGTGCAGAAGGCAGGCACAAGTGATTTCCCAAAGATTATACCACAAAGATTGCAGGAAAACTTGCAGAATCCTTGGGTATTTTTTCCAGCTCCTAGTCTTATGCCACTTCTTTTAGACATTGCTGCCTTGATGAAAAGTCCAGAATAAGAAATGTTGCCCAGAAGTCACAGCTATTAGGATAAAACCAGGAAAAAACCAAACAAGAGGAAGGTTTACATCTATTTAGGAAACAAAAGAATCTGTCAGAGAATAAAAACAACCCCAAAACCTTAGGAAATGTCAAGCCCATCACATTCCATTTGTTTCAGTTGTTGAAAACCAGTGTTCCAGGATACAATTTTTAGAAACATGTTTTATTTGTCTTGCTTATACCATTAGAACTGTAACTGCTGGCTGTCATTTCCCTGCAAAGGGGAAATCAATTCAAACACAGACTGGTGCTTTTCAAAAGAGAGCAATTAAAAGGGCAGCAGCAGCAGGCATTTGAGATTTCTTCAAACCTTCAAGGCTGCAGGAAAGACAAAAGGACATGTGACCAAAAGTGTTATGATTATCCAGGAGAGATTTCCATCAGTACCTGCATCAGTTATTAGGTGAGAATACAGCAAGGTCAAGTATTAGTGACAGACAATGTGCAAGTCATAAGGAATGATAAGAGAATACCAATCCTTACAAAAGTCATTGCTATCAGAGAAACTTACAAGTGTTTCAGAGAGAAATCTAAATACTTCACAGCAAATATACAGTGGCCATCCAGATTTGTTGCAAAATTTTGTTGGAAGTGCCAAATCAAAGCTTTTTTTTTTTTAGCCTTTTTGGGGTTTTTTCCTCTTTCTTTTAAAAAGACCCCATAATTACCCAATTCCATCAGCAGTTATGCATGTGATCTTAAACCCTCAGCCACAGGAAACAGGCTCCTGAAGATGAGGACTGCTGCAGCTAAGGGTGCTGCTCCTCTGCCAAACTGGCTATAAGCCTATCTGTCTATTTAGGGAAATAGGCATCACTACACAGCTTGAACTGTTCAGTGCTTCCATTTAGTAAGGAAAAGCTGAAATGCAGTTGTTCCATCAAGCCACACTTCACCTTTTCCATACTTTTGTCCTGCCACCACCATAAATCTTTACCAATTTGCAGATTTGATCCAAATTTGTTCCATCATTTTTAAATCTCAGAAGTGAGTCTTTGCCTTTTTTTTTTTCCTGCCACTTCAGTTAACCATAGAGATTGGATCACCCTGAAAATTGCTTTTTTTGGGTTTTTTTTTTTTTGTTTGTTTTGCTTTACTCTTAGCAAGGGTGAGGAATCTGAATCTCATGTGCAAGGCTCAAGATGATGCTTAGGACAGAACATGCAGAGTAAACGTTGTTTCGTTCCTTTTCAATATCCAGGGGGAAGAATAAAGCTGGCAACTGTAGTCCTGTCATTATGGGTAATGAAAATAGTCCCTTTCCAACAAACTTCCTGTAAGGGAGAACAAATAGATAAGAACTCTTCTGGTAACATGTATAGTACACTGGCCAGTGTGGTTTTGGCGTTGAATCTTTAATTCACTTGCTGAGCATTCATTTGAGGCATTCCTCTGTTTGGTCTTGGGGGCCCTCCACGACCTAAGGAAACACACAAAAAGGTTCTTGGATTATCCAGGAAGTCAGGTTATTAACAAAAAAATAAAAGCTCCAGTCTAAACTGGCTAAGAATTCCCAGGTGTGGATCTAGCATATATGTCATTGCTCTCAAAGCTCCTTCAAAGCCCAAACTTGACAGTGTGGCATTTGTCTTTGCTGTTTGCAGCTTTCTCCCAATACTTTTTCCCCCCACAAAACTGCAGAAAGTTTTGTAGTGATGTAAGGCAGTGAGGGGTTTACTGTGATTTAAAAGTACTGGGAGCTACCTCATCATGTTTCTCCTTGCATTCTTCCCCTCCTTCCTTAAGAAAGGGACTGCCTGGAGCTCACACTTCCACTAGATGAGAACTGTAGGTTACTTGGGGAATCCCTTTCACTTTTGCCTGCACATCCCTGAAAACTGCATTAATAGCTGGGCTTCCTAAAAATATGCTCTCATTTTCAGCACAACCTAATACTAGGCTGAACTTCAGGCCACAGCTCCACACTAGAGAGCTTTCAGTACCAAGCCAGTCAAGGACAAAACCAAACTACCACCCAGGAACTGTAGTTTCACACAGCCTCAAGCTGTCCTCACTGATGAGGAGCTCTTACCCAAGATTCTCATGGAATTATCCATATAGAGACAATAGTCTTATCACCAAGAATCTACTAAAAGAGAGAACTACTGAAATAGTATTGAAAAGAAAATCTAGAAGTTTAAATACAACCTCACTACATAAGTGGAATTGTTTGTTTTCCTCAGATGAACATATCACAAACACTCTTATGAAGCTACAGGACAAACCTCCATAAGCTAAAAGCAATAATTCTATAGAATCAAGGAACAGATGAGCCTGGAGGCAAGTTTTGTATCCTTGGACAGATCCTGAGAAGAGACCTGAACAACAGATGCAGGAGGACATTTTTTAGTGCATTAGAGAAACAGACAATTTTGGAGGCTGACAGTCAGCTCAAGTCTGCTGTCTGCTTTACAAGCAAACCACTAATGCACCCAGTAAGCAGATTTTAAGTCATGATAAACCTCAAAGAAAATACCCCCAAGGCTGTCATCAAGAAGTGTCAAAAGCACTTGCTCTTTTAACCTCTTTACAAAGAATTCTTCATTCAACAGCCAGTTAAACTTCTCCCACAAGTTCAAAGGATCACAGTATGAGTCAAGTCAGAAGGGACCTCAAGAGGTCCTTCAAGTCCAAGGCCTGGTCAAAAGCAGGGTCAGTTGTGAGGTCAGAGGAAAGTAAGCTTATTCTGCAATCCTGACCTGCTGACCAGGGAGTGAAGTTGCTTTTTAACCCCAAAATTCCTGGATAAGAAGTTTTCACTCAGCCCAAATCCATTATCCACTACTCAGGAATTACCTCTAGGAGCTCCCCGAGGTCCACTCTGTCCAGAGCCACGTTTGAAATTCTGTTGATATCCATCCTGAAGCAAAGAGATGAAAAAAGTTATGACATCAACCCTTGGCATTTTGTTATCTTTCAAGCAGCTATTAACTGCCACTAAAATAAAGAGTTTTTAAAACAGGATGCACTGACAAAACCCCTGTGACCTCAATATGCAGTGTTTCATTAGATTCTTACTCCTAATAGTACCTAGCAGGTATACTACATAAAAAAGACCAATTCTCTCTCCAGTTACAGGATATGTTGTTCAGTGTAACTAAGAAATGTAAATGGATGTATTTAGGCTTCCAGTTCTTCAAACTACACAGAGAAGAGATTAATTTGCTGAAGAACCAGTCAGTATGTGAAGTGGCAATAGTCTACTGGCAGGATAAACAAAATCAGTCATCCCATTTGCTTATGAATACTTGTTTGGGGATATAGAGATTTAAGGTATTTTCCAGTCAGTCTAAGCTTTGCACAAACTGAGCATACCTTCTTCAGAACAATACAGTTCTACCCAAATTCCAGTGTACCATCACCACTGCAGAAGATAACACCAAACAAGTTTGAAGAGTTAACTTCAATGGTTTTAGTTCTTCAGTTTCTTTCTCACAAAGCTGTGAAAGTATCTTTATGACAGAGTTCTTCCCAATTAACTCCACCTTGCTCTAGCTGCTAGCCTCCTTCATTTAGAGATCCAGCAGCCAAACAGAACACCCTGCCCAATGACAACATTCAACCATTTAACATTCTGCTATTTATAAATATCTTCATGAGCAATAAGAACTCCTTGGAAAAACTTTCCCTAACAGATTTAAGTGCTTCCACTGACACTTTTTCTTCTCCTTCTAGACTGTTCCATCACACTGGTAGCTTACCCTCTGGTAGTTTGAGTAATCCCGAGGAGCATTGAACTGGGGCTGCGTGTAACCACTGTTGGGAGTGTTGGAAAAGGAAGGACGGTAGCCATCATATCCTCCTGAGGAAAAGAACACAAGTCTTTCACTCAGAAATGACAACTCTCACTTCATATTACTATATAAAGAAAAACAGCAACAGCATTTTACCTAAACCTGAGAAAAAACCCCTTTAGTAAGTACTGTCTACCTGCAAATCAACCGTTTGCAACATCAGTGCTAATTCCATTACAAGAAACAAGAATGAAGATACACAATAACTAGAAGGAGACAGCAATTCAATTTATTTCTCTAGTAGTTTGAGGTTTGATTAACATCACACTCAATCCAGAGGTAAATGTAACAGCTGTGACCTGCAGGCCCACAACAGCCACCTCAAGCAAGATGCTGCTCCTGAGCCAAGACTCTTCTGGAAGAGGGCTGGGAGCCATGCCCAAGGGATGGCTTTCAGTCCCAAGGGTCTAACACTTGGAATCTAGATCAGTTTCAAGCAGACAAGTAGTGACTACTGCATTCCCTACTAGAATCAGGTTCATTTTTATTGTACAGGTTTCTCCTGTACTCTCCAACCACAAGAGGAAGAGAACATGGCAAAAGAAGTCAGCACTGTATCTGTTAGTTTAATCCCACACCACCTGAGAGGGAACTCAACTCTCCCATTCTAACATCCACATCTGCATAATGCTGACAGCCACATAGAATCATTTCTAGGAAACCTCTGCTCCTGTTAATGCCCTCAGATTAATGACTTCTGGATTTGTTTTTGGTTCTGTTTCTTGTATTTCCACATTATCCAGCCTAGTCCTGACAGGATGAACCACAAAACTCTGAGCTATTGCTTCTACCCTAAGTGGAAATACACAAACAAAACCCATTCCTGAAGTACCAGCTGGCACTGAATTCTTCACTTGCTGGTTGTGGAGATGAAAGCAAGAGTAGGTGAGTTGACAACCTTGTATCTTGACATGGTGTTTCCAGAAAGAAGACAGAGTTTCCAAGAGCTGTTTACCTCTGAATCCATTTGCAGGTCCCCTGTAGCCGTTCATTAAGCCCCGAGCCCCACGCGATCCCCCACGAGCCACTCCTCGGCTGTTGTAGTAAGGCTGACTGTTCCGGGGAAAGCCAGTGTTCTGCTGGGGAGGTTGTTGGTGGTTACCTGCCACTTGATGAGTCTGGTCTGGGGAACCATGGTAAGTACCAACCACTGTATTGGAATTGAAGAAAAGGATATAAAACTGTGTGTGTTTCTGGTTATGTTCCCACATGTGCTCTCTTCAAACTCAACATTCGTAGCTCTGAAAAGCCACTGATCACATCTACAAGTGCTCAGCCACTCCAAGGAAAATAATGTGCAGAATTAAGTATCAAGTTTACTGCTCCAAGTACCCCACAATATTAACCCAATCCAGAAGTGGTAGAGTTGATTTAAGTCAGTATCAAGAAGTTTCTAGTGTAAGGTCAGCGAGAAGTCTTTCTAAGGCAGGTACAATTTTTCTGTGCTGTTTCACACCCTTCAAAAATCAACAACACACCAGGAAAAAACCCAGTATGAGTAAGTTAATCCACTTCTGTAACTTCCTTCCTTCTGAACTGGCAGAGAGGCCCTGTGAAACGTCTGAATTCTGTTAGGTGCAGCTGTGCTAAGGCAGGATTGATGGGAGCACTTTAACAGAGCTGACATTTTGACTGTACAGGCCAAGAGATTCTTTGTACAGGCTGTGCAAATCAACAGGCAAGAGCTTGCCTGTCCTGTGTCCCTCACTCAAAATCCCCCTCTGTAAATTCCATCTCAGTGGAAAGTGAGGACACTGCTGGGAGAACAGCTTTGTAGATAGACTTTATAGTTTGTTTGGTTCTTTGAAGTTGCTAACTTGGAAAGCATTTTGCCTCCTGTATTCAAACCATGATTTCAGCACAAGGTTCTAGATGTTATTGTTGTTACAGATGGAGACATGCACACTGAATTTCAGCTCCCATGAGACATTCAAGCTGAGACAGAGTAACAAAACCCAGCATTGTTCAGAGGAAAGCTTCACTAGACTAGGAACATGTGTGACATGGTTTGCTTGGACTGGGACATGCATCTAGGACTTCACAGCCCAATCACCTGTTCTACTGAGGCTACTGCCATTTTAGTTTCTGCTGAACTAAGTTTACCTGTCTGGAGTTGTTCTTGCTGAAGATCTGATTGTTCTACTTGGTGAGGCTGATTGGAGAAACTCTGGTTGTAACTGGCCTGGTACTGATTTTGTTGCTTAAGGGTTTCTGGCTCATTAACAGGAGGAACAGGTGCATTCATGTTGAATACCTGTAACATTAGAAAAATAGCTCTGTGGCCAACTGAATCTTCACTGCATCATGCCCAGAAGTATGAAAGTCTGAGAAATGTGCATAACCAAAGACTGGTTTATGCTACAACTGATTCCTGTGTTGGCATAACAACACAAAGAAGTTTCACACTAAAGGGATTTACAACTTACTGTTTGCATGGATTGGAATGGAGCTGCATTAACATTGATTCCACTGCTATGCAAAGGCTTGCTGGATCCAGCCTGGAACACCTGTGGCTGGGATGCAGTGGGAAGCGATGATGATGATGGGGTCTGGTCTGCATTCAGTGACATTGAAGCCTAAGAATTAAACCAAACAACATTTTAGTAGCTTTTGAATAATCATCAAAATATCCTAGCTTAAAATCTTCAATTTAAAAACAAATGTGACAACACTTCAGGTTCATCTCAACAAATGAGTCTTTTCAACTTCAGCCTAACAGCCTCATTCACAACAGCATAACAGGAGAGAAAACACAAGTTTTCTCCCTCTTATTTGAAAGACAACTACAGGGGGAAATGAACAAGTTTCTGGGTTAACTGCTAGCCACTACAAAAAAAAAAAATGAAGCACATTTCCTAAGCCAACATCATCAATGGTTCATCTGCTGATGTTACTTCTGACTGAACAGACCATCTTGTAAATGAGAAGTCTTACAGTGAAGGACTTACTGCTCCCAGATAGGCTCAAAACTTTGAAACTAAAGAAAACTGAGGCACTCTTATCAACAGGTAACTAAAAATTACAAAACTCTACTAACTTTTGATGACACCTGCAACCAGAGGCCTTCCCACCCCTGTGCAATCTGACTTGCCTGAATCTGGTCAATGGCTTCCTTCTGTGGCCGTTGCTCTGTTGTGTGAGAAGGCTGATACATGGGTTGGGAGGCTGTATATCCCTCACTTGTAGAGGAAACCAAGGGAACCTGACAAAATAAACCCCAAAGGCCCCAAAAATCAGCTGATGCTCACACACAGTATTATAAAAAGCATCAGAGAACTCTGGACTGAACAGCACTCTCTACTCTAAGTATGGATTCCAGCAACACTTCACAGCCATTAAGAATGAAGTTCTTTAACAAGCAGAGGTTTGACCACGTCACCATGAGGTGGCTTCTGACATGCCACACACCACCCACCCCCTGCCACACTGTACTCTCTGGGTATTTCTAAATCAGCTTCACAGGCATTTGCTCTGACTGAAGAACATCTTTCTCCTCATTTTCTTATGCACCTTCAGTTTAAGAGGCCTCTCATCAGAAATGCAGTTTCCTAATAAACTCCTATTTCAACCTTGAACCCAAGGTTAAGAGACTGGAAAGACTCCATTGCAGAAAACAGCACAGAAACTCTATACAGTGATGTCCAGAAGCAACAAAGCTAAAGAAATAATGGAGGGAACCAGTTCCCTAAAACCAGAACAACAGCTTTTGCTTTTAGTTTCTCATATAGTTAGGAATTTAATCCTAACAAAACATCAATCAAGGCCAAAATCAATTTAAAATCCCAAATACAATTTACTAGTAAACATTTTACCTGTGTAGCTTCTGGTTGCACAGGAACTTGACTAGGCTGGGCAAGTCTTGACTCAGCATGAACTGAAGGAGAAGAATTTCCCTTAGCACATAGGTACAATCAAACCTTTTACAGAACAGCATTAACCACCTTAGCTATTGAGT
This sequence comes from Galbula dea, assembly GCA_013399015.1. Taxonomy (NCBI): domain Eukaryota; kingdom Metazoa; phylum Chordata; class Aves; order Piciformes; family Galbulidae; genus Galbula; species Galbula dea. The sequence goes on along the minus strand of VWZX01002924.1, from coordinate 266,750 downwards.
TCTTTGAGACTCAGCATCCTCAAGATGATTATCCCTTTAGCATGCCAAAGCTATACTCAAAATAACAATTAACTCTTCCGTGCAAAGTACATTTTTGCCAGTTGTCCAAGACAACCCAGCAATTCCCAAAAGACCAAACAAAACTCTATTTTGCCCATTGAAAAGAAAGTTTCAAGTGTCTCACATCTCCAAGCAAAGCCTAGAAGCAAGTGAGAATGGCATGTCTAGAAACAGCATGCTTCCAAAGTCCAATCCCATTTCTGAGATAACCAGACTGTCACAGTACTGGCATGTGATGACCATTTCACTGCACAGCAGTAACTGAAGCATTTTTAACAGAGGACTTGCAGGCTTCCCCAGTATTTCTGTTTAGGATTTACCATTACAAACCTGGAGGGCAAACCATTTGTGGCATGTCCAAATTTTGTGCTGGATTCATGGGTTGTGCAGATACAATCGCAGGATCAAGTGTTTGGTTCTCAAACTCCAGCATAGAGTCCTGGGGGGAGGGAAATAAATCCAAATTACTGGTTTTAAAACCCACTGACATTTAGAATACAGAAATAACCAGGTCACAATAAAGGAAATTACTCCACAATTACTGGTTTTATCATGCATTTAAATAAATTAAGTTATTAAAGCTACCAAAACATATTTATCACAATAAAAATCTAGCCCATGTATACAAATTAGAGCTTATCTGATAAAAAGGTAACTGGAGGGAGATTTTAATAACAAGACAGAACAGGCTGTGAACTAGTCTTTATCCTAAATAAGCACTTTGTAGGAAGAAACAATAAAAGGAACAGAAGAAGATTATGTCTCATTTGTTACCAAGGTGTCTACCCTTTCTTTGTGCAGGAGGAGGAGAAGCTTTTCCTGATGCATTCCATTATCTCCCAATGCTTTTCTATTTCTTCTAACCTTAGAGGTCAAAAGAGAACCTTCAAGAAGCAACCCAGAAAGTATTCTCTTCACATGTTGTACAAGTTTTGCTTAACAAAATTTAGAACTAGCTTACAAAGGGGATACTTTACAGCTTATCTCACTTAGGCAGAATACTCTACAGCACCTAGTGATGCACAACTTTCTGTGCACATTTAGTACAAACAAGGACTGAAAAGCTAATTAACACTAATTGTACTTTGCCAGCAAGACAGGTTTGCAGCTTTGGAGGAGATCTTGCCTTACAGGACTATATGGTTTGCAAAACCATTTTATCTTTCAAATAAACTCCAGCAGACTCTATTTAAATTCTAACTAACAGCAAGGAAGTCCTAATCTTATTTCTTTGGTTCACCATACCTGCATGAAGTTATATGGGCCCTGCATCTGTGCCATAAGGTCCTGTACTCGCTGTCTTCTAACAAGAGGATCTGCTTGAGCCACAGTAGTGAGTGTGTGAGGTTCAGGAACTGGAGGAGATGTAGCTTGTGTCTGTTGCTGCAGTGAATTTACAACCTAATAAGAAAAAAAGCAACCAACTGAATTTTCAGCTTAAAATAACATTGCACAGAAGCCACTCTAGTTCTTGACTTTTCTGGCTACTGCCTAATTCATTAGGGATGCAATTACTACAGTCTTCTGGAAGAAAAAGACTGCATCCTCCTATGGTCATGCCAATACTGGTGGCCAGCTACTGACCTGAGCACTTCACAGGACTAGAAAGTTCAGACTGTGCTCTATTATCTTTCCATCCACTCTAGTCCTCATTAGAAACAGGGCTAACAAAAGATTTGTTCAATACTACAATTAATGTGGCCCAGCCTGTGGTGGGGGGTAGGGGAGTGGAACTGTATGATCTTTAAGGCCCCTTCCAACCCAAACCATTCTATGATTACAGGCATTTTTTTTAAGAGCAGGATTTGAGATAGCAATTTAACAACTTCTCAGCAATTTGGGAATGGAAAGACTCAGGGGAAGAGTAATTTTTAGAAATATGCACAGAGGGAGAACAATTTTCTCAGATCTTTTTGGTAAATCTACTTTTTAAGTAGAGTCAGAATTTTTGAGTCTTGTAAAGACTTCAACATTTTTCACTTTCACAGCCTAGAGCTGAGTTTTCAAGTGCTCTTCTACTTAGCTATCTCTGGTCTCAGAGAACTGCAGGCAGCATTGTGTGATGGAAAAATTGCAAGACAGCACCTTGGGGGTGGGGAGGGAACATCAGAAGCCCAGCAGCAGAAGCATAACTCACAGCAGGAAAGAAAGCTCAGCTTTACTAGACATATTCCAATATGGCACAGATAAACAAAGGCATGACAAATAGCAACATACTTTCAGATACCACCTTATCAAAGACAGCAGAGCAACCAGGGAAGCTGGACATGAGCACCTAAAAACATCCATCATCCAAGAGCTTGAAAACAGATAGTTACAAGGACAGCTGAGCTGCATTAAGTAGCACTTTCATGTTCCTAACCACTTTTGCTCTTCAGGCAACATCCCATAATACACAAATGCCATTTTCAATTTGCATTCATGTCAACAACTGTCCTTTAAATAGAAGATAGGTGTCAGTAACTTGTATTGCTCCTCTATTCCCATGAGCTTTTAATTATTCATCATCTCCCAGGTGAACAGGTAAGCCTTAACTTACATCTCCATTAGCAGAAATGTTGACTTCTCAGGTGCCTGTATGTAACATTTCTATTAGAACTGCAGATGAGTTTTGCACAGTCATGACAAGTGACAGAGCATTCCTGCTTTAGATCAGTGCTGAATCACAGCTCTGAACTTTCAATTGGGACTACTGCAATCTGTGGCATGTGATGAGCACAGACCCCAACTGCTGATGGCAATCAGAATCACCTTTATTGTTCCAGCAGCTGCAATTTACACTCTTACACAGAAAGGATAATGACCAAATACCTTCATACTGAAAGGACACTAACCAATTAGTAACACCTTCATACACGAAGTGTACTGAGAAATTAGCAAGGACACTCTCAAAGGATACTGACCTATTAACAAGTAACACTTAGTAGATAAAAACAACTCCTATCAATGTGATGAAAACAGTGCACTACAAAGACATGTAAACATGATAAGACTGGTGCTGGGAGCTGTGGGGAGGATAGCATACTAAGACTGTGTAGGGTGTCAAGGCCTTTGTGTGCAGCTGCAAAACTCCTGCTAGCTGACTCTCACTCTCCCTCTCAGGCTATCTAACTTCTTTCTTGTGAGAATCTGACCTCTGCCTTGTCTAGTTTCCCTTTTGTGGAAACCTGGCCCTTGTGGCCTCTAGTGGTATGCTAGAAATCTACCCTCAAAGCCTGCAAATGTCTTTTGAATTTCTCAAACAAACTTACAGCATCTTCCAGCAGCCTACTGCTTGCTCAGATTGACAAATACTGTTTGTATGTGATGCTCTGAACATGCAATGGCCTCACAAACTCCAATGACTATTTCCTCAACCAAATCCCTAGCCATCTGCAATAGAAAATGTGTAAAAAATCATCACCAAAGCAAAAAAATCAAAACTAAAAACCAACCACAGCCCACATTCCTCTTCAAGATTCCCTTCAGATCCAATCTCCACTATCAGCCACCCAAAGAGAAGCAATTTGACAGCTCCCATGGAGGAACATCCCAAGGCTGTCCACTCTAGAAAACAACCACAACTGCTCTGCTGTGTCAGAGTCCCTAAACTTCCAACTAGAGACTGTTTCCAAATTAGGAATTAAGCCCTAGGAGTGGAAAAACTTTCTTCTGAAAAATGTTACTTACAGCACATATGCAGACCTCTTCTACACTGCAAACTTTTTAAATGATGACAAAAAGCAAGCCAGATGACTTGGTGAAACTTGAGTGGTAGAACCAGCAGCTACTCATCTCCTCCATATTTATTACCAATTATTGCAGTATCATCACTCAACCTCTGAGCTCCAAGTTATTCCTAACAACCCAGTGCCTTGAAGCTGATGGAATAATCAGGAATGCAAAACAGAACAAAATTTCATCAAATGTTCTCCTTCCCAAACACTACACTGCTAACTTCAGATGTTGCTTAATATTTGAATTGTCTTTTTCAAACCTTTTTTAATGTCAAAAGAAGCTGTTTAGGGCCTATTCTTTTAATTCCTTATTATCACTACCATGTACTTTGACCTATTATAATCACAGCAGGATCAAACTACTAAAACAACTCCAAGTCTTGTATGTTAAGTTACCAAAGAGTAAGATGTAGTTCTCCAGTTAACAGCTTTCTAAACCTGCTGCATGAAAAAGGTACAGGGACTCCTCAAACAAAAGGACCATGAATCAAAAAGCAAATTATTACCTAACCATACATCTCCAGTCATCTCAGGGGCACAGAAGGAGGTTAAATGTTCCATTTAGGAGAGCCAAACAGCAGAACAGTAGTACTTGACTCAAATTGCATGCACACCTTCTGCCTCCTGCCATCCTGCCCCTTGACCTTCTCAGCAGGCAGAGCTGCCCAGACATGATCAGAGGAGAATGAGAGGGCATAGAATGCCAGAGGGCAAAGGAGGCGGGGGGGAAGGAAGGAAAGGTAAAACCAGAAGTTTAATGAGACCACAAACCAACCAGAATGAATTTGTATCCTGATAGTCACAGATTTTTCTAATTGCACATAAAATACATATCCATTCAAGCAAAGTTCCATAACCTAACACAAAGAACACAGCACACAGGCAGATTCAGGCACTTACTGTAAAGGAAGCAGATAAAAACATATAATCAAACCAAACCCAACAACAACCCCAAGCCTCAAGACAACACCAAAACCCCAGCATTACTAAGAAAGGACATCTTCAGCAACAGTAAAATATCACAGAATCCCAAATGCAAACACACTTGGAAAACTCCCTAGCAAATAAGGCCCATACAGAAATGCCACTGTGAGCCACTGTCACTTCCCCAATTAGGAACATGCCATACCACAGAGACACTGAACATATCACATGCACTTGAGGGTCACTGAAAAAGAGGAGTTTGTGCTAACCTTCCTCTTCACAAACAATGAAGGAAATCTTCTGCATAGATGTTCTCTTTCAGATTACTATCTGCTTCCAAAATGAACAGCTCTCCCCACACTGATGCCACAACTACCTTGAGCTGAGGAGCACAAAGGCTCTATACAATGTGAATCATCTTCCACAAGGACAAACCAGTCACACTGAAAATTGGGTTTTTGGTGCCAGTAAGAAGAGTAATTTCCAAGACAGTTATTCTCAATTTCTCCTTTTTGTGTTCAGTGGGAGAAAATAAGGTACTTAGTAACTAAAAAGCAGTCTTCAACTCCTAAATTTTTCTAAATTGTTCATTTTTACATAGTCTTAAGAAACTGGGACTGGCAGGACACCTGATGTCTCTATTCTTTGTGTTGGATTGTTCTATGAAAACAATGCTGATACAATCCAGATTTAGCTCACTAGTTGTCCTGGGTTGGGTTAGAACAGAACTAATTCTGCTCAGAGATTTTACTTTTCAGTTAAAGCTCCTCTGAGAAACTGCACTTTCTGAAACTCACAGCATGTTTTTCATAGACACTGCCAGCTTCTAGCAGTGATAAGGCCTAATGTTTAGATTTACTCCCAGGGATTGGCATGCAAAGCCAAGGTCACTGCTAAATCTTGTGTCTCTTGTTGGGGGCTGCAGGGTAAAGGCTGCACCTTCAGGGAGGAGCAAACAGGACAGGTGACCCCAACCTGACCAACTAGGGATTCCAGCATATTCGATATAGAAACTGAGGATCAGTCCCCTCTTGCTAGAGAGATTCTTGATTGCTAGATTATTGTCTTTGGGTCTTCCTTTTCTCCTGTGCTTCAGTGATCCCTAAGTTCCTGCATCCAGTACCAGGATCCAGCCCCTGAGCCTGACTCATCTGCTGCTGAGGCCTACTGCCACAGTATCAGTGGGGATGCAGTTACCATCGGGGGGTTGGGTTCAGGATTGGGTTCTGTACATATTTCTATATATTTCATTTATCATTATTATTATTGAAGTAGCTTTATTTTCCAATCCACAAGCCTCTCTGTCTCTCTTATTCCCTCTCCCTTCCCACTGTGGGGGGGAAGAAGGGGTAACAGGGAGTGTTTGTCATTGGGTTGGTGGTCAGCCCAGCCTCAACCCTGGTAAAGGCATGTGGGAAACACGTTTTCATCCATACTTCTCGTATTAGCAACTACAGAGAACTGAAGCTCTAAGCTACTCTGGACACTTGGCAGAAACAGATGTAATTTTGAGCATAATTCAAAACAGATCAAAGCCAATCAAGCATTACCTTTGTAAGAATACCCCAATCCAGTATGACTTCAATGAGCATTTTTGGAAGGTTTCTTCATTACTTTTTTTTTTTTTTAAAGAGATTTCTTCAATCACATTCAATAGCAGTCATTTTAGGATTTGGAAAGGAAGGGAATAGAAGGCTATGACAAGATATTACCAAAGTCATTATATACATGACAAAGTTGTCTGGTTAGTTCTAGAAGCCTCCAACCCATCCTAAGCATTATTAAACCTCTTAGTGGTTTTCAACACTACAAGATATGAATTTTAGCCAGACAATGTGAAATTGAACAGACAATCAGATTAAAATGACTCTGCTTTTCTTCATCATTTGAAGAGATAATGAAAAAACTTACTCCAGTAAAAAAGCCTGAAGACATTAAGGAAGAGAGTCTACAAAACTGACCACCTGTAATTTGCTGCTGCAGAATGCTAATCAAAATTTAAGTCTCCAGCACCTGAAAGATGCTGCTTGCTTATACCTGTTCCTAACAGATGGACACAACAAGCTCCAATATACCAAACATTTCAATGACTCCATGTGACTTGGCCTTTCCAGTACATGAAGGACAGAAATTCTAGTACAATAAAAGGATGGACTTGTACCTGGAGTCAAGTCTAAATTACTGAACTGGAAAAGGATTCCAAGAGCAATGCACCACAGACATCACAAGTGAACAATCACTCAACTGCCAAGTAGTAACAAGTTAAATACATGAAGAACTGCAGTTCTGGTAAGCAGAGATGTACATAGAAGCATACTTTAACATCACATTAGAAGCCTAAGCAACATGAGTTGAGACACTCATTTTCAGCTCCCTCCTCATGGAACTACTCAACAAAATGCACAACTATGCCATGCTGTCAGCAGTTGTCTAGATGAACTTCAGTTCTACATTTGCAGCCAAGTTCTCTTAAGAACAAACCACACACCCTTCCAAAACATCTTGTCTTTTAAGTCTAAAGCTTTTAAATCCCATTTTCCCAAGCAAGCCACTACTGAACAAAAGCAAGATCTCCACAAACTTGGCCAGACTGCATAGCTTTTGTTTTAGGTACTCCTGAGCTGAATATATCACTGAAGGATGAGCAGCAAGTGCAAGCCCAGTTAAATGTTATGTATTTTTGTATATATTGGGGAAGAGAGGTGCAACACTAAAACCTGTCATGGATGGAGTCAGTGGAAACAGGGATTGCAATTTTACCTGCAGTACACAAGCTCTTACCTCAACCGTTTCAACTGTCCACTCATCTACCTGTTCCTTCTCACTACTGCTGAACTGAGTCTCTGCCATGAATTGTCTGTTTACATACTAAAATAAAAATAAGAAAGTGTATGAAAGTAAAAGTAAGTGGCATTAAAGCTATACAAAATGACAAGCTTGCCAGTGAACCATACCTCAGTTGATTCAACTTCAGTTGGCTCAGTAAACTCTTCAGCTGGGTCAGGTTCTGAAAGAAAAAGACACCATTTCTGTGACAAAACACAAACCCAACAGGCTACAGACCTAGAAGATAAAGTTAGGTAAAGAAAACCTCTCCCAATAAATGTGGAATTTTGAAGAAGTCTGTTGAATTTCTGCAGCAGTAATTGATCAAAACCATTTAAGGAAGTGTTCTGGACTATCAGCACACAGGAATTACAGCTAGCTAGAAGAACAGACATCTACTCCTGAGTGACATCAATACCTAGTATTAGAAGCTTGCTAAACATTAAGGAAGGAGTTGCCTTGTCATATATCTCCAAGGGGGGGTGGTGGTGGATTTTGATTAGATCTTAACTTAGAGCCTCAATACTGCTGACTTACACAGTTATAGATCTGCTGGGCTCAGAAACAAACCTCTAGTTCCAAGGTAGATTGAGAAACTTGTGCCTCAGAATGCAGAAAAAACAGCAGGATACTAGCAAGAGACTTTGCAGGAACAAAACTGCATTTGCAATTGAACCATTCTGATTAATCCAAAGAGACAAGACAGTACCACACAAACATGCCAGTCACAAGGCATCTTCCTAGTCTTACCAGCTTCTGCTACAGTGTCTTCTACTGCAGGTGCAGGTGCTGCCTCCTCTTCCTCACACAGTCCATTCTGATGGTTATGGGTGCTATCAAAGTAACTAGTTTGAAGAATACGTTCCACGATCTCCTTCAGTGCTTTATCTAGGAAAAGGGAAAAAGTTAGAGTAACTCAGTCCTCAACATCTTTTCCTCCCTTCCTTCCCAAAGATTCAATATGTATTTTATTTCCTTTTTGCTGGGAAGATGCTGGTACCCTAAGCTAGTCTACAGACACTACTGTTAGAGAATTTCTTCTGTCTTACTAGGTCATACTAGATAAATCAATAAATAATCCACTTCCATCCAGAAAAAGGTGAAGAAAGTCTCTCAGAAGTATGTAACACTTCACAAGATTTGTCAAACACTTCCAAGTGAGGTAAGGTTTATTAATTTAATGATCATACTTCTAAACCTGCTCTTTCCAAACTCTCCAGTTATTTAATTTTCAGTTTGGACAGTTTTAGAAACTCACTGAGGTTTCAACTGTAGCCCAATTTCTTTGTAGTTTCCTAAAATAAAATCCTGTACATAAATTTCTTCCAAAACAACTGTCAGGATGAAAGATTTACACAGATATCACCTTCAGGAAGGTCCTTCCCCTGAAGTGAAGTGGCTCAGAACAGCCTTTGTAAATGAAACAAGCAAGAGCTCGCTTGCACTCCGTGCCTCAGATAAATGCTGTGACATCTCAACCCAAAACAGATCAGCCACCTTGCATTACTGACTGTCTAGAACAACAAAAAACAAGCCAGACTCAAACTGGATGATTCACAACACACGTCTGGCAAGGGATAATCACTGCATGAATCAAGACAGACACAGAAGAGCACAGAAATACATCAACATTCACCCCCTATCATCAGACAAAGCAAACCAGCAATGGCTGCCACTGACATCACCAGGAGCTCCTTCTGAGATCCAAATACTGTATCTAGTACTTGGTGAATGACAAGGTGGTCTCCAAGGAGCTGTCTCCTGACAGCTATCCCCATACCCTCCTTCTCCTAAGGTGGTAGTTATCTTTGGGCTCTCACAAAGATCTCATATCACAATCATACCAGAGTTCAGTTCTTGCAGAACAAATATTAATTAGAAAAATACTAACCTGGTACCTCCTCACAAAATTTCATTTCAACAATATAAACAATTGGAGGCTCTGCCACAAACAAGGAAAATCTTATTACCATTAAGGCCTCAGTACCTTACCATCTCCTGTGTATCAGTCCTCAATAAAGCAGGTTAGAGAACAATTGCAATGCAATTATTTCACTTTCTATGAACACAACACAAACCCCTCTTTCAACAGCTTAGTATTACTCTAATATAATAAGGAAAATTCAATTTTTTTAGAAGGGGCAAGTTGTTAGCCATTTTACCTACTTCCCTAAAACTTTCCTACTGATTTCCAATTAAGGGACTTCAAAAATTCCCCTCGGTACAATGAACAGATAACTGCCTAGCAGAGCTATTTTCTTAAGGAAAATGATGTTAGAAACTATGAATTCACATTTCTGCAAGAAAGCAGTTCACCTGCATCATCACACTTGGATTTACAGAGTTCATCAAGAAAAACTGGGAAAAAAAAAAAAAATCAGTCTCCTTTCTGCAGGAGACAACAACCAGCAGAGCATCACGCTGCATAAGGCCATGCCAGTTTGTATGTTAGGTCACACACATTTCCAGAAAACAAAGAACTGCTACTAAGCACCACCAGCAGCTGAATACTGCTGAAACAGCAGGAACAGACTGAGCTTAAATACTGAGCAATGCTGCATCAGTAAAAAAAACACCACAAAAAAACACCCACCCAACACCCTGTATGAAGTATGTTCATACTTCAGGAAGTTGTGTTACAGTCCAGGTAAGGGGTGAAAAAAGTAGCTACTCAAAAAACTCAGAGAACCAACTGATAAAGTTCTCTTATGTCAAGACAATTCAGGCCTAAATTCAGTGTGCTTAATACAAAGCCTATACTCACAGGTTGTTCCACAAACTGTTTTTTCCTTCCCTTCCAGTAAGTCCCACAGGTGAACAGATGCTTGCTCATACTGCTCATTCAACCTTAAAACAAAAAGTTAGCAAGAGTTAATTTCTTACCAAGTCTTTCAATCATTGCAGTACAAATCCATCACTAACTGCCTGACAACCACCAAGAAAGGAACTTTCCTGGAAGCCTACCTCATGCTCATGTCTCTTTCAGGGTAAACTAGCTTGTAGAACTCATCCAGCACTGTCAGTTCCTCCTCTGTCAGCACCGGGACTCCATTTGCTCCCTGTTTCAAGTCGTTGCGCACTTCATCATCATCCAACTTGTCCAAAATAAACTGAAGCTCTAGCACAGTCTTTAAACGCTTCTGCTCAGCTTCTTCCCTCATCAGCTGCTCCCTGCGAGCTGTCTTCTTGATGGTTTTCTGGATCTGTTGAAAATGCAATGGTCAAAGATGAAGATTTTTCTCTAGTTTCAATTCTTCTGTGCTTTTAAACTATTTGGGACTCACAAGACAGCAAGGATCTTGATAAAGGAACTGCAATGCTTTCAGTTGCTAAGAGTTTATATCCTATGGTCATACAAAGAAATGAAAGCCCTCAGCCACTTGCCAAAGAGAAGCAGGTCTGGGAAATCCACTTCTTTTAAGGAGATGTTACTACTGGTAGTAAGTGGCTGTCCTGTTTTGTGACCATGCCACCTTGAACAATGTTTTGCCAGAAAATGACCACACTCTTTTGTTCCCATACATTTATGTAAACCATCAGAAAAATGTTTTAGGGCTAGTCTTCAGAAAACCTGACCCAAACTAGAGCATGGCCAAACATACAAGAAATCATGAGCATTTCAGCTCTATAAATAGAGACAACTACTGCATCTAGTACCAGGGAGAGTTTAAAGCCTAAGTGTTTGGATAGCCCACACTGCACCACTTGCTCCTTACTTACATCTTGGCTCAGAGCCATAAAACTCCTCTGCAGTTCTTTAGCAAATTCCAGATTATTTGTCACTTCCTGGTATTTTGACACTGCATCCTTAGAAAAAAAAAAAGAAACAAAAGTCAACCATCACAAAAAGAATAAAATCCATTCTTCCAACAAACACTCCCACATTTTTAGTTCCTAAGTCAGACACAGCATCCCTGAAGAGGACTGCAATGATGTTAAGTTAAATTTTGATTTTCACTGGCCAAAATATTGAAGACTTGTGTATGTCTTTAAGACCTCTCATTTCTTAGATAAACATGCTAAAGCAAATGCACATGTATGGTCACATGCATGACATTAACTAGTTTAATGTTTGCCAACTGGCAGGCCAGAGGAATAGGAGAGAAGAATAATCTAGCAACTCAAAACTGCTCAGGAGGTACAGGTTTGAGTACTGTGTTGAGTCAGAGCCAAAATCAAAATGCTACAGAGCATAATGTTCCCTCCTCCAGAAATCTTTATCATGTGCTACTTTCTTAAATCTAACATTCTGATTTGCACCAAAGCAATCTAAACTCCTCAACCTATTTTGCAGTACTGAAAAGTTACAAAGAATCAAACTGGGGACAAAAAAAACCCAACCCAAAGCAGAAACAGCTGAGACACTGCCACTCCTGCTGTGACAAAATTAATAATGGATATGTTCTTGGTAAGAGCAACTGAGCCAAAGAAAAGAGAAGGACCTACTTTCTCTGAAAAGCAGAGTGTGAACTGTATTTGCCTTTTTTCCCCTTGCGTTTGTAATATAGCTAAGAAACATACACCTATTACAGAATTGATTTTCAAAATGCAGGGAAGCAGAAGATGAAAGTGAAAATAACGAACACTTTCAGCATTTCTCCAACCAAAAAAGATGTTATCTTTATGAAGTGTTGTATTCAGGCTGTGTGGTCTTCATAAAATTCAATCATGAGCTTCCCTCCTCAACAGGCAATTTCTGTTATCTTCCCTGCTTAGATAAGGAAACTTATTGTGGTTTGTTTTCACAATGCTCCATTAAAAAAATAAACATACACAGCTTAGTGACACTTCAGTTTTCAGCTGGCACAGAAGAACCAAAGTGAAGCCTAGACAGATGAGAAGACACCATGGACCAAGGGAAGCAGCTCATTCTTCTAATTGTGAACAGCTGCAATAGTTACAGGGTACATTTTTTTCTTTGCTTTTTTTTTTGGTGTTACAAATCCTCAACAAAACATTGTTGATTACTGAGCATCTGGTAATCTCTTCAAGTATCAATATGCACTGCAGCACACAACTGAATTTAATGTGATACTTGGTTTATATTTACTACATCTGGAAAACTACTTTTTGAGTCAAGCTCTCCAACAGTCTACTTTAAGAACCAGTCCCAAGAAGGAGAGAACCACCATCCATCCACCAAGTGCAGCTTATCTAGAGCTTCACATCTGCTGCACTGACAGCCATGAGATACACACAGACACAGCTTATTTCCACAGCCCCTGGTCTAAGCTACAACTCTTAACTTCACTGCACAGTATTTACAAGCTACCAAGTGACTAAGCTCCATAACTTCTGCCTGGGCACATTTTCTGCAAAGAACAGGATGACATCCAGAGAACCTCAAAGGTATCATTTAGTTCTTTCAACAGTCCTAGGTTGTAACATGCCAATTTTCACCACAGCTTATTTACCAGCCAACCTCAACAAGCATAAAGCATTACAACACAATCCTCTACCTATTCCTCTTAGTAGAGAGACTGAGATGTTCAAGGCAATAAAAAAACGTGAGGTAGAGCTCAGAAAAACACCTTTTAACAAGGAAAAAGGGGAAATGAAATTCATTCTTTCCTTCCTCACTAAGATCACAAAATAATTTCATCTGGTTAGTGGTTTTTAAATTATTATTGTTGTCCTTTTTACCAGTTGATCCTGATTCAGACGTTCTCCCTTGTTCATTCGTTCCTGGTAATCATCAAGTTTGCTCTGCAAAGGAAGACAAAGGGTATTATGAAGAGCCAAAATCAGGTTACTGCTTCTTTCTACTTGTGCTAACAAAATTAGGGACTGTAACATCACAGTAAACACAGACTGCAACACATTACACAAGCATGCAACTATCATGCAGAAATAGCACCTGAGAAAAACTGTCTTCTGGGTTAAAAAAGGTTAAGTATTTCCCTAAGAGACAAATATTTTAACCTTATGTGCCTCTCAAAATACATCTTCATGACTAGTCTCAAATCCTACATGTTCTTCCCAATTGGGAAAGCACCCTCAATGCACAGTGCCTTCAGTCCAAACAGAGCTGAACTCAGTTGTGACTCAAAGCTTATTACCACTGCATCACTACAGCACCAAAAACATGACTGCAAAAAACCCTGCCAATGAAATTAGGATTCAGAACTTTGTAGCTCCAGCAGTTAAGATAGTTTTGCAGAATTTAAAACAGTTTTACTAATCTTTTGTGCAAGCATGCTCACCAACACAATTCATATTAATAGCTCTAAAATGCTTCTGTTCAAGAGCATTTAGATTTCTTTTTCATGAGGAGAAACTGAAGAAGGAATCATTAGGTGATTCTCAGGAGGTTCAGTTCTCTAATCTGCTTAAACCACAAAACCATGCAGAACACTGACATTAGTCAAAAGCAGGTAAAACTTAGGCATGCCCAACTGATGAAGATTGTACACTCTAAGTAGAAAGGTTCTTAGGAAGGAAGTAAAGCCTGGAAGAATAACATCCATAACTATTAAGCTCTAAGTTGTCACCATTTCTCTATTCTCACCCATGACAGTAAGTATGAAATTTGTCTTCATCTTATTAAAAGAAAGCTCTTAAAATGAATCCTTAACAATTATCTTCCCAATCTCACATAACAGGAAAAGCTAAGCAAACAGAAACATTTCCTTTTAAATCTAAAAGAATTAAAACCCTGCTGCAATCATCATTTCAGAGTTTGGATTTGCCACTGACAGCTTTTGTTGATGGTCTCTGTTCTTTAGTGGCTTTGATTCAGGACATTTCAGTTAAACTATTTCACTGATATTTTCCTGGCTGATTCAACTTCCATGCTCAAGGTCAGACCTTTTGGAAAGATCAAACTCTGGGAAACAGTTTAAGAGGAAAGCTCCTCTTACAAAGTCACTTATTTACAAAGCCTAGAGTCACTTACTGAAACACACAGGCTCCCTTATGAGATTGGTCCTTTTGATGTCACCTACAGGTTAGATACAACACTTAACCACTTCAGTCTTTCAGTGTATCAGAGCCAGTAATGGCCTAGGCAAAGCTGAAGTAGTGAGAAGTCCAGAAATACATTACTGGGAATTTCATCCTGGGAACAGACACTAGCAGGGTAATTCCAGCATCACAGAATGTCCTGAGTTGGAAGGGACCCACAAGGATCAGAGTCCCACTCCTGATTGTTGTCAAAACACAACAGCCATAGTTCACAAGATACAAAAAAACCCCCAGTCCTGAAGAACATTTGACATATTGGAAACCTACTCCAACAGGAAACTAGGTCATTTTACCCTTCTACATACTAATTTTAGACTAGATGATGACACAGTTGGACAGGCAGAGCAGCAGTTTTCACAATTTAGCTCATAGTTGAGATGTGAAGTCAAAAGCGAGGGTAAAGAGCTCAAACACTGCAATGCCCCCATGGCAAGGCCTTAAAGTAGCTTAAATCCTCCAAGGACCTGGCTTTGCAGACAAGGAAATGTTCAAAAGTTCCTAGTTACTCCACTCACTTACTCCCATGCTGCAGATTACAACTCCCTGGGTCACACTGATGCAATTGTTTGTGAGGCTGCACAGCAAACAGACTGCTACCAGCAGCCAGTTTAAAAAATGTCTACAAAAACCACAGTAAAAAACCCCCAACAACTCCTGTGATCCAGCTTCCAACACAAACCCATCAACAACAGCAGGAAAACAAACAGGATACAACAGCAAATTCTAGGAGAACACTACTGCAGTCAACTCTGTTGAAGAAAACAGATTGCAATATTGTGCTGCAAAACACTCCTGTAATCCATTTTGGTGGCTAAGGTCATGTGGAGGAGACAAAAATCCTCTATATAACTGTTTCTAACTTCAGCATGGCTGGTAGCTTCAGGTTAAGCACATTGCAATAAGATATTCAAACAGTGCAGAAGTTTTTGTCTTAAATGGTCAAATATTCTTAGGGCTGATGTAAATGCTTTGCTCATTTTTAGTCAGCAGTTGATAAAAGTAAAAGCCAAAAGGTAACATGTTTACTTCTAACCATTAGGAAGAGAATTTACTTCACTTTTTCTTCCTTAAAATCATTCCCATCTGAAAGGTAAAAGCAAAAGAAGGGAAGCTCTTTCAGCTGCAATGCAGAGTAGAAATAAATGTGTACTTAAGTTACATGTTACCACCAAGATTTCAAATGCCAGGCAAGCATTCTTCTCTCATCCCAAAGACACCCCAAATGTTAAATATTAAGGAAGCAAAATGCTTTTTTTTTTAATCTGTACTTTCAACTAAGAGCAATCTCACAGCAGCATTAGTGCTGTAAAACAACTGCAGTAGAATTCCTGCTTAGCCACCTACTGCAGCCTCTGAAAAAAGTATCATCTGAATTTTACCCTCACTTACACAACTTCATCCCCACTCATCCTGGATATAGATCTTGAAGCATAAAAGCTAAATCAGCAGAAAAGAAAAAAAAAAAAATCAAGTAGCCAAGTGAGCACATAAATTATCTCCCAAACAGCTCATGAGTCAGCAGACCCCATTTCTGCAGACACCAAACCACCAACACTTCAGCTCTTCTTCCACTGAGATACCTGAAATACTCTGGAGTTCCCTAGCAGAAAAGCACTAGACATAGGGTACTGGGGTGAGGGCAGGCTGGGAGTGGTGCTCATTGCTGAAGGGTGCCCTAGATTTTATTGTAATAGGAATTCAAACTTGAGTTACTTTATTATGGCATTAGATAGCTTCTCCTCACACTCAAGTTATCATTACTTCCTCCCAATTGTCTCAAAAATATCAACCTAAAGTGGAAAAAAAAAGGCAGTTAGTTATGTGACATTAGCTTCAAAACCAATACTGGTTTTAAAAATGCCTGACCACTCAGCTGTGCTGTTACAGTCATTTCCAGTGCTATGCTATAAACTGGATCATTGGAATGATCTGATTAAAAATAACCCTTAAAAAAGGGGGCCAGGAGCAGGAGGGAGGTACTATATTTAACCAGATCATTTCAATGGGATAGTTTACAGCAGTTAGAGCAGCACAAGTGTACATGATAAGCTGGAAGGTGGGAGAGGAGAAAGGTAACCTCTTCCAACAGCTGAAGTGAACATTTTGCAACGCATGCTTCACAAATGCAAAGATGGAGGGGGCTGTTGCAAGTCTGTTTTCTGAGGCATCTCAAAAACTGCATCTATTTTATTAACAGCAGGAAGCAAGTAAGATAATCCAAAATTTAAATAGCTAATACATTTTGCAGCCAAGCAAAAGAAAAGCCAAACCATAAAAGAGAAGTTTATGAACCTGTTTTACATTTGCACATTGTCACTTATCTGCCACCATCACCTCCACACTCATTCATCAGTTTAACTTCTCAGCAAAGACTGCCCAGAAATGACTAAAATAAAATATATCAGTCTTGTGATTTCCTTACAGGCAGGAAAGGGATCAAAAAGGCAAACCACTTCAACAGTCTCTGTTTAATGAAACATGGAAGCTCAGAAGATCTCAAAAATCTCACCTTCATGGGCTGGGTACCCTGCCTACAAGAAGCTGTTTCAGTCCTGAGCTGTAACCAGCATTAACATCAACACTCCAGAACAACAAATCCCTTGCAGATCTTCTGCTTAAACTAGATTTATATTTGAAATAAGTGTTGTAAATATTCTTGTACATTTTTTACCTCCCAAAGTTTAAGTTTGACAGTTTAGAAAAAAAAGTATCTCCAGGTTGTGCTAGATTTGAAGATTTGCAGCCACACCAATTCTGAGACTGGGGGCTCACAATCAGCTCACCCCAAAGGACACTGATCACAAAAGGGCTATGTTCTCCTGCTCACCACACATTCCTAACCCTTCCCACACTCCAACAAGGCCAGACTGACAGCTAGGCCAACAGCCTGATCCAACCCAACATGTACAGTGGAAGAGGTACCAGAAGGGCTAGGAGTGGGAGCCACTCCTAACCAACCAAATGCAGAACTGATGGAGAGCTGCAATCTGCAAACTGGAAACCTTTTCAATTCTGATGAGATGACTACAGAGAAAAAAAAAAGTCTTCTCCAGGAACCAGAACTAAGTTAAGCCACAGATGAGTGAAATTCCTTGAAGTTTTGGTGGCTGCATATGTAGTTTCTCTTTCCAAAACAGCACACAGTATTTCCTAGGGAAACACTAGGAATCCACAGGTAAGTCTACTACACTGCAAGAGACCTAGATTTTGTTCTACACATCATTTATGGTCAAAATTAGTTCTTTTCCCAAAAGCAAGTTAACCCTAGAACACAAATTGGGCTCTCCCAACACATTCTGTGGATGTTTTTATTATGAAAAAAGAAAAGGCAGCCATAAGACATCAAAGCAGCATCTGAAAAAGACAACTAGATCTTTCAGAGCTTGCAGGACTCATCATCTATTGAGTTAACAGAACCTGCCCTAAGAAACAGTCCCTCTGCTACATAGAGTTAAAACCAAAACAGAGCAAGCTGAAACCAGAGGACCTAACACCACATGATTTCACAGATAAACCCACTTGGTTTTTAAGAGATGAAGCTTGGTTATCCAAAACTGCTATCAAGTGAGGTTTCAACAAAAGACTTGGGCTTTCAGTACAGTTTCTAAGGAATTCTTGGGTTCAAGATCACATTTGATCTCCAAAGAGAAATTTGAAACCAAGCTTCATGAGGACAGCTTCTGGAGACACCCACAAGCCTTCAACACCCAAGGGGCCCAAATAATAGTGCACAAGCATGTCAGGGTGCTGCTACTGAAAAGCAACTTGAAGCATGGTGCCTCCCTGCTACACCTACAAGAACAGAAAACCCATCTCAGCTTTTACTCTAGTTTTGTAACTGTTTCCTATGGGAAATCTAACATCTTACTCAACCAAGACAGAGCAACCTGAAATATCCATCTACTATTCCCGTGAAAACTCTGGTGGAACAAGAGAGGCACTTTTTAAGTGTTCATTATTCAACCCAGTCAGGATTACACTTCTTTGGAAATTCAGAGATGGGCTGATAAAGCAACAGCATCTTAAGTTACCAGCTACAGCTGAACTGAGCCATCTTCTCAACTGCACACATCACACCAGGCACTTTGAGCCAACACACTTCCTACTTACAGTTGTCCAAGAATAATCTTTGTGCTCATCTGCCCATACCTTAAACCAAATGAGATTTTGCCTCCCTGACAGAACATTTGGTTTTGAAACACTGGTTTTACATAGCTCACCCTATATTACACAAGTCAAAAGGAAAAATAACTGGTGTTTTTTCAGCTGTCATTCTTATCAAGATGTAAATCTGATCTCCATTCAATTAGCTTTCTCCCTCTCAAAAAGCACAAAGCAGAAGGGGCAGGGAGAAGAAGAAAACAACACAGGTCTTACAGAAATATGTTCTCCTAAGAAACTCAGGGAGCCAGTAGGATTCCAACCTCAGACACCTAACAAAAACCTAGAGGAGTTGATGCAACTTTTAAATTAAGAAAATACCCTTCAACTCTCCCCTGTCATGCACACACAAGTACCCAGTTATCTAAGAACAGAGGAAGAAAACACAATAGCACTCCTATCACTTCCAAACAAAGAGATGAAGAGAACACAGACATTTCCAGGCCCTGTTTTCACATGGAACAGAAATTCCAGTTACCTTAGTCCTTTCAACACAAACTATACTCTTTCCAATAATGAGGTCACTTTTAGGAAGAGAAAATGAAAGCATAACTAGCAATCTACTACTTCTAGTTAATACACAAATAGTATAGGATCAAGTTAGAAACACTATGACTTGAAACTGTGTACTGTATTTTGAAGGTCACATCACTTATCCTGAAGAGTTTAGAGGAAAACATGACACTAAACATAATTCCAAATTTGACTTCTTCATAAAGAGTGACCTTTCCTCAACCAAAAGTGCACAGACCATTTCAAACCCACCACCAAACCTCTTTCACAGCAATTATTTTTCATCCTTCAAAAGCATGTGTCTAAATCAAGTGTATTTTTGTACTCTCTCTCAAACCCAAAGCTCTCAAAATCATCTCCACTGACCTTCACCATCAGCTGCTGACAAAGAAAGGATTAAATGTTCAACTAAGCACAAGTTTTTGGAGAGATTTACTGGGTTTTTCACCCACCCTGTGCAGAATCCAGTTCAACTTTACTTTCTAGATGCTTAAAAAACCATATTCTCATCAAAAGATGCAAAAATAAAGGAGAATGAAGGAATTTGTGTACTAAAGTACACCTGTCACTTAAGTAATAGGAGCCTGCAAGTCAGTGATTCTGCTTTGATACACTAAGAACAATTTATCTCCTGACTTCTATAGCATTTCCACAAGTCCTACTTCAGGAAGTTTCTGAAGTTCTTCAGCCCATCAAGACTCAGAGATCCTTGGACATTAATTCACAGCTTGAGAGCACACCTAGCTTTTCTTTTTCCAGACTTAGCCTTTGCCTTTTCTTTAAGCCCATGCTGGCTAGCACCAAGTACCCCAAAACCAGATGCTGAAAGTAATTTTAACAGAAGATCTCTCAACAGAAGCCACCTCCAGAAAAAAAAGGCCCTTCATTCCCTGTATTCACTTCCTGTGACACCATAGGTATAAAATGGAGTTAACAGCAGCCACAAATAAACAGAAAAACCCAAACTAATCAAAGAAAAACCCCCATGGGCCTTAATGAGACCTAGCACCAATTTTCACTCTTTTCTGCCTGAATAACAGCCTCCTACACATCCTTCCAACCTAGGATACTATGAAAGTTGACCAGAAGTCCATTCAAACAGAAAGGAATGGCTAAGCCAAGTGTAAATTAGGTGTAAATTATTTATTTGTAAAGGGAAATAAAAATGTTTCTAGAAAGGAAAGCTGACCCCACACACCAGTGAAGAGTGTGCTTAACCTCTGTATTACTGCAAAGTACAGAACAGATCACCTGTACCCTTTAGCTTTTAAAATAGACATTTTGAACATCACAGAAAAATTGTTTTGAGAGGATTTTTGCCTATGTTAAGATTCAAGAATCATTGCAAACTATTTTATTGTATTGAAACAACTAAAGACATATACAGAAAGATCTGCAGTGTCAAGTTGAGGACCAGTGATCCTGCTGGTCTGCACATTTTTATGTATTAATGACAAGTTTAGAGACAGTTATCTTGTCCTACCTATACATGACAGTATTCACACGAGGATCAAGACAAGACCTCTTGATTCTAAAGCTTACCCAAAAGCTCCTGGCTTTCTGCTTTTTGTCATTCCAACACCCATTTCTTAAGTGGGAAACTACACTGTGTACATACTTCCAGGTAAAGCACATCTTGTTTCATTTGCTACTCACCTGTACAGACTATTTCCTGCTAATATTTCCACCATTTACAAACACAGAGTACTCATCTAGACTGCTATGATCCAACACGCTAGCTAAATAACAATAATAAAGAGCATGCCTATTTGCTTCCAAGAGCAAAAAGCAGATTTAGGGTTTGAACACAGACATATTATTTTTAGTATTCCCTATTTTAGCTGAAAAATACAGTGTTTTGAAGCAAGCCTTTAGGCTCTACGTATGCTAGTATTTTTCTGACGGTCACCTCATGCTCTGCAGGTTGGAAAGCCCTCTGAGGCTCATTTAATGTACCAACACCGAGCACTGAGCGGGTGCCACATAAACCGTGAGTAACCACGACACTCTTCTCTTCTGTCACAACTCAAACCGTTCAAGGACCACGGATTTAGTAGCTTGCTATTTCTAAAAATAACTCCTTAAAGGCCGCTTCCAGCTGACCTAAGACTCCCAAAGGGGTGAGCTTAAGGCGATGAAAAACGAGAAATGAAACACAACAAATAAAGCCCTGGGTGGGGTGGCCAGCGGCCCCCGGCTTTGTGCAGCCTACTCGCACAATGCAGTTCCGTCGGAGAGGCTGAGCCTTCCTCCGCCGCCGCCATGTTAGCTCCCGCTTCCATGTGCACGGGCTCCGAAGGGAGCCAGGAGCTCCCCAGCCTCCTCCCGCACCTCACCGCTCCAGGGCGGGGAAAAGGGGAGCGCTCCCGAGACAGCGGCGGAGGGCAGGAGGAAGAAGCAGGGAAATGGGGAACCGTTGCCTGCGGCGAGCCCAAGTGCGGGGCTAGGCAAGGCCTCGCCGAGGGAAACAAAAGACGGAAGGGAGGGGGAAGGGAGCCGCGCAGCGGAGGGGTCTCGCTGGTAGCGGGGAGAGGACCGCGGCCCGTGGGGCCTGGGAGGGAGAGGGGGCAGCAGCCACGACCACACCGGCCTCTGCTGTCTGCCGCTGCCACGCAAGGAAGGCGGGGGATAGGGAAGGAAGCGCCCGGCTGGCTCCTGCGGCCCCGGGAGAGGCCGGCCGACAGAAGGGACCGGGGGGGACCCCCTCAAGGGGAAGGGGAAAAGCTAGGAAAGAGGCGCTCGCCCTTCTGGAACCTTCCAGCGGGCGGCCTCTGGGGGCGACACCGGGAACAACCCGCGCAGGCCGCAGGCTCCTTCGCCCAGGGAGCAAGAGGGCACGGCCGAGGGGACCGGCCGCCACGAAAGAATATAGGATGTGTTCAACGTCCTTTGAGACGACCCGACACGGGCGGCAAAGCCTGCCCTAACGCGGGAGCCTCCCGGGGGAAGAGGAAGGGGTGACCGAGAGGTCCGCGGCCCACCCTGAGGGCAGAGTTGGGGGGGGAGGTTTGAGGGGTAGGGAGGTCACCCCGCGACAGGCAGCCGAAAGAAGACAAGGAGAGCACCTTTTTCTTCTCCAGGTTACGCAGCTTTTTGTCGATCACTCCCAGGATCTGCTTCATGGCCTCGGTTTGCACCGAGGTGATGCTGCCAGCCGATGCCTGCGGGGCTGCAGCCGCTGCCGGGGCCGCCTCACCACCCGGGCCCGCTTTACCGCTGCTGCTCGCCATACTGCTGTTGGTAGCCGAGGGCATCTCTGGGTGTGCGGAGGGGGGGAGAGAGAAACAGAGAGAGGAGAGAGCGAGGGCGCGTTACAGGGAAACAGGCCGCCGGAGGGGACACGCGGGAGGGCGGGCGCTCGCACGGCCACTTCCCCACGCCCAGGGAGCGCGCACCCAGCCGCCCGCCCGGGCCAGCCGCACCTGCCGGCGCGCGCCCTTAGCCGCCCCCTCCCTCCAGTGATGAGACGGGGGCGCGCGGTCACGTGACCGGGTAGCCTCCCGGCAGTAGCAGCGCCGCCGCCGCCACCGTCCCTTCCCTTCCCCTCCCGCCGGTAGCTGGAGGGCCTCGCCACCCTCCTCACCGTCTGCTTGAGCGGCCCGGGGGAAAAGAGGGAAGGGGGGATAAAAAAAACTCAGTGCGCTGCGCTCTCGCTCTAGGATAACGTCCGCCTCAAGCCGACTCCGGGCCCCGCCGCCCGCGCTGCTCCTGCTCTCTCTGCACCGAGCTACTAAGGGAGAGAGGCGAGGGCGCGCACGCCAAGAGCGTAAGGCAAGGCGGTGCGGGAGCGAGCGGCGTGGGGTCCTCACCGCTTGCGGGTGCCGGTGGCGAACGCCTGAGCCTGCCCGCCCTGTCCAGGCGGAGGAGGCGCTTCCTGACAGCGGTCGGGGCTTTCAGGCGCTCTCTAGCCCCCTAAGCACCAGACACAATAGCCAGGCGGGGCGGCCCCGCCCTAGGGTTCTGTGTCCCTGTCTGTCCTCGGAGGGCCTGCTGCTCCGCACCGCGTTGTGTCCTAGCGCCGAGAGAGTGGCTCAGGCTCTCCCGATCCACCCCGGAACGGCACTAGTCTAGTTGTGGAACAACGAGCGGCCTTGGGCTGCTTGTGGCCGCCCCGGAGGAGCGAGGCGCCGCCGGGCCCAGCCTTGCTGAGGTTGTGGGTCTCTGGTGGTGGGGAGGTCTCCCCGGAGCAGAGCCTGTCACACCGCTCCTACCTTCCCGCTAGTGAGGCCGTTCTGACTAATAAAATACATTTTCTGCCTATTTGTGCCTTTAAGGCACGTCCCTAAAATTGCGGGACGGTTCTGGAGTGGTGGCATGCCACAGGTGTGATTGGGCCTTAATAAATGCATTTCAGTCACTGGAAACGGTTGCCTCGTTTCGTGTTGGGATTTGGGACAGAGGCACCTGCACCTCTTTCCAAATACAACCCCTGAATACTACATAACTGAGGGGATTTCAGGTTTAACCATTCCTCTGACCCAAAACTGCACTCTTGTCTAGGTGGCACTTGCTGGTCCTTTACTCTCTATTAAGTTAAAAACATTGTATTGAAATAGCATCTGGTTTTCTGTGGAGTAAAGGAAGTTTTTCAATGAATACTATGCCTTCTTGAAGAGGTACAGCTTGAAAATGAAATGCCACTGCCTTCAGGAGTCTGGGGAGCTAAATAACTTTGGAAAGGGTTTAGCATTTATTCAGCTGTCTTCTTGGAATTAATAGATTTGGGGAATATAAGGCTCTGGAAATGTGGTTCCCAGTAATTGCCAATTTGAGATGGATTTTTGGTTGTAAAACCATTCTAAGATTATGATTTTACCATTGATTTTTAAAGCTTAATTTTTCTTTGATCTGTTTAATCACAGATCCTCAGAATCCAGACATTGACACAAGATAAAGTGCTGGGTTTTGAGCAACTGGGCCAACCTAGTGGTTCTCCTCCACCAAGAGAGAGATGTCTCCTTACTCTTCCTCACCAAATCCCTGCAAACACTCACACAGCCTTTGCCCATGATTCCATTCTGATTCTTGCTTCCTAGGAGTTAATTCAAGTTGATAATCCAGCAAGAAGGAACCTTCTGAGGTCATCCACTGCAGTCAGCAGGGACATCTTCAACCAGATCAGGTTGCTAAGGGCCCCAACCAACCTGACCTGGACTGGTTCCAGGGATGGGACATCTTCCACCTCTCTGGGCAACCTGGGCCAGGCTCTCACCATCCTCAGATTTAATTCATTCAAAGTTAATTTTGAATGGTCAGGTTTTTTTTCTTCCTTCCATCTGTCAATATTGCTTCTTGTGCTTTAACTTTTCACTTGTGCCTGCATTCCCTGTAGCAGCTCAATGCTTTGCCACTTTATATGAGATGATTTGCTTTCCAAATCACCTCTCTTTGCAGAACAGGTTATAAGACAAGTGTAACAAATCACCCAACCCAATCATTTCAGTTGAGTAAATGAACTGGGAAAGAAATGCCTTCAAATATTGCAAGTCCCTTTCACTGTTCACAAAGAGGATTTAGTTAATGCTGTTGTATTTACAAGATTGAATTTTTATGCATTTATTTCTCCATGCATAGAAGCATGACTGTTTTTAGAGGACTGGTATGAAAGAGGTTGATGGCTGGATGGCAGCATGGCCTGCTTAAAATTCTAAGCACATGAAATATTAAGAGATATAGTGTTGGAATTGACTGCACAGTGCAGTTGGTTCATATAAATGTGATTTTCCTGTGAATTTTGGCATTCCAGAAGTTGTGCTTCTGAAGTTGATGCAGACTAGGGAACCACACATACTTCAGCTGATCCCAGCCTGCTCCAAGAGACCTTGGAAGGCTCTGGAGATCTGGAATGGGGCCTGAGCAGAGCAAACTGATGGTGGATTCTGCTATAATACAATAGTGGCAGGTATTTTTGGTTGCTGTGTTACAGTAAGAGTCTGTTAGATGAATTCAGGAAGGTTGATGCTATGCTAAACTAACAAGTCTTTTCCTTTTAAGTGGAATATGAAAGTCCTTTCCCATGGAAGAGAAGTCACTTAATGCTTTGCTTACAGTTACTTCTGCTTTAGCATCTAAACTTTGCAGTGGTTTCAGTTCCATCTGTTGCTAACTAAGAAAGCATCCAGTGTAATTCTGAACAGCTTTGATGCAGCAATGGTCATGCCATCATCACTCATGGAATCTCATGTAATAACTGCTCTCAGGAGCAGTATTTTTAATCATTTACATTTTTTTGGAGACCATAAACTTTTGCTGGTTTGTGTTATGCTTTTCCAGGAAGAATAAAGACCTCCTGTTGGTGAACAGCACCAAAGCTATATTCTGGTCCAAGTTATATTCTGAATTTATTGGCACCAATTCTCCCACCAGCTCTGTTTTTTCTTTTATTGCAGAGGGGTTTTTTTAGCTCCTCAGCAATCCAGGTTTTGAGCACAAACTGCATTAGGAGCCTATGAATTGTCTGGAAGAGTTGCCTGAGCTGTTGAGTGCCCAGAGTTTGGGGAGAATTGCAGTGACAATGTAAGGAATTCCTAGGAATGGATGAAACAATTCCATGTGATTTTAAAGCATTATATTTTGTGGTGCAAAAGCCTCAGTGTGTTTATCCAACAATAAATGCATTTCACTTGGGAAAAAGGCAATTTCAGCCTCCTGGGTGATATCAAGGCCTGAGAGAGAAAACCCTGTTGTAAGGATTTCCCACCCACCAAAGAAGAGCTCTTCACCTGAATGAGGTGTGGAACCACCTCTGATATGTGAGTCAGCTTTGTCCTGGCAGCTTCATACATGTAATTAGCATGTGGGGCTCCACATTTCCATTTCTTAGAGATAAGTACCCCCTTACTTACCACCTCTGGGATGATCTCCCTGTCAAGCTGCATTTGGGTCTCTTTGGCTTCTTTGATGTTAGCTAGCTGGTTGAAATCACACTTCAGCATAATCATGGTGCAGATCCAATCTAATTATTTGTGGGGAGCCAGCTTTGTATTTCATGTTTGTGAGCTCCCCAAATGAAAGTCACCTCTGGGGTTGGGGATTTTGGAGTCACATTTGTTTAGTCACTAGAGAAAGGCAAGAGAGGAAGTCACAGAATCACAGAATATTTGGAGTTACTTCCACAGATGTCAACCTTTAGAGCACAAAATCACCTTCACCTCCTGACAGGCAGCTTGGGCATCCAAGTTTAGGAGATACTTGGCTTTGCTTCACATTTTCCAGGGAAATATCTCCCATGCTAGAGCTCTCTGGCTTTTCCTTCATCATTATTTTCCATCAGCTGTAATTGCCTAGTCTCAATACACCTTTTCTGATCCTCCTTTGTGTCACTTTGGGTCCCCTTGCCACACCTTCCCAGCCTTTCCCATTTCAGGTTCCCTTGCTCTGCCCATTTGCTCAGAGCCTTGCTGCTCCCTCTGGGGCAAATCCTACAGAGAAGTACTGCCAGTTCCCTGCCCCTTTGTTCTTTCTCCAGGTAAGAAAAGGAAGAAAGAAAAAGGATTGTGTTTTCCCAGTGTCCTCAGAGGTGCTTCCAAGCAAGAACAAGGTCTCAAGCTGGTTCCTGGAGAGCTCCAAGGATGAACTGTGTCTCCCTGCTCCTCTGCCTTGTTCTGACCATTCCTACACAGGACAACTGGAGACATGCTCCTGCCTCCCAAAACCTGGTGCCCCAGCCCTGTGTCCTTCCATCTTCTTGTTACCCACTTCCCCTAAACAGCAGCCAGTCCTACATCTCACCAGCTTTCCCACCCTGTGGATACCTTCTCTGCTTCCCCAAACTCTATCCTGTGGTGCCTAGTGTTCTCTCCTTAACTGCCACATCTCCACAGTGTGGTAGGGGTTGGAAGGAACCTTTGGGGTCCAACTCCCCTCTTCATACTGGGAAATATTCTGAATGATATAATGCAATCATATAATGAATAATTTCTATTTATTCCATGCTGGGTTAGGTGTTTTTTTTCAGTAGGAACTGCAAGACTAACCCAAAATTCCCTTTCTGGCACACTGTCACAGATCTGTTGATCAATCTGATCCCTGACTGATCTCACTGAATGTTTTGAGGCTTCAAATGCCACTGAGAACACAACAGTAGGAACAGGGGTAGTGATAATCACAGCTTCAGTTGAAAAGCAGCAGATCCTCCTCCACTAGTAGTGCATAGAAGTACCAACCAGTTCCTTGAGGTAGTAGATATGGTTAAAAAAACAACCAACCAACCAAAAAGCAACAAGCAACAACCACAACAAAACCCCTCCCCAACCCCAAATCCTTTTAACTCACAAAACAGCACCATTAAAAGTGGAGTGATGAAGAGAAGGCAACAATACCTTTAATTTTTTGAGGCTACAAACTTCCTTTGGAGAGAAGAACTCTTACCTCCAGCAACACTCACCCAGAGCAGGAGTCAAGACTCCTGTTTGGGAGCAGGAGCCTGGGAGAGGCTGAAATTTCTCTCAGGTTTCCTGCTCTAAGAGGGACCTACTCAAAAGCTGTGGTTCCTCACTTTTAAGAAGTTATCACTCTGCTTTTATTGAAGCTTCCTTTTCCCAAAGGAATTTGTTCAGAGGAGAGAAATCCCCATTCTATCTAAAGCCACAGGCTGGCTAACTGGCATAATACAATGAAACCCAGACCAAATAACCTCCTGAAACAAGGCTTGAAAACTCTCTCCATGGTTTTGTCTGAATAAAATTCAGTTGCAAGTTGTTTATCCCAGATGTGTAGCATTGCTGTAGCAAGATCAATACAAAAATTCCAAGAGATATTTGGGTTCAGAGGAGGTTAAGTGATGTCTAATGGCATGGTTAGTCAAAACTAGCATCATTCCAAGTCAATGCAACCCAAATGGATTAAATGCCACTAAATGATAGATTACCCTCCATAGCCACTGATGGGAAATCATTAGAAAATGTGGTTCTGTGTCTCCTGGTGTCACACAGAGCTTTGGCCCCTGCAGGAAGCAACCATTTACAGAAGTCTTCAGCTCACAGAAGTACACAACCAGGCTGGGCCACTACTGGGCACCATCAACTACATGCAAAGTAGATCAAACATTCATTTCCATGTACAAAGTCTTGACAGAAGAAGGGAGGAGGTTGGGCATACATACCAAAGAAGAAGTCTCAGCCCTGAAGAGCAACTCCAAAGTGCTTTAGGGCTTTCTATTTGCCCCAATGAGCTAATTGGAATGGGCCCAACCTACCATGCTATCCAGACTGTTCCATGCCTGTCCTCCCTCTAATTTACTTTATCAGTCATCATTTTGTGTTTGTGAATGATATCAAGTAATCCTGCTTTTATTTCCTTGCTGCTCAGGAGAAGATTGGCTTGTGGCATGGCAAATGCTGCAGCTCCAACCAAATCATCTTCCTAAATAGCAATTTTCTCTTCAGGTTTTGGGGCTTTTTTTTATACCTGCCAGTCACTTTCCTGTAGCACACCACTTTAAATGAGAGTATCACAGGGCTGTGAGTCCAGCTTAGCCTTATCATGGCTTAAATATCTTAGACTTCTACTTCTGGAGAACATCTAGAGGGGTTGTCATCCAAAACTTGTAATCACCTCAAAAAAACCTCAACTCCTTTTTTGTTTCCAAAAACTATTCCCTGTAACTGTGGAGATAAAATGGTGCTTACAGAAAGGATATTTAATCCAGTGCTGAAAGGCATCATAAAAATCAATAATTGGAGGGCAAAGATACTGCCAGGGAGCAGCAAGGGTCAGCAGCTCCCTCAGAGAGGCCAAATTGTACTGTAGATGGAATGGGGAACATGGGGCTTGTGTCTAATATCAACATTTTCCTCTTTATTTCTGTGAATCCCTGAATGGAGGAGCCCAAATAGAGTCAAAGGTCTGGATCCAGCTACTCCCTGCCCACCTAGCCCCCAGCAAATTTGTGCCTAAGCTCTTCATCTCCTCAACTGATTTGGTCATGCATAGTCATGAGAAAAACACTGGGGCTTTTCCTAATGGTCTTCATCATTTATTCATGGTCATGACACATCCTTTCCAAGGGTGCCTGAAGATTGCTTTCAACTGGCAAAGTTTCTCCCAGGGTGAAGACAGAGAATGATGCTGATGTGTAAATCCCTGGGCAATGAAATGAGAAGATGCCTCTTGGCAGTCTGGCTCTGCTGGACTTGGTTGATCCTTGACCTGCTTATCTCAGGCTTTATCAGATCACTTCTAATTCTTAACCTAATACCTGCTTTCCAGCACAGCAGAGTCAGAAAGGAGCAGGAAATACTGAAAATCTCTTCACACAATATTCTTATGTGGAAAATAAGAGTAAGCATGGCTGGAAACAAGAGTGTTTGAACCCTTTGCCCTTAGCCAAGGACAGATCCAGGTTGTACACCCCAATCCCACTGCACAGTCTTTACATCCTATCACTGTAACCATGCAGTAAAAGGAAATCACAGGCTGTTTAATGGCTCTTTTTATATCTATATTTGATATCTATTAGCACAAATCTCCTACCCTTCAGAGATTCTGAGGAACTACAAAGGTTCTCAATATCTTGATCCCACTTATATCATTTTCTGCCTGTGTGTCTGTTACTGTAGTGTCTACCCAGCTGCCAGTTGAGAAGAGAAAAGTAATAGTAGAGATGCTCTCTCCTCCCAGTGGGTAGAACTGCATCTCACAGGGAAGGCTTGCACAAAAAGGAGTGCAGAAAGCTTTTATCCAGGTAGCTATAAAACCTCTCCAGCCCAGAGGAGACCAAGGGTGGGATGAGAATGCTCATCACACTAATTTGAGGCTCAGCTGGGCTATTAGGAGGAAGACTAATAATCACAGACCTTATGCTAGAAATGAGTGATTGTATTAAAGAAGTAATTTGGAGTATGTTGGTGTTGCAGGTGCCTTTCAAAGGCACAGTGCTTGCCCTTTTTTCTTCCTGATGGCTCAGCACATAAATATGTTCCTCAAGGCCATACAGATCCCAGGGAAGCTGAACAATTCTTCCACTAAAGAATTGCAAACTCTTCTGCTCAAAAAAGCCCCAAACAAGCAAAAAGCCCCAAATAAACCAAACCTAAATAATCCCAAGACATAAAAATGATATTAAAAAAGGCAGTCACCCACCTAAATTCAGGTTTATTCTGTATTTCTGTGTTTTTTCAAGCCACTGAGCCTCAGCTGTGTTGTAGAAAGCTCCTGCTGATCCCTGCCCCCTATTAATCATGTCTGGATCTCCTGACTGGAGCCTGGCTTGTCTCCTCACCTTGTCTCCCAGTGAAGACATCACTGTCACCAACCCAACCCCATGGAAGTACCTCAGGATTGTGCTCTGGTCAGTGGGGTCACTGTCCCTGTGCTGTCCTTGTACTCTCTTCTGGCTCTCCATCCTTTGTGGAGCAGTCCCTGGCAGCCTTTGTGTGACTATAATCAGTCACTCTTGGCATGAGGTCTTTTGCAGTCATGAAATTAAGTGCAAGGACTCTTCAAGTCCAACTTCTTCAAGTCCATTGGGCAATCAATCCTCTTTGCCAGCACCACAGGGATGGATGGGTTACTGCTCTTCTCTCTGAAGAGCAGCAGAGCTACTCACTGAGCAGCTATCTGAGTCATGAGCCACTAAACCATGGCCCTAAGGACCACATATAAATGTTGTTTGAACCCCTCCAGGGATGGTGACTCCACCACTGCCCTGGGCAGCCTGGGCCAATGCCTAACAACTCTTTCTGGGAAGAAATTCTTCCTAATATCCAATCTAAACTTCTCCTGGTGCAACTTGAGGCCATAATCAAAATCCCATTATCTGGGACCAACAGAAGATTTAAGGGTTTTTAAAAAAACATGTTAACTCCCTGAGATTTTAGTAACTAAGTTGTTGCAATAATAACTTGTTACACTCCAAGAGTTGCAATGCCATGACAGAACCATTATCTAATTAGAAAGTAAAGTTAATTACCTCAGGTTTTAATTACTTAATAACTGAGAAATTGTCCTCAGAATGAAGGCTGGGAAATGTCATGAAGAATTACCAGGGAGTGCAGTTTGCTGAGGAACAGGAAGTTTCTCTTGCAAAGATGGCAGCAGATTTACATCAGCTCCTCACAGAGCCACCACCAAGTTTCATTCTGCATCATCACATCTGTAGCAAAGTCCATATGGGGACAGGAGAGAGAATCACACAATCATGAAGGCTGGAAGAGACCTCTAAGATCATCAAGTCCAACCATCAACCTATCCCCACCATGCCACTAAACCATGGCCCTAAGGACCACAGCTGGATGGTTTTTGACCACAACAAGGAAGGAATACTGCATCAAAATGTAAATCTGCAAAATTTGTGGAGTGGAATAAATATTGGGGATCCAATCCTTCAGCCAAGGACCTTCTGGGACCTAGGAATTCAGTGTAGGACTGTTACTGGAGCAGCTTTCTGAGTTGCTTCAGCCTGTTTGAAAAGCAGTGTGATGTTTAAACTGGTGGTGATGATAATGGAGGTAGGAACAGTGAGGAGAAAGGCAGACAGACAAGAAGACAGAGCCTATAGATAAACAGAGACCAGACAAAGAAAAAGAGAAACTAAAAGATTCAAATAACATGTGTCTGTGAAGCAGTGTGGTTGTTTCTGCAGGACAGGTTGCAGCTAACATTTCAACAGGTATGTAAATAATGCTTCATGCAAACATTCCCTTGGACCACAGGCTTGTGATCTATTAATGATTCCAAATCTATGCAAGCATTTTGTCATTACTGTCTGTGGCAAGTCCTTTGCTCTTGGAGCTGCCAGATTTCCATAACTGGGTCACCTAGTTCTTTCTCAACTTTGCTTTCTGCTCTGAAATGGAAAATGAGCATTTTCTGTGCCATGCATCCAGGACTTCTATGAGGAGCTGAAAAGGCTACTCTGGAAAGTAAAGGAATCCCCAAAATGTGCAAGACAACATGCAGGAAGGAAGGAATTTGTGGATAAGATGATTTTTTTCAGTGAGCACTGAGCTCTGCAAACAAAGGCAAGGATGAAGATTGCTACTTGGCCAAAGAAAACTAAACTGGTACTTGGTGCACCAGGACGATATTGGACTCACTCTTTGTACTTTGCAGAGTGAAAAACACCCCCTGGTGCCTAAGAATAAAGGATGATAATATAGTCTGGTCATTGCAACAATATAATTGGGTCGAAAGGTGCTCGGAGGATACATTAGTGCTGTTTGCTATTGTGACCGCTAGAGGGCGCGGAAGAGCTGCTTTAAAACCCCCTTTGAGCTCCTCCCGTGGGCTCCCAAGGCAGAGCTGCTCCGGGGTGGGTGGGAGAGGGAACAGGGAGGCTTCTCGGAGACATCTCTGACTTCCCAATAAAACCTTTCAGTAGCACGACTGCTACCAGGTGCTGCACATTGTCCTTCCTCTTTAAAGTGCAGTTTACAAAACCAATTTGGTTAAAGAAGCCCAAAATGTCTCATTAGCAAAGATAGTGACAACTCTGAAGCATCATCTGCACTTTCAGCTGGGATCTCCTCTTCCCTGGGTGAAAGTGCTGAGTGAAGGTGTAACAGGGAAGGATCAGAAACGGCTTTGTTCTTCATGAAGATCACTTCTCCAAACCCTGTGGCTACCAAGAGTTTTCATGCTCAGGGAGATCTGAAATCAGAGAATCACAGAATCACAGAACAGTGCAGGTTGGAAGTGACCTCAGGAAGTCTCTAGTCCTGCCTCCCAAAACTCCAAAGCTGGACACTGCTGGCACTGACCCTCTTGGGCAACTTGTCCTCCTATTCACAGAGCCCAGGATGTTGTTGGTCTTTGCTGCCAGGGACACTGTAAGCCCATGTTCAGCTCTCTGTCCAGCAGGTGACTTAGGTCCTTTCAGCAGAGCTGCTCCTCAGCCATTTGGTCCTAGCTTCTGGAGTTGTTGTGGAGTCTTCCTTCCCAGAAACAGAGGAAAGATCTAATTGGAAAGGGGTTTCCATTGAGTTTTTTTATTCTCCTACATGAAAAAGGAGTGTGTGCATCAGAAATAAATAATGCAAGCCTTCTGCTTGGAAATGATGCCAGCAAGCCTTCAGTGGCTTTCCCCTTTGGCTGCTCATCCAGGAACCAGCAGGTTCATTCTTAATTTCTCGTGTGGTTCATTCTTAATTGCAATGTATAGATGTAAGGGTCCATTTATCAAGCTCACAGGAGTCTTTACATTTGTTTTTCAGGCCATTAGCCTAATTTTCAGGTTTCTGGAATGTCAGCTATAGGCACTGAGCTCATTTGGAACCAAGCTGAGCAGTGATTGCTTATATGAAGAAAACCAATGTGACAATCTGCATCTCCTCTGCTAGTCTGGAAAGGAGCTTTTCACAAGATCTTCAGGCAGGAAAGGAAAGGAAAGGAAAGGATTTTCTCTGTCCTTTGCATTAGTGGCAGAGTTATTTGGAGGCTAACCAGAAGTGGATGGCTGCAGGACATGCCACAGCCACAACCAGCCCAGTATCCTCTGCCTTCCACATAGGGTTGAGTCTCTCCTAAAGGAGAGGAGTTGGGGTTTGTACCATGGCAATCAGTAAAGTGAAAGCAGCAGCCATTGTCATGAGTAAAACCAACAAGCTTTTTTGCTTGAGTCTGATCTTCAGGGCTTGTTCACAATGATGTTGAGGAATCCAAAGCTATTTTTCCCCCTCTGGAGGTTCTCTCTTCTTTTCCTGCTGCACTGCTCTCCTGGCTTTTATCCACCAGAAGGCAGAAGTGAGGTTTCATGAGCACATCTCCCAAAAACCTGCATAGCAGGGAGATTTATAGCAGAGTGGCTGCTCTGGTTTCATCAGCTTCATTCTACCAAGCACTTCTCATTTTCAAGGGTCCCAAGGCCTTCAGAAACTTGACCTAACACAAGCAGAAATCACACTATCTGCAAACAGTGGCTCAGCAGTGAGCTGTGACACTTCCCAACCTCACAGGACATGCATGGAAGAATATATTATCTAGCTGAAACTTCAGGGGGAATTTTAAAAGGCAGCTTGTAATTAATTGAGTTGGAACTTGGCCAAGGCTGAGACTTCAATATGTCTTCTTTCCTGGCTGAGTTTTTTCAGACTCAGGAGTTGTTGTATAACAGCCTTGTCTAGAGCTAATCCCTTTGTCAAACCCATTTCAGTCCCATTCCTGTCAGAAAGGTCCAGCCATGGGGGTGGGGGTCAGTTTAACCCTTAGCCATGGGAATGTGTCTCAGATATCTTTGGTGTTCTCTTAGCCAGGTCCCTTCTCCAGGTTCTCTCTTCATTGTCACACATTTGCACCATAGCCAGCCACAAACTTTGATCTGCCATCCTTGCCTGCACCTAATTTCTCTGCCATTCTTATGCTGTGTCATGGTCACTGCTTTTGGAAGAACTTCTCCAGCAGCAGTGGTCAGATCTCCCTTACTTAGTGCAGCCACTTCTGGTCTATAGACAGTGCTCTCTTTAGCAGGCATCTGCTTTCATCTCTCCAGCTGTTGGCTAAGAACATCTTTTTACTGTTTCCTCCTTTTGCTTAGCACCAGTTAAGTTCCCTAGGCATGCCTTAAAAGCCAAAGCCTCTTCTTTCCAAGACAGAAACACTTCCTCACACTGATAAGAGCCAAAACCCCAAGATGACTGCAGCAATTTTGCCAATTAGCAAAGAGAATCAACTTGAGCTCATTTATCTGACAATGATGCCATGTCATTTGCATAATAGAGAATTGAGGTTTTCCATTGTCACAGGCTACAGCTCCTTCACTCTCCTAGTGTCCATTTGAAGCACATGATGAAAGGGTTTGTGGATTCAGAGCTCTTTGTTTCATACCAGTTGCTTAATTCTCTACCAGTTCCTAGAGCCCTGCAGGAGCTCCCTGCTGTCTGTGCTGCCAGTCTGCTTACCTGAATCCTGTATCACTTCTGCTGCATTCTGTAGTGGCTCCTTCCAAACAAAAAGCCTTCCTAGCATCAAGAAAAAAAACCCCAAGCACTTTAAAATCCCATTCTTGCTTTTTCTTCCATCAGTTTGCATATCTGATTAGTGCAACTTCATCCTGGTTTGAAGCCATTCTGCTTTTCTTTCACTCTTCCCTCTAAACCCAGCTTTCACCTCTTGACTTTCCTCAGAATTTTGCTCTGGACTGACAAGAAGCTTTCTCCTTCACAATTATTTGGATCAGCAGGATCTCCTTTTGCCAGGACTGGGGCAACCATTGCCCTCAGCTAGTCACCAGGAGTCTTTCTCTCACAGCTCTTTGTATGTTTGTACATGCTCCACAGCCTTTCTCATTTTGAACTGAGGTACAAATGCTTGTCTTCATGATCCTGATTCAGCACTGCCTGGCAAGGATCTGTTCTTGCAAAGAGCCCTTGAATCATTCACATATGAAGATGTTCACCAATGCTGAGTTGGATCCTTCATGCTTAATATACAGCTGATTTCTACCAACCCACAGTAACCAAGTCATTGCCATCAACAGACATTTCTTGGGAGTCTTCAGGCAGTGCTTGACCTTCTTTAACATTTGGCACATGACAAGACCACTGAACAAGAAAGCACAGCTTAATTCCTGGAGTGATGTCCATTATGGTCACTTTTTTACCCTCCTGCAGTGAGCAGGAACATTTGCAGCCAGCTCAGGTTGCTCAGAGACCCAAACAACCTGAGCTGGAATGGCTCCAGGGATGGGACATCTCCCACCTCTCTGGGCAACCTGGCAAAGGGTCTCACTACCCTCTGTGAAGAACTTCTTCCTTCTATCTAGTCAAAATCTCCCTCTTTTAGTTCCAAACCATCACCCCTTGCCCTGACCCAACAGGTCCTGGTAGAAAGTTTCTCCCTATTTTAGTTCTAGGCCCTTTAAGCACAGAAAGGCTGCAGTAAGGTCTCCCTGGAGCCTTCTCTTCTCCAGGCTGAACAACCTCAACTCTCTCAGCCTGTCATTCTTTCAAATGTCTCCTTACTTTGGCACTATGGAGAAGGCAGACTGGACCATGACTTTGACTTTACTGTGCCTTCTCCTCTTGTTCATTATTATTCCCATCTCTGTTATGGGCAAAAAACAGAATAGCACTAGGTATTTCTGAATTGTGTTTTCAAGCCCTTTGGTGTAGTGTTGTTATAAACATGGCTGATGATAAAAACAGATGCACTCTGCTGCTGCTGGGACACTAAACCAGGTGGTTCCTGTTCATTGTGTTCCAGCTACACCTTTGCCCTTAATGCTATAGATATATATCACAGCATCATCAAGGTTGGAGGGGGATCTGAGATCACCAAGCCACAGCATCTCATTCCTTGGCTTTTCTCTTTTTTCCACTAGCTTCCTTCAACTCTTTCCATGTTTATTCCCCCCTACTTCTTTACTTCTGCCCATATTTTCACTTCCAGAGCCCTTAGAACCCCTCCCTTCCTCTCTACCCCTAATTTATGCTATCCCTGGGTGCCTCCAGTGCAGCTGCTGAGCCCCTGCAGCTCCCACCGCCAGGGAGGTGAAGGCAGCCAGCAACTGGCAGGAGAAGTGTTTGAGTTTCTCAGAGCTTAGTACATGCTGTACACTTCCCTTTTTGCTGCCAGTGTGAACTCTGTACGTGCCCACACTGTGACATTTGATGGTAGGGTGCACAGGGATGTCCTTTCCTAGAGAGAAGAGAGAGGTTCCCTCAGAGGTGACTTGCTTACATGGATGTTTCATTCTGCCAAGGCCACCAGCTGCAGATTCTGTCTTCAGGATGGGTTTGGAGGAAAAAAAGCAAGGAGAAAACCAACAGAAAACAAGCCCAAAGTTTTAGGTTTGAATTCTTTTCCCAGCCCTCCTCTCAGTTGGTGCCGTTGCTAATCGCTTTGAAGACTCCTTTACACACCCTGGTGACAGGAGATGTTTGTGTCTCTGCAGAGGCTGATAAGGCTGGGTGGGAGGTGGTGGTGGTCTCCCCCCACCCACTGCCCACACAGTCTTTCCCTTTCCTCCTTCCTCCCTGGCTCTTTGGGAGATGTCAGGACATATGGGAGGAGGGAGAGGTCTCTTCTCATTATCGTTAGGCTGCAGAGAAAGCAGTCAGTGGCCACAGCCTGAGCTTCAGAGGTCTTGGTGATACCTTGGGTCTCCAGCTCTGCTGTTAAGGAACTTTATCAGCTCCTTCAGCTGCTCTTCAACAGCACATGGGGTGTCCACTCAGGGGATAATTCTGCAGCATGTTTGGGAAGCAGAGGACTTTCAGGCAGAGCTGCTGGCTCAAAGCTCCCATCCCCACCTAAGGTGGGGATGGGAGCTTTGAGCCAGCAGCTCTGCCTATTTCTAGTGTCTGCTCTCACTTCATTTTCAGCAGAGCAAGTTGCCTCCCAGCAGCTCCTTTTAGCAGTCAGGGATGGTGAGACACTGGTCCAGGTGGCCCAGAGAAGTGGGAGATGTCCCATCCCTGCAACCATTCCATGTCAGGTGGTCTGGGGCTCTGAGCAACCTGCTCGAGTTGCAGATGTCCCTGCTGACTGCAGGGGGGTTGGACTTAGATGACCTTGAAATGTCACTT
The DNA here is from genome assembly GCA_013399015.1 of Galbula dea. NCBI lineage: Eukaryota > Metazoa > Chordata > Aves > Piciformes > Galbulidae > Galbula > Galbula dea. Next base: position 229,123 of record VWZX01002924.1, on the reverse strand, counting down.
CCCACCCAAAACTTCAGTATTATCATCATTCATGATATTATTTATGATATATGATATCATCATTCCCATTGAGGCAGGAACTGGCAGGAACCAGCTGAGGCAGATGCTAAAGTTCACACTTCCAAGGAAAGCAAAGCTCCATGTTTTCTTCCTCTCTTCCATTCCTAGTCTAATGCTTGGTCATTTGCAACAGCTAATTCCTACATTTGGCAAATATATATATATATACATACATATAAAAGCCCCTTAAACCAAACCCAAACCCAGACCCAAACCCAAACTCAGACCCAGAGCCAAACCCAAACCCAAACCCAAAACCAAACCCAAAACCAAACCCAAACCCAAACTCAGACCCAAAACCAAACCCAGACCCAAAACCAAAGCCAAAGCCAAACCCAGACCCAAACCTAAACCCAAAGCCAAACCCAGACCCAAACCCAAAACCAAAACCAAACCCAAACCCAGACCCAAAGCCAAAGCCAAACCCAAACTCAGACCCAAACCCAAACCCAAACCCAAACCCAAACCCAAAACCAAACTCAGACCCAGACCCAAACCCAAACCCAAACCCAGACCCAAACCCAAAACCAAACTCAGACCCAAACCCAAACCCAAACCCAGACCCAAACCCAAACCCAAACCCAAACCCAAACCCAAAGCCAGGCTCTGTGGTTTTGACCTCCCAGCCAAAGCTGTGTCCTGGCACTCATGCTCCTGCATGTCTCTGCTGCCTGCCCAGAGAAGCCTTCAAAGCAAATGTTTCCAAAAGCAGATTGAAATGCCCACACAGAGTCTGTTTGGTTATCAGCTAATTTATCCTCAGGAGTAAAACTCAACACTGGTGAAGTCATCTTGGGGAACTTGGGCATCCTGCATGATTTAATTTTTTTTGACAAATATTCACCTTATTTATCTGCTTTTTGGCATCTGCAAAAAGAGAAAAAGCTTTCAAGTTTCACTGGGTTTCTTTTGTACATTTGAAAGCTGCCATGGCAAAATGAACTCCTGTCTGCTCAGTGGAGCCTTAAACCATATCCTTAGCAGTTCCTGCAGGTCCTGCAGAAGACCTGAGATGCTCCCATAGCTACAAATGCAGCAGCAAGAGTCCCAATGGCAGCAACAGAAATCTTCTTCCCACCCTTGGTGTGCTTTTGCTGCCAGACACATGCAAAAGCCAACCTGCAAACCCTCCAGGCTCAGCCATGGAGGGCAATGGCAAGGGGAGAGCAAGCTGCAAGTGGCATTTTCTTGTGGTGTTAGGAGCTTCTCTCCCATCAAATCAAAGAAGAACAAATGGTCCATTTGTTGCTGAGATGCTGCTGCTGCTGCCCATCTGTGGCTGTGTCTAATCAGAGTTAATTATGGTGAGCTGGAGCCTCTGCAATACTCCTGGTCCCCAAGCTCTGAAGGACCTACTGCTTCAGTCTGTAGCTTCTGCTGCCAGCTTCTGGAGCTGCCTATTAGCAAGCACCAAAAGGTAGAGATTGCAGAGGATCCCTGGCAAGCCACACAAAGGATCCCATCTTCATTCTAAAGCAATGACTAATCAGGGGATCCCAGGAGGAAGCTTTGCACTAGCTCTTGCAAGGGTAATGAGGACAATTTTCCTAGCTCTGCCACATGAAGCCAGGCCAAATCTTGTTTATTCCTTTCCTGGCACAGCAGGTAACACAGAGCCACTGGACAAAGAGCCTTCCTGGGAGAAGGGCTGGAGGAAGATGGGGTTGGGGTTTTATCATAGCAGGGCTAATGGCTCAATTCTATTAATTGCTGAAGGCTGTTTTGTTTGGCAAATACAGGAAGCAGTTTACATGGCTACAGCACTGCTCTGCTTCACAGTCCTCCTGAAATACTATTATTGTAAGGGGATAATACTGATTAAGGACAGTTCCCTGAGGAAGGAGGGCCTTTTGATGGTTGAGTCATTTCCTTTCCCTGCTTGACTTCACTGAGATAGAGTTCCTCTCACCACAGACACACACCCTTTGTAGCCAGAGACTGCTCCAGCAAGGAGGTCAAAAGCACATGCTTCAGCCTTAGGTGGAAATGCCTGAGTGTGAGTCCTGAAGAAAGCACTGAAACACCAGAAATACTCCAGGAGTCCAAGCAGAGGCTATGTTTTTTCCCCAGAATACCCTGTTTGCCAGTCCCCTTTCCAACTCTTTTTGGCTACATCACTCTGCTGGCAGAACCTTTCAACCCTTTAACCTTGGGTTTGTGTTCCCACAGAGGTTAGACAAATTAATTTGAAAATAGGGCTGGGTTTCTCAGCTAAGTAAAGGCAACAGCACTTCTGCAAGCCACCAAAGTACAGCCTTCTGCTTCTGGATGTGGCCACCTGCCATCAGGGAAGAGCTGCCCAAGGCCACTACCTCAGTTCACACAGAGCAGAAATCACTAATAGAAAATGTGGTTCATTCCTAAACTAGGGCAAATTCAGATTAAGGACCTAGAGGGAAAAGATTCCATGTTCTCTTTACAGCTGATGGGCACCATTGAAATCCAGCTCCCAAACCATACAAGCAGCAGCAGATCCTGATCATATAAGAACAGGAGCTGGACTGATGATCCTTGTGTGTCCCTTCCAACTCAGGGGATCCTATGATTCTGTGATAGCTAAGAACAACATTTAGCCCCTCCTCTCTCTTTGCTTTTTGTCATGTGTTGCCACAGGAGATCCTTGAATGAGCTCAAGTCTAACCCCAGCTTAGCAAGAGAATGTTCCTGTGATCACTCCTGAGCTCAGCCTGGCTTCTCCTCCAGGTTTTCCCTTTGGAGGGACAGTAATTGCTCTCAGATTAGGCAGGAAACTGTACCAGCACTATTGCTCACAAGGAGCCAGTCTTATCAACCCCCAACACATCAGGGCCTGTCCTCACAGGAAGGGAATCAGAAGTAATCAGCAGAGCTACAATGCAATTGGCTGCTGCTCCTTCCACGTTGAGGGCACAGAGCAGACAGAAAAACAGTGCAGGGCTTTTGTTTGTGGCCAAAGTGTGTTAAAAGAGCCCTGGTTCCTCTTTGCCTCCCTTGCTTGGCTTCTCCAAACATGGCTGTATTTCTTCAACAGAACATGAAAGACCTCAGCATGTGCAAGGACACAGTGCAGGGTCCTTTCCCAAAAAAGGTGGCTTTGCCTGCTGGTGCCATCCCTTCCCTGGATGCTTCACCAGTTTGCACTGGGAGAGCCACCCTCCAGGGGAAGAACTGCCCCAGTGTAGCAAGATGATGAAGATACTTGGCTGATGCAGTTCCTACTCACCAAAGTTCCTTCTCTGTCAGGTTACCTCCCTTGGAAGTTCTTCCCAAAAGGAAGGTGTGCCCCAGGGTGTGTGAATACAGCACAGGAGCAGTGCTGGGTGTAAAGTTGGTTCTCTTCTAAAAGTAGTTGAGATCATGACCTCAGAGCACTGTCCAAGTGGTAAGATAGCTTCATTTCACCTACTCTTCACTGTGAGGTTCTGTATCATTTGACTGTTAGGCTGACCAGGACCTACACCCCCACCCATCCCTAAGTGCACACTGCAGCAACTGTGCAGAGTACTTACATTGGAATGACATAGCCAGTCCCACATAGTCCCCAAAACCTCCTAACCTCCACCTCAGGAGCCTAGACCACTAAGAGTTCACAGAAGTGAAGTCTGAAGAGCCAGAGTCAGAACAGCTTCTTTGCCAGGGAGTCCCAGTTCCCCCAGTGGGTCTCTCCTCTAAGGCTCCTCAGCCTTCAAACCTCAGCAGATGGCTTGTACCTCAAGGGCTGTGTGAGTACTGAGGTGCTTTTACACCTCAGTTGCTCTCCCTGCTGTGACTTTTGCCAGTTTGGGTGGTTGGTTTAGTAGTGATGTTTACAAGTTGAAGCCTGTCTGCCCAGAAGGCACCTAAAAACAAGAGGCTTTTCAAAGCCAGAGGATAAATAAAACACAACCTTGAATAAATAACAGGCTTTGGGCCCTGATTTCCTTCCACTCCTTAATGGATGCTGACAAACTACCTGATTTTCTCCATGCATTCATGCCACAATGACAGTGAGACAAACCTCACAGTTGCAAGGAGTTGACCAAATCCTTAGCTTTTAGCCAAACAACTGTTTCACTGAAAGTGGGAACCCAGCCTGCTTCAGAGAGACACTTAGCAAGGAAAACTGCTAGATCCACTCAGGGCTAATACATTTCATAGCAAAAAAACATCTTGTTTGATCAAGTAGGAACATGGACATCATGTTTCATTCCTGATTTTATACTCACTGCTCTGTTACTGCATCATCTTGCTTATTTTCCAGGTCAAAACCTTTCTTGGTGTGTAAGATTGTGGCTACCAGATGTATTAATAGATTATGTTAGGCTATGGGGTTTCTTCTATGCAGAGCAGCCACAAACTAAAGACATATTATTTTCAGGACCTAGGAACATGCTTCTGAGTCAAGGAAGAGAACTGGAGGAACACAGCAAGGAGACATGTTCTTTGAGAGCTGGATTTACTCCAGATGAAGTGTAGTCCATGTTGCTGCTTCAGGTCTGGTTATTCTAGAGGAGCCAGCTGACCCCAGTGTTGCTGACTGAGGTGTGAAGAGGAGTTCTCAGCATAAGCTGAGCTGAGACCCTCACCCAGCAGCAGAGATCATAGCAACCATAAGAACCACAGACTAGTTATAAGGAGGACATTAAGCTCCAGGTTTCCTTGAGCCTCTTGTTGCTTGTCCCAACACACCACACACTTTGCCAAGCATCCCTGTCATGGTATGACTGACACCAACCCCTGATTTCACCCTCATCATTCCCCACTGCTGTACCTGTGGAAGCATCACCACAACTCCATTTGTGCCTGTTGTCCTCTACATCCCCCATGATGACTTTTCCTTTATTGTTTGTGGTCATTCAATGTTCATCTTGGACCATGTTGGAAGACTGGGGTCAGTTCCTCCCTTCACCCAGGTTTCTCTATTGAGATGTTTTTCTTGATGAATCATAGAATAGTTTGAGTTGGAAGGGACCTTTAGAGGTCATCTAGTCCAACACTCCAGAGGGTGGTGAGACCCTGGTCCAGGTTGCTCAGAGAGGTGGGAGATGTCCCATGCCTGGAATCATCCCAGGTCAGGTTGTTTGGGGCTGTGAGCAACCTGTTCTAGTTGCAGATGTCCCTGCTGACTGCAGGGGGGTTGGACTAGATGACCTTGAAAAGTCCTTTCCCACCCAAACCAGTCTATGATTCTATGGATCTATGACCTTTATTGCTTCTGGTCATTCAATGCTTCCATCCTGGAAGCCTGTGTTTAGTTCCTTCTCTCACCCAGGTTTATCTTTTTATCTATTTATTTTCATTATTAGTGGAAGAAGCTTGAGAACTACTGCATGAAGGAGGCTCTCAAGTCTGCATTTCTATCCCTCTCTTTGATTATAACTAGACTGGGATGAGGAGAGACACTTCCTCTTGTCCAAGGGCAGGTATGGATCTTTGTGGCTCTTTCCTCTCCATCCCAAATGCAGTGCCAGCTCTGCCAGCTGAGCACATCTCCAACGCTACTGCTAAATAAATGCCCAGACCTCTATTTAAGTGTAAGAACTGCTCCTACACAAGCTTCTCCCAGTATTTCACTGGCACTTGAAGTAAGAAGATGCCTTTTTAGAGCTTCAGTTCAGTGGGGATTGGAGCCTGAGCCCAGGATTTCTGCTTCCAGCAGTTTCAATCCATGAGTCCACTTGTTTGTGCTCTGGAGCCTGTGTCAAGGGCAAGTCAAAGCAGACTGCACACCCACCCAAGGTTTTGTTTTGAGAACATTCCCAGGGTTAAGTCACACCCAATCCATTTTTCTTTCTGAAAGCCTCAAAACAAAACAAGCTGACCTAACATAAACACACACACACACACACACACACACACACACACTGAAGAGGCCAGAAACAGGCAGGGAGCAGAACACATCCACAGAAAAAACACCAGTTTGGGCAAGTCTAGACACCACCAGCACTCATTTTCTGTGTGCATGCAGTTAATATTTAGTGCTTGGTGATGGGCTAGGTGGTAGGGAAATTGTTTCTCCTTTTGTATTGATCCTTTCCCTGCTGCTTTATTTCAGGACTTGTCTGACTTTGACTAAAGGGTGGTGATAATTTTCACAACCAGGTTTAACTTTGCTTCAGAAACAAGGAAAACCAGGCCAATTTATTACAAATACCTTAAAATACCTTAAAAATACCTTAAAATACCTTTAAATACATTAATAATACCCTAAAATACCTTAAAATGCCTTAAAAAGTATTACACTTCAAGGACTTTACAAAATACTGCATGTGAAATGACCACACTTCTAGGAATGAAAGCAGAGACAAGTGGAAAGCACAATAGTTTTTGTTGTGAGAGGAGTAGGTGAACATCATCCTAAACAGCAGTGATATTTGGCCACCTCTTGGGTTTTTCCTAAAGGATTCTTTCTCCCCTGATAAGAAAAGAAGAAAACATCATCAGAGATTCAGTCTCTGAGCATCCAACTGAGAACCAAGCAGGGTATGGACTCAAGAATCACCACAGCATCACAGAATCATTAAGGTTGGAAGAGACTTCTGAGATCATCAAGTCCAACCATCAACCAGTATCAAGAAAGATGCTCTGGGTTCCTCAGAAGCTGAGTTTAGAGAAGGATCTTCTCTCAATAAAACCAAACAAAGGTCTTCTGCAGTGTGAGGCAGGCTGAAAGAGAGATTTGTAATCTGAAATTAATAAATCAGTGACAAAGAGTTCAGTTCATTTCAGTTATGAAGGCAAATGAAAGGGTTTGTATGCTGAGGATTGACTCAGAACCAAAAGAAATAGGAGCTGAGCTTTCTCCTCTCAGGCCCAAGCCTTTCCTCCTCCATCCCTGCAAGAATCCTGGATATTGGTTGGACTAGATGACCTGTAAAGGTCTCTTCCAGCTCTAACCTTTCTATGATTCTGTGATTGCCACATGCCCTCAGCTCATCCCTGGGAGCTCAGGATCAGCCTGGCTCTGCTGGGATAGATTCTCTCTCTTACAATGGTTTGGAGAACAAAATATTGTTCATGGGCTACAGAAACAATTGTCATTTGCTTAGGTGCCCCCAAATGTGCTTTTTTTGTTTGGCTGCCAAGGTTGCTTTCTCCCTGGCTAATTGTGTTTCACTTTAGCTCTCAGCAAAAGCAGGAAATGAAACATCCATTACTGGAGTGGCAGCTTCTCCCCCAGCCAGCATTTCAACAGCCTTTGTGTCATTTCCGACCTGGAGCCAGCCAGGAGCTAAGTGCCTCTAGAACTCTTGCAAGGGCCTCATGAGCCCCTCCTCCCCCATGCTCCTAGAGCACAGGGCACAGTGTTTATGAGTCTGAAACGTGGGCTAGAGACCTTTGCCACTGCTGCCCACTGCCCAAAGGACTCCCCTCAACAGAATCACTGAATCATTCTGGTTGGAGAAGATCTCTGAGATCATCCAGTCCAACCACCCACCCAACACTGCCATGATCACCACTAAACCCTGTCCCCAGGCAACACAGCTCCATGGGTTTTGAACCCCTCCAGGGATGGTTACTCCACCACCTCCCTGGGCAGCCTGGGCCAATGCCTGAGAACCCTCTCAGGGAAGAAATTCCCCCTAACATCCACTTTGAACCTCCCCTGGCAGAACTTGAAGGCATTTCCTCTTGTCCTATCATTCCATGGTACAAGATGTCATGAATACTACAGAGGAACATCTCAAGAGGCTTTTGCTTTCTCCCATGGCAGGCAGCCACCTCCTGACTCACACCCATTTCTTTTTCTCTCTTCTATATATACTAACAAACTTCTCCTTCCAACAGAGATAGCAGAATTCAATGCAGTAGGTGTTCAATATTCACCTGCTCTGGAACAGAAGATAGGAGATGGAGGGAAGCTGGGAACTTCCCCCATGTGCCAGGCAGCCATTGGCTTTATTCAGCCAGCAGTCCAGCTATATTGGTTCATTTTCTTCACTATTGCTTTCCAACCAGCCTTTTGTGTCCTCAAGGAAAGTCCAATTTAAATGCATTTGCAACTTTCAATTCTCATCATGCAGGTCAATGGACATGGAGCTTGGTACAAGCCAAACACCTTCCAAACTCTGGTTACAGATGGAGTTTTTCTTATGTGAACTCCCTGCCATAAACATCATGGTTTTACTGAGGATGTCTGAAAATCAAACTGCTGAGATTCTAGAAACAGATTAAAACACAGAAACAGATTAAAACACAGTCTTTCCTCCCTTGTGTGACAATATGATGGTCCTGAGCCACAGCACCAGCAGATGAGAGTTGGGCTGCAGAGGGCATGGATTTTCCTTTTACATCTCTTTGTTTCTTGAGTCCAATATTGATCCTAAGCTCTGATGTGTTAAGTTTGGGGTTTCTTTTGAATAACTCTTGTGAGTTAGATATTTCCCTCCCTGAGCTGCTCTGCTTTTTGTGGTTTCCCAACACACTGTCAAAACCACCTCAGATAGATGCTTCCCAGTTTGTGTGTGGAGAACAAACTCTTCCTCCTCTTGCTCAGCCAGCTGAGGTTTGACTGGCAAAGCAAAGCAATAGGTATAGACCACACTGGGGGGGGTGGGGGGGGGAGAGTTTGTGAATGAGGATGCCCTTTAAATTACCTATAAACCCCCTTTGATTCAAAACTGCTGATGTTGCCATAGGCAATTTGCTCAGCTTATTGATCATCTTCTGTTTAAATTAAAGTTTGATGTCCTGGAACAGGCTATTCAGCAGAGAGAGCTAATGGGATGGGATGAGATACGGGGAAGGAGAGAAATACTTGTACACAGGGGAAATGGATTGTGGTCAAATAGAATAAAACTAAAATAAAATCAAAAGAGGGTTATATGCTGAAGAGGTTCCATAGGTCAGTTAGTAATAAATAATGTGGTGATAAAAGAGTCCAGTGTGGCTATTGAGGGTTTGGCTGTGTCATTAAAGTGGGCAGTGTGTTAGGAAACTGCCCTTTCAGAGAAAGGAGGTGAAAAAGAGAGTCTTAGGATTTATTCTCACTGTCTGCATACAAGCTGAGGGGTTTCTGCCAGCAATTCAAGCTCCCCCAGGTTTTTGGTAAATTGGGTTAGATGTGAACCAACACAGGTTTGAGGTGAGTGCTGGCCAAGGCAACTCAGAAGAGGTTGCTCCTGATAGCACCCCCCTGGCTGTGTGTCTGTCTCTCCATCTGTCAATCAATGGTACAACCATTCAAACTCAAACAAAACAAAAGCTTTAGAAGGCAGAAAAATCAGGTTTTCATAAAGAATGGAATGGTCCTGGCTGGACCTGGACCCAGTAAGAATGAGGCATCTTTTTCAAGCTCTCACCCAGAGCAGACACAGAACAGTCTGTTCTATGTTTACATTTTATTTCAGCAAATAAAACCTTTGTGGGAAGACTAATCATGGAAAAAAGGCAATGGGAGGAAAAGAATTGTAGCCCTGAACATCTACAGTCAGGTATTAAGGAGGTTTTCCCATCCTACCAATGTGTTTCTCCCTGTTCCCCCTCCTTCAGCCACAGTAGAAGACTGAAGACAATTAAGCCCAGGTATTGCCTGCAGCATATAGAAACCTCTTTTCCACATGGAGAGCAGTTGGTCAAGCTGGAGTCCTGGAAAGTGTGAAGCAGTGAGAAGGAAACCCAGATATCTGGATCTTCTGAGAAGCCCAGTGTGGACTGAGTGACATGGAAGGATGCTTTTAACTACCTCCACTGCATTTTGTGTTGCTGAGGGGGCCAAACTTGCCCTCTTTGTAATTTTAGTCATCTTCATAGTTGTTGATAGATGTCTTTCTTACTTCCAGGAATGGTGTGGAATGGTTTGTTTCCAAACATTTTCATTGTGAAGTGACAAAAGGATTGCCTTAGGCCTGATCCTGATGCTTGTGTTACAGCAGCAAGCAAGCAGCAGTCCCATCCTGCATTTCATTTGGCTTGGAAAGCACTAGGACAAGAGGAAACTGCCTCAAGTTGCACCAGGGGAGGTTTAGGTTGAATATTAGGAACAAGTTCTTCCCCCCACAGGCTGCCCAGGGCAGTGGTGGAGTCCCCATCCCTGGAGGGGTTTAAGGTATGGTGCTGAGAGTCATGGCTTAGAAGTGACCTGGCAGTGTTGGTTAATGGTTGGACTTGATGATCAAAAAGGTCTTTTCCAACCAAAATGTTTCTAAGATTCTAGGAACAAAAGGAGGGAAGAAACTCTGGCAGTAAAGATACAGAGACTTGTGACAACAGCAACATGTCCTACCACACTTCACCTCAAAAAGGTGAAGGGCAGAGGCAGAGGTTTACCAGCAAAGCAGGGTGGAAATATCAGCTCTTGGCTACCCCATCACACTAAGGCACAGAGGCCTTAGCCCAGCTCTGCTCACACAGCCCCTGGAACAAAGCATTCCATCACTCCACACCTCAGCTTACTGCTTCTCATCCATCTTGTACAAAGACAGAAAACTGTGAGGTTTATCTCATTAACCCTTTTTTTTTTTGGTGCAAGCTGAGAAACACATGAGCAAATCATCACAGAATCATGAAGGCTGGAAGAGACCTCTAAGATCATCAAGTCCAACCATCAACCTACCCCACCCTGCCACTAAACCATGGCCCTAAAGACCATATCTACACCTTTTTACAAACACCTCCAGCAAATATTTCATCCAGTTTCTGACACAGGTCCAAAAAGCCTAAACGAGGCAAGTACAACCTAAGCCCTAACCCCCAGATGTTTTACAGCCATCAAACCTTCCCTGCTGCTGTACCCAGCAAGCTGTGGTGCCTGGGAAGAGCTATCTCAGGAAGCCATCTGGGTGAGGGCAGCCTCTGCAGGAAACCAGCCAGGCCAGCAGCTATTGCTTGTTATTATTTCTCCCTCTGACAGTTTTCTCCTTGACACTTTCCCTAAACCACCCGGGGAGGAAGTAAGTTGTCAATTGAACATCACCACTTATTATGAGCCCTGGAATGCAAAGTCCTTCAGTGAAGAAAGGGTTGAGGAGCAAGTTTGCATTTCTTTCCTGCAGGCACAGTTACCAAGCCAGCTCTTTAAAAGAGAAATAATTAGAAAACTATAGTGGGGGCTTTTGGAATCCTAGAACTGTTGAGATTGAAAAAGACCTTTAAATGCAACCATCCAGTTCTTGCAGAGGAGAGTAACAGTCTGCTGCTGCAGGTCTAAGTTATGGCTACAAAATCAGTGTTGGACTGGTTTCATGTTAGCAGCATAAGCAAATATTCCCTATTTAGGTCTGCCCCAAGTTTTCTGCTCAGCAGGTAGTGAGGGAACCAGGAAATAGGAACTCAGATGTCAGGAAAGCAGTGAAGAGATGTCTGAATCGACAGGGGAATCTCCCAAAGCAGCAATCCCTTCAGTCAGCAGGAAGGCTGGGGATGTTCCTGCTCTGCCCCAGCCCCGGCAGGCTGCAGGAGCAGCCGGCTGGAGGGGATGGGGAGGGGGAAGGAGTTGCGCAATGAGCTCAATCGGGGCTGAAATGAGGAAGGAAATCGTGTCTTCAATGATTTAATTTGCTGCCTTCGCTTTGTTCCTTCGAGATAGAGGCAGCACTGGAGCTGATTACAGTGCCTTGTTTTGATTAACAGAGAGAGATCTAAGGCAGAGACATTTTAACCCGTTTCAAAGAGTTTCCACATCTTCTCTTGCGTTTTCCTAGCAGGGTCAGGAATTCAAAGGGCATTTCTCTTTCATTCTTTATAGCTGGAAAATGCTTCTCAACGATGGTAGTTTAATGCCAGTCAACTCCACTGACCTTACATTTCCTACACTTCAGTGGAATTAGTCCAGATTTACACCACTGGAAGTAGGTAGACTTCATCTGACACTAAATGAATTTACAAGCTTGTTTGTTGCCCTTCTTGGGGACTTAGATGGAATTTCTAAGTAATCAATTCTTTTAGTTGTGTTTCAGCTCTACACATTCCATCAGTCAGTTTTACTGAGTCATGCAGCCAGAATTTGGAAGTTAATGGGCCAAGGGCAGTCTCAGATGCACCCTGGGATGCTGTTGAGATCTGGGCTCTCCCCAGACCATCACTCCTTCTACCAGCAACTGACAAATCTGAGCACTTCTCTACAGCCACAGGAAATTAAAGCAACATTTCTTTTGTACTAACCAAGTAATCTTTCTGCTTGGTGGTAAAGTTAATGTACAGGATTGTCACCCAACTCATTTCACACTGGCTGCCAAAGAGCTTTCAGAGCACGAGGAGGTTCTGTTGCTACCAGCTTAGAGCAGCCCTGAGTCAGCAGTCTTGAGGTGCAAGGATCCCACACCCAGCAGTGCCTCAGCTTCAGAGCGTGTGCAGTGCAGAAAGCAGTCTCTGGAGAGTGAACACAACCCCCATGGTATCTAAATCACAGAATCACAGAGAATCACAGAATCATGAAGGCTGGAAGAGACCTCTAAGATCATCAAGTCCAACCATCGACCTATCTCCACCATGCCACTAAACCATGGCCCTGAGTCCCACACCTAGATGTTTGTTGAACCCCTTCAGGGACAGTGACTCCACCACTGCCCTGTGCAGCCTGGGCCAATGCCTAACAACTCTTTCTGGAATGAACAAAAAGCTCCTTTTGTTTGGGGAACAGCTTAGAGAGCAGCAGCAGCTGAAACTCTGTGACTTACAAGCCTGTATGTGCCTCTGTGTGTTTACAATCACGTGCATAGACACAGGTGTAGAACTGCATACACAAACTAATGCATTTAGACATACATAAACATATAAATACAAATATGCATATGTCTGTGTGTATATAAACAGAGGAGACTGAGCTGCCCTTTCTGGTTGGTCTATGACTCCCTCTGAAGTTCTCCCTGAGGGAATTGCTTTCCCAACCAGAGGTGATTTTCTTAACTACAGACATTTGCATCTCTGACTCAAAGCCCATTTTGGTTCAGATGTGTCTCTCCTCTGACCTATATGGTTAATACCAAAGTAAAAATGACTCCCAGTGTCCTACTGGGGTGATTCCCATGCACAAGCACAGGAGAGAGTATTTTTGATGGAAAAAGGTGAATTTACTTACAAGGACTATGCTGTAGAGCAGCAGCTTTATGAGAACTATGACAAGGTAATCGGATCTGGCTTGTGTGCAAGGCAGCAAGGTCCCAATGGGAGCAAGAGAAAACAATAAGAGAGAAGAAATGGCCAGGGGGAAGCTTTCACAGGTAGGTTGACAGTTGGACTTGATGATCTTAGAGGTCTCTTCCAACCTTCATGATTCAGTGACTTTTGCAGTGAAATATCCCTTGGTCTGATTGCATGTAACTTACTTCTCATCATCTGTGGTGTGATCTGCAGGCAAAGATTTCTCTTTCCCTCAACCCACAGAGCTGGGTTGGTTGGGTTTTATTTTCACCTTTGTTGTTTGTTGAAGAAAATATGGCAAACCAAACTTAAACCTTGCATCTGCTCAAACTTCTTTATGTGCCAGGCTTCTTATCTAATGTCTGGACCTCACAATCTCAAGGCAAACCTCACCCTGAGTGTGGTTTTTATTGTGCTGTTTTGTTTTCTTCCAGTTCAAAGCAAAGGTTAACCCCCCAAAAAAGAGAAGTGTGTGCTTGGTCAGGAGTCTTTAAGCCCTCTGAATCACACTTCACCAAAAGCCTCCAAAGTGCATTCAAGTTGGTGCATGTGGTCATAGAATGACAGAATCATTCTGGTTGGAAAAGCTTTCTGAGATCATTGAGTCCAACCACCCACCCAACACTGTCTTGTTCACCACTAAACCATGGCCCCAAGCACCACATCTCCATGGTTTTTGAACACTTCAGGGATGGTGACTCCACCACCTCCCTGGGCAGCCTGTGTCAATGCCTGAGAACCCTCTCAGGGAAGAAATTCTTCCTAATATCTAACTTAAACCTCCCTGGCACAACATGAAGCCATTTCCTCTTGTCCAATCACTTGTTACCTGGGAGAAGAGACCAAGCTCCACCTTACTACCACCTCCCTTCAGATAGCTGTAGCTCCTTAGCCTTGCTATTGCCACTTCTGTCCTCAGGGAGGTGAGAAAATCAACTGGTTCTGCAGTGTCAAAGCTGTGCTCAAAAAACCCAAACCAACCCAAATTTTCCCCTTCTTTGAAGTGTCCTCCAAAGGGTTGGTGTGTCAGAGCTTCCATCCAGCATGTGGTGGGAGGGAGGATTCTGCCAGTTACACGTGGGTAAACTGAGGAATGGAGTGGAGCAGTGATTAGTCTAACACCAAATTGGGGGGG